>OZ007498.1:134406441-134483941 GCA_963931805.1 Microdon myrmicae | reverse complement strand
TACGCACACCCCGAGTCGAGTAGGAAATCCGCGCCATTATATTGATCAAAAGAAAGAGAATTAAAATACGAATTCAACTTTGGTAGTGTACACGTGAACAATAATTATAAAATAAATTATCGTGAATACAGGAAACTTAATAAACGATATAATACTTTGTTGAAGCCTTGTAACCCAGTGGATAAAATAAAGTCGGAAATTAACAGAGATCGATAGCTTTCTATACGAAGGTTTATGTATAAAACTACTCGTTGTACTCCATGTGCTCAAATGCTACTGACTTGTAAATTGCGTCAGTGGCGCAAAATTTTCATACTGTACAGAATATTGAAGTAATAAAAAAACAGAGTTCAACGAAGCCCGGGTTTTCATTTGTGGTGTTTCCTCCTTGCCAGTGACAGTTTCGCATCAGATTTCCAAGTGCTCGTAACGTGCCGGGAGTGCGATCTTGTAGTGGATGGCTACCAGTGAATACAAGGTATGATCCAATTAATCAAACTTTTAAAATAATTGCAAACGATCTAAACTGACGCAGCGGTGACCGTTCCTTGGCTGTGAGTTCTGAATAAGGAAAGTAAAACAAAAACCACGAAGTACGAACGAGCTTGCCACTACCAGTGCTATTACCCGCTACTATATGTCGTTCCTGGGATTTCTGTCGGTGGGTGATAATGAACGCGTCGGCACCCATACCTTCATCCCCACAAAGACGTAGGGGAAAACGGAAAAGGCGGAATACACGCACCGGCACGTGAAATGTTTGAACGTTATATAAACCAGGCGTGATACAGACGGTCGTAGAAACCGCGAAACAATATAAAATGGACATCGTCGCGCTTCAGGAAGTCCGACTCCCACATCAAGTAATCGAAACCAACGGGCTTGCCCTGGCGTGTTACCGATACACATAACCTCGGAACCGGCTTCAGCATAAGCAAGAAGATTACGCCCCATGTAAAAGATGTGAGATTTATTAATGACCGGATGTCAGTGCTAAAAGTACATGCCCCAACGAATCTACCGACGACGAAACGAAGGACACGCTCTACGAGGCTTAGAAGAAGTATTTGATGGGATCTCATCATTCGATGTTAAAATCCTCCTTGAAGACCTCAACACGCAGATTGGAAAGGAAGATATCTTCCAACCAATAATAAAGAAAGCTTACATGACGTTTCAAATGATAATGGAATTCGAATTATTACGCTCGCAGCGTCAAAATATCTGGTAGTGAAAAGTACGATGTTCAAGCACAAGCAAATCCATAAAGCCACATGGATATCACCCGACGACGTAACGCGTAACCAAATAGACCACTCCCTCATAGACAAAAGACATCACTCGAATATCCTGGACGTAAGATCATGTAGATGGCGCAAGGCTAATAACCTTGTCCATAAAAATAAATTATTATGGAAAATTTAACAAGCTTCGTGACTTGCTAAATAAGGCTAAGACCGGATCCCGGTTGTAGTGCCGACGATGACGATGATGAAGATCATATAGAGGAGCAGATTGCGACTCCGATCATTTTCTAGTGATCATGTAAGGTTTATCTTGAGGAGATCGGATCAGATGGTCAAACCTGGAAGACAGGGTGCACAGGACAGGAAGTGATGGTGCAGCCGAGTTGGTGGGGTCATGAACTTCCGGGGTCGTTTAGGCCATTAAAAAATATAGTAACGACTTATCATTTCGGAGGAACAGCAAATACTATGAAGCAACAATTTTGTTACCAATACTTGCCCCTAGAACAAAAGGATGGGAAAATTGATTTTTGAATTTACGATAAAGGTAAAGGAGGAAGGAATTTCGAACTTTATCGCTGTAACCTCAATAACCACCGAGGATGGAGGATAATATTAGATACAGCTGGGAATGTAATATTTGTACAAGTATAATAGAAACTCGGTTTTTCGATGTTGTCAAATGCAACTTTATTGGAAGAGATACTTAAATATTCGCCATTGCTATCTATATCTATCCTTAATACTAAAATTTCCTTCACGAAATCTTGCAAATCACGTTTCTACTATTTAATGAGTCACAGAATGTTCCCCCAAAGTCGAATAAATCAATTCCATAGCTTGAGCAGCATTGTCATTTGAAATCAGAACAGAATGCAATAGCGTAAATGTTGCTTATCGACATCCATCTCTTATATTACAACTGCTGCACACGGAATGACAGCTTGTGAATTACTAAAACTTAGTTATAAAAACATGACTAAGCTACATGTATCCAAAATGAAGAGCGCATTGGAGGCGTTCAAGTATGTTTTTAATGCAAACAACTTCAGAGGCGAGTTTCTACTTGCACGCCTATTACAATCGCTACTGTTGAGACTCCATGATATCATTTTAAGGAATTCCCTTATTTGAACCTCATCACGTCCGATTAATCCCATCAATGTGTAATTTAACCTTCTATACTAAATTTCATCTTGAAGCAGAACAAAAAATGATGGAACTATGGAACTACCGGTGAGAGTAGTTTGGCAGAGCTACAAACTCCAGCTATAAAGCACAACTTCAACAGTTACCTAATAGTATTATGGCGTTTCTAATAGATATACACACAGAACAAAAACAAATAGTGAAGAACAACACCGAGATAAAATCGAATAAGTAAAACATCAGAGTCGTATACCATAGCAATAATACATCAGTTGAGTGTACTTGAGAATAACGACCAAATTCATACACGCGGCCGTTGGTCTGATGTTGATGATGGAAGACAAGTCTCATGCTGACAATGGAAAAAAAGAGAACTCAATAAAATTATGGAAATTAAAACGAAAGTAGTTAACGAACAAAAAGTGATTTGTAATAAACATTGTAAAACAAAAGAGAACTCAATAAAATTATATAAATTCAAATAAAAGATTTATTAATAACAGTCTTCGGACCTGGAACTCCACAGCAACAGTAGCAACAATAGCAACCAATCACAATAGGAGCATGATAAACTGTAAGTAACCAAATAAAAACATAATACAACAGGATGCACTTAGACACACACACAGACGCATACGTCGCGATCCATGTGGCCCAAGATACGCCGAAGATCATTAGGGTTTTCACACTTCTCTGGTATCCCTCCAATATAGCGTGTGCGACAATAGTGAAGAGCGTGTGATTCGAACTGACGCTATGACGGAGGGAATCACTAAAAGATAGAGCCATTGCTCAACACGTCAGACCACTGTCGCGTGTTCCAATTCGATCGGTATTCTCAAGTACATTCAACTTACGCAGAATTGTCATGTTATTGCTATGGTATACGACTTTGATGCTTTTGCTTATTCGATTTTCTTTCGATATCGTTCTTCACTTGAGGCAAATCCTTGAGCATCTTTCGGAGCTTGGCTGATGGTCAATTCGAGATTTTTCATTTCACAATCACCACAGACAATTTCCTTACTGTAAACTCGGCGGTTTTGTGAAATTAGTCATGTTAAATTGTTCATTTAATTGAATTCTTAGCGGAAATGTATAATTCTCAGTGCAAGGCATAAAATAAAGTTTCAGATCAAAAAAAAAAAAAAAAAAAATGGAAAAGAACCCATTCAGACCATTCACGTCTCGAGGAAAGTTGTATAAATTTCGCTTTGAAATCAATAGTTTTGAAAAAGTTCACACTATGGCTCAAAGGATATTTCTAACACCGAAAGTGATGGAGCGTTGCTTTCGCACCACCTATCAATTAAGCAGAGTCAATAGAAAAGATGTCAGAGAAATTTCTAGAGCCTCCGTTGACTTTGTACACAGTCCTCTTTTTGCAAAACTCCGGCGTGAAATCACATTATTGTGTGAAAAACCACCAAAAGGTTTTAAGAAGTATGTCCGGAAAGGTGGTCCTGCATCGTCAGCTACACCCAGTAAACCATCAGCTGAACAAGAGAAGCAAGCCAAAGCTCCAAGTCCCAATAAATCTCGTAGCTCCCCTGAAAAGTCTCCAAACAATGATTGGAACTTTGGCATGTTCTCGAGTTCCAGAGGAAGGTGGGGGATCGGGTCGACCAATTGGCGGAGACAATGAGGACAAGGAAAAATGGATAATGTACGGTGCAATGGGAACCATTGCTGTTTTGTCGTTATTCATGTTGATGGAAATGGGGTACAAAGAAGTTAGTTGGAAAGAATTCGTAAACAGTTATTTAAATAAAGGAATCGTTGAGAAGCTGGAAGTAGTCAATAAAAAATGGGTACGTGTACTTTTAATGCCAGGCAATGCACAAGATTCAGGAGGAGTTATTTGGTTTAACATCGGCAGCGTTGATTCGTTTGAGAGGAACTTAGAAAATGCACAGATGGAACAAGGTGTCGAACCAGTCAACTATGTTCCAGTAATTTATAAAACTGAAGTAGAGGCTTCTAGTTTGTCTGGGCTGTTGCCAACACTTTTAGTAATTGGCTCCCTTGTCTTCATGATGAGGCGATCAGCTGAAATGATGGGAGGACGATTGGCGGTGTCATGCAGTCAACAGCGAAACCAATTAACTCTAATGAAATTGGCGTACGCTTTAGGGATGTTGCTGGTTGTAAGGAGGCAAAAATTGAAATAATGGAGTTTTTTGATTTTTTTAAAAAACCCTCGGCAGTATATTATTCTAGGAGCGAAAATACTAAAACGTGCGAAGGCAACAGCTGGAGAGGCAAATGTTCCATTTATAACGATATCAGGTTCCGACTTCTTGGAGATGGCTGTTGGTGTTGGACCATCTCGGGTACGTGATATGTTTGCAATGGCTCGAAAACAAGCACCATGTATATTATTCATCGATGAAATTGATGCTGTTAGCCGAAAACGGGGAGGAAAAAGCTTCGGTGGTTATTCCGAACAGGAAAATACTTTAAATCAATTACTTGTTGAAATGGACGGATTTAAGACCACCACAAATCTCGTAGTCTTAGCGGCAACTAATCGTATTGATATTTTTTTTCTCGTTACCTTAGATAAAATAGACAGTATTGCTATCGGATGGTAATTTTGTGGGAGACACTTTTTTCCCGTATTTGGGATTGGCTGAACTCGAGCGAATTTCCAGCAGGTAGGAAAGTTCCCCCGTCCATAAGATAAGCGGAAGAGTCTGCCAAGAACCGGCGATAGTTTTGGAGCACAGTTCTTAAGGACTGTTGCTGGTATTCAGTCCGGGCCGGTTGCCTTCCTACAATCCAGTTCACGTAGAATGCGTTGAATAGTGCGCGGACGAAATCTCACATCCCGCCTCGAAGACCGTACCGGCGAGATCACAGGTGGCTCCAAAAGGCCGGAATCAAGGTTTGAATTCGCGGAAAATAAATTCGCGAACACATTAGCCTTATCCTTTGAATTCGTGACTAACGTCCCGCTGTCTGTGACCAACGGAGGGAAAGAGGAGGATGTGAAGTTACCGCTGACAGCTTTTGCCATTGATCAGAAGGAGCGCGAACCAGTTGGGCACCGAAGGAGCTTATTGATCACCATGTCGTTGTTAGCTTTCTTCGCGGTATCAATCGCCTGGTTGCACGCGTTTCTGAATCTAACAAAATTCGTTCTGTTAACATCGGTGGGATTGGAGTGCCATTGCTTAAAAGCTCTATTTTTTGCCGCTGTAATCAGCTCGCAATTTTTATCAAACCAAGGTTTATCATATTAACTTCGTTTGATGGAATGTGGAATATACATCTCCATCCCCAGAAGAATAATCTCTGTGACCGACTCCGCGCAAGCGTTAACATCGGAGTTTCCGAAGCACACCTCGGACCATGGAAAGGATGCGAAGAAATCTCGCGAATCGTCCCAGTTAGCAGCCCCATACTTCCATAGATGGCGAAACTGCCTAGGCCGGTTATTCGCTTGATATGCAAGTGCTTGCGCGACAGATACCAAGCAGTGATCTGAGTTTCCCAGTGGCGCAGAAACCTCTACGGTATAAATACTCGGTTCGGATGTCAAAAACAGATCCAAGGTGTTCGCATAATCGCCTTGGGCATCCGGCACTCGCGTTGGCTCCCCCACGAGTTGAGTCAAGTTGTGGCTTACAGCAAACATCTCCGCCAGCCTCCCAGCGTCATCGGTTCTGTTAGAATGTAACAACCAGCCGGAATTGTGCACATTAAAATCGCCAAGGACAACAATTTCAGAAGCTGGGTGGTTGATCTGTATCCAGTTGCAGGTATGTGAAAGACGTTCGAAAAATGTCGCCGGTCGATCGTCATTCGGGGAGCGGTAAAGACAACAAAGAAATTTAACGGAATTCCTCAGCACGACCCTCAACCATATGATGTCCATATTATTGGGTTCCAACGCCTCCATCCTCTGGCAAGCCAGATCGGACCACGCGAAGACCCAGACTCCGCCCTTAAAACGGAACGCCCGGTTATGCGATGACGAACCCCTCAAAGTTCCATTATTTATCATGATATCTGCATGATGTTCCCCCTGATATACTCGATAAAGCTCTTCTTCGACCTGGACGTTTTCATAGACAAATTTTCGTTCCTGCTCCAGACCTGAAGGGCAGAGCCAATATATTTAAGGTTCATTTAGTTCCATTAAAAACAAATTTAGGTAAAAACGAGTTATCACGCAAAATGGGCGCTTTAACATCCGGCTTTACTGGTGCCGATATTGCCAATGTTTGTAATGAAGCAGCACTAATAGCAGCTCGTGATTCACATGATAGCATTGTTCAAAAACATTTTGAACAAGCTATTGAAAGGGTAATCGCTGGAATGGAGAAGAAAACAAATTTCTTTGCACATGAAGAAAAGACAGCTGTGGCTCATCACGAGGCTGGGTATGCAGTTGCTGGCTGGTTCTTGGAATTTGCCGACCCTCTATTGAAAGTTTCTATAATTCCACGTGGTAAAGGACTTGGATATTCACAATACCTTCGAAAGGATCAGTACCTGCTATCCAAAGAGCAAGTCTTTGATCGAATGTATATGACCCTGGGTGATCGTGTGGCGGAGGAATTATTCTTTAATCGCATCACAATAGGTGCGCAAGTACTCAAAAAGTTCACAGACAGTGCTTGTGCTCAAATTGCTAGATTTGGTATGAATGACAAAGTTGGAAATGTATCCTTTGGCAGCAGTCAAACCGGTGATCCTGTTTTCACGAAACCACACTCCGAGGAAACTGTCCAAATGATTGACAATGAAATTCGAGTACTAATTAAACATGCACACTTACGGACTACAGAACTATTAACCAAACATAAAGCCGATGTTGCAAAGATATCCAAGCGTCTTCTCAAGAATGAGGTCTTAAGCCGTGATGATATGATTGTGTGGGAATTAGGAGTATATTGTGCCAGACACGGGCACTCGGTTCACTCCTATCCCCACCCGGCTGTCACTAAGGTTCAAAAAATGTTCCGCCAAACACTGAAAGAAAAGTGTTCACCCGGAAAGGCATCACCCGAACATATAAAACACCGACGCACGTTGTTCGACGTTAGTTCTTTTTTTAAACATTTATTTATTAACATGTACGTTGACCATCGTATTGTGTTGACATCCAGAACAAATGGTGCAGCGAGAAAAATCTGAATTAAGATTAATTTATGAAATCTCACGTTTCTGGTTGATGTGCACTGTTTTTATGTTTAAAAGTACAAAAGATGCAGCGGAAAAAAATATCCACTTGATCGTTTACTTTATCCGCGACCCGTGTAATTCCAATAACGGGATTTAAATTAAAGCGCGCTTTCCCGACTCGACTTCGGATATATGTGTCCCCGCGCCGCCACGAGGAGCAGGAGATAGCATGACCGTGGTGGTCGGCGGATGTAATTGGGCTCAGCAATAAACGGCTCGTGTAGAGCCGACTCGCTAATGGGGTGAGTTTCCCCGAGAGAGAAGGTGTTCCTGTCCACAAAGGATACGTTTTAACTACCACAAGAGAGACGTAAAGTCTCTCTTTGTGGAACAGAAAACCAGATCTCGTAATGGAGATCATGGTAGTATGTGTGCATGGGTGATCGTGAGGATCATAATATTCAACATACGCGCGAAGGCGATGGATAAACGAAGCAGACCGGCGGTAAGGACAAAGGGACCGTGAAGGTCGTTGGTAGTACACGTGTATGTGTGTACATGGGCTCTTTCGTGGGACAAACCATGAGAACGAACCTGAAACGACGAAAAGGGCATAGGGTGTATCCATGAGATGTGAGTTCGGTAAAGCAAACAAACCGAATCTCCTTGGATGCTAATGGTTTTTGTTTGCTCGTACCGCTGCTGGTGAGATGTAGATCCCGAAATATGAGAAGACAAAGGGAACGCGGAGGTCTTTGTCTAAGATCTGCATTGCGGCTAAATAAATAGGCGGCAATGAAATATGAATATGCGCTAATTGCTTTTAGCTTAATTATCGGGAAATGGTGTTTATGGCATCGCTGGTAAGGGTAGGTATCATCATCATCATCGGCACTACAACCGGGAACCGGTCTTGGCCTTATTTAGCAAGTCATGAGGCTTGTTAAATTTGCCATGATAGTTTGTTTTTCTGGGCAAGGTCATTACTCTTGCACCAGAGGCTCCCCGACGGGGAATCGAACTCCGGTCTCCCGCGTAAGGGGCGGGGATACTAACCATTATACTATCGAGGAGCCCCAAGGGTAGGTATACAATTCCTAATTGCATTTGCCTGTGCTGTAGGATTTAATTGATGCCTTAAGACGCGAGATGCATATATTTGTTTTGGTCCCTTGGGTGTAGGTCGCCATACAATGTATATGTATGGTGATTTATGATACACTTGGTGAGGACGGGAAATAGGCGACGCAATGTTTATGATCCCTGTTATGATGGTTACATTGTATGTAAACCAAACCATTTTGTTTTCAGGAATTCGTCTAGGGGGATTTGCCTGGCACCGAAGGTGCCGAATTGGGTTTGGGATTGCTGATAAGTTAGGAAAGAATTCTTACAGGGAAATTGTATGCGAAGAGATGCATGGAAGGTAAGGATTCTTTTCAGGGACTTTTAGTTAAATAAATTTGATCTATTTGATGCGTGAAGCATTTGCAAGTGCTTAATGCGATTGCATTAGCGAACACTTGTCCAGATTGGGATGAAGTTATGTGGGTTTTTAGGTAAGTGGACCGTGGGGTTTGGCGGAACCGCTACAATTGAACTACTAGGAGCCAGGCCATTTAAAAGAAGTCTACTTATGAAGAATTGTCGAGGGCACTGGTTCATTTGAAGAGAACACAACTCTGCCCGAAGGTCTTAAAGATTGGAACAAAGATAAGGGATCAAATTCATCATCACCAGAAGCAGAGAAAATCTCGAAAACTGTACCGGCGTAACCGAAAGAAGACTTTTAAAAACTTTTACTCATCGACATTGTAGGGGTAGAATCCGGTTTCTGTTCCGACTAATGCGTACGATTTTGCAGAAAATTGATTTGGTTTCGTTTTTAGAAAAGCTTAAGTACTCGTGGCGCTTGTGTTGATCAAAATCTATGCAAAATATGAAAACATGTTAAAAATTGTTTCTAAAAAAAAGGATTCGGTCGAGAAAAAATAAATAGCACCTCAGGGCGGTGACTCAGCGCTATAGATTCGCCTTTCCTGGGAGAAGTAAAATAAATAAACTATTTACTTGTGTACTGTGTGTGTATCTGCTAGAAACGCCAGAGTAGCTCAGGAGGCGGCTTGAGAACTTTCTAACAGCAGCACATTTGTGGTTTATTCAGGCCGAGGAAATGTCTGCAATCAACATCATTGTCAACAGCCAAAAACTCGTCGACGCTCGCGACGCGCTCGACACCAGCTTGAGTGCCGAACTGGCTGATGTACAGGGTGGCGCAAAATTAATCATCCAATTTTTTTTTTGAATTACATTTTTACTAAATAAAAAAAAATTATTTTGAATGGTGGAAATCTTTATTTGGAGCTGTGGTGTTTCTAGCAGATACACATGATCAATAGTGATGAACAACACCACCAAAAGCACATCCATTAAAGCCGTATACCATAGCAATAATATAGCATTTCCACATCAGTCGAATGTACTTGAGTTTAGAAATCGAATTCGCACACGCGACAGTGGCCTGATGCGTTGTGCTTTGGTTCTATATTTTAGTGATTCTAACCGTGATAGCGTCGGTTCGAATCACACACTCTTCACTATCGTTGCAAACGCTATTGTTGCGATTTGGCATCAGGAGAAGGCAATGAAGACGACCTTCAGTTAGATCCGTTGCCAGCCGAACGAGCGTCTGCTGGACGATGACCCCGCTGCTGCGATGGAATGTTTTTTCTACAAACAACGGAGGAGGAACAGTTGCTGTTGCGGTGCAGTAATAAAGGTACACCAAGTTTCAGTGGTGTATTCGGTACTTGGTTTTTTTCAGTTGTTTTTAAATTGTGACAATTGAATGTTCTGTAGTCAGTAATAAAGTTATAATGTCGTGATGACGATCTGTGACGCAATTCACCGGTTTTATTGTTGGATGCGTTTTTTGAGATTTAATTGGTTTTTTTGATTTGTATATATCGTGAGTGTGTAATACAGTGATTAAGGTTATTTGTGCCCAGTGCGGCATTATTCCGAAACCATCTAGAGGATCACTCGCCATTGGCTTTCTTCTTCTGTGCCACACGTCTCCCAAGGTGTGCTGAAGTGGAGATGCTGTGCTGTGCTGGTAAGCGATACATATTTGATTTGCTTTTCTTACGAGTGGGTCTTGTTCTGAAATAGCTATAGACTTTGATAATTTTTTCTAGTTCTCAAATGTCAAATATGATGTCTAGTTCACAAATGTCAAATATGATTGAAGTACAACACCATTTGCAAAAATTATAACATGTTCCGATAGGGTGATTAATCTTGCCCCACCCTACACTATCCAGTCCACATGTAGCGGAAAAATACAGACACTCAAGCAGAGTATCTTGTAACGAACAACAGAAGAGGCGCCATATTGTATTCAGGGATCTCAAACTCGGGGAAATGAAACCGTCGCAACTCTTGTGCAAAATGAAGGCCCTAGCCCGCTCACGGAGCCACGATGAAGTGCTGGTGGCAAAGTGCAAGTCCCAAAAGCTCCTCAAACTTTTCAGGCCACAGAAAACAGTACAAGATCACCTTGGCATCATGCCTTGACTTGACTAGTGAAAAAGCTACCTTAGCGTCGGCCTCTATTTACGGCGACACTATGTAGGTGGGGGTTCTGTGGGGGGCAAGGTATGTTGCGCCGGCGAACGGAGCTGGTTCACTTAGCTCCTCCAACGTCACTTTATAAATCTCCAACAAGAAACACCGCCAGCCGAATGGAGGACAAAACACTGAGCAACATCGCCACAGGGTTCACCGGGAATCAAGCTCCAAAACACGGAGCGGGCACCACACAGAAATAAAACACGGCATTATAGTTATTGGTATATTTTATATTTATTGTAGGTTCTTATGCACTAAACTGTTTCTTGATTATGCACTAAGCAAAGTTTCCGCTAACGACCACACGATTCGTTAATTCATCATCATCATCGGCTCTATAACAGGTCTTGGCCTTATTTAGTAAGTCCCGAGGCTTGTTAAATTTTCTATAATGATTTGTTTTTTCCGGGCAAGGTCATTAGTCTTGCGCTAGATGCTCCCCGACGGGAAAACAAACCCCGGTCTCCCGCGTGCCAGGCGGGTATACTAACCACTATAGTATCGAGGAGCCGATTCGTTAATTAAGGACGAACTTGACTCCAAAATGACTAACCCCGTCTCGTTAACGATTACTCGCGGTTGAATTTCGCGTCCCCGTGCGCACCAGGGAGCGGGTGTGACATGACCACGACCTGCTGGGTTGGCGGATGTAAAAGGACTCGACGATATTCGTTCGCTGTCAAAAGAAATTCGGCCAGTGACACTGGCTCTCTTAAATTAAGGATGCATTTCCTATTCCAAGAGGGACGTAAAGTCTCTCTTTGGAGGTAACCAACCAGCTCTCATAGAGAAGATCATCAAGGTACACATGCATGTGTGTACGTTGGTTCTTTCATGGGACTTTGGCGGTAGGTTGTGTTGTTGATTGATAGATTTTGGCGAATGTTTTGTGTCGAAGGTTGATGGTTTTGGTTGCAGCGTTTCGTCGAACACTGCTAACACAAAGAACAATACGGAGTGAAACAGCACAATGAAACACGGAAAACTTGTTATACTATTTTAACTTTTATTGTCCTCGATTTGTCTATTTACACTTAAACGTCTAGAGCATAATTTATATCTTGTTTTACGAAATCTAACTCCATAATGTTTTAAGAAACTATCTGATTGTTACAAAACCCGAAAGAAAACCCAAGTTACTCAGTTAATGTTTTAACACGGTTAAGACACACTAACGAAATACAAGTTACTCGATTAATGTTTTAGCACAGTTAAGGCACACGAACGATACACAAGTTACTCGGTTAATGTTTTAGCACACGTACGACTCGACCTTCTCGATTAACTTCTATATCTCTTATCCCTGAGTAGACTTCCTCGATTAGCGATCCTCTCCGTTCGATTGATTTCTTTCCACTACATTCTAGTTCCCCATCGGCAAGGGAAATCTTCCCAGCGCATCTCTGCACATAATTTCCCACCCTGTCTGCTAACAGAATTTCCCAAAGTATCTGTTGGCTGCATTACCCATAGTCTCTGTAAAAGGAGAAATCTTTACTCATGATCATTATCATCATCATCACCATTAGTTGTTGGTGGTCGGAATCTTGTCCCTTTGTTTGTTGATGGGATGCCGCCGCTTATTCTCCGACCATTCTCTGATTTATTTGTACTACACATCTGGCATCCGGACAAAGGATCGCATGCAATTCGGATGGGTACACGGACTATGGGATGTAATGCTTTGTTTGCCTTTCTACTCATAAGCATCTATCGGGGATAGTGTTGAGTTTATGGTTGCTCGACTGCTAATCAGTGGCGCAACGATTCGTTTTGTTTGCGCAAGTGTGCCTTAGCATTAGAGCCATGCCAGGGGCTTAGGTGTTCATTTTCATTAGCCACCAGGATAGGCATCCGTTGTTCGGTTTATTTACCGACAATGGTATTTCTTGGGAAAATTCGCGTTGATGTTTAGGGTGGGAGATTGGTGACCTGTATGCGATGCTTTGCTGCATTAGCGCATTGCTTAGATGCGATGCTTTGCTGCCATTTTGAAATTGTTCCTGCATACGATGAATGTATAGCGTTTTGGAATGATAGTGAAGAACGTGTGATTCGAATTGACACTATGACAGTTATAATCACCAAAAATTGAACCAATGCGTAACACATCAGGCTACTGGCCGTGCTTAGAATTCGATTTTTAAACTCAACTATATTCCACCGATGTGAATTGTTATGTTATCGCTATGGTATACGGCTCTGATGTATTTTCTTATTCGATTTTCGTTCGGTGTTCGTCACTATTTGCTTGTGTATTGTATGTGTATCTGTTAGAGATGCTACACTACTCCCTCCTCAGAAACTTCGTTACGATCAGCTTCGTGTGCGAACGACGGAGCGAACGAGGGAGCGTCGGAGCAGGCGAGTGTACCTGTTGCTCTATGTGGAAGTTATGATGGTGTGTGTAGTTCTGTTTACTACCGGAAAGTGTGTGCTGTGTGTACAGGTCACGTCGTAGTCACCAATTATAGCGTTTTGGAATGATAATGAAGAACGTGTGATTCGAACTGACGCTATGACAGTTAGAATCACCAAAAATTGAACCAAAGCGTAACACATCAGGCTACTGGCCGTGTTTAGAATTCGGTTTTTAAACAACTATATTCCACTGATGTGAATTGTTATGTTATCGCTATGATATACGGCTCTGATGTATTTTCTTATTCGATTTTCGGTCGGTGTTCTTCACTATTTGCTTGTGTGTTGTGTGTGTATCTGTTAGAGACGCTACATATGGATGCATTGAACTCGATATTGGAAGCTTTTGACTGTTAAGTTCCTTGCTTTCTGATATCGGGTTCAACGTCGCTGCAATGTCATATAACCTTTATTACAGGAATGGTAATGACTATTGGGACACGTGTCTGTGGGCACGTGCTGAAAAATGTGAGTAAAGTTCCTTGGCGGAAAGGATACCTCACCTGTAGGGAGTTGTATGGTTCGTAGAACCGCTACAGGACAAAGCCATGAGAACGAATCTGAAACAAAGAAAGGGCATAATGTGCATCCATGAGATGTGAGTTCGGCTAAGTAATTAGGCCGAATCTCATTGGGTGGTAATTGGGTTTTCTGTTTGTTCATGCCGCTAGTTATGAGAAGCAGATCCAGAAATATGGGAAGGCAAAGAGATCGGGTAGATCATTGTCTAAGCTATACATTGCAGCTGTAGCCGCAGTGCGCCATGTACATGGTGCTAATTGATTCTAGCTTATTTACAGGGAAATGGTGTTTATTGCATCGCTGCCAAGGGTAAGTATACCATACCTATTTGCATTTGCCTATACTGTAGGATTTAATTTATGGTTTAAGACACGAGATGCGTATATTTGCTTTTGTCCCTTGGGTATATGTCGCCAGCCGCTGTATATGGTGAGGCTGGGAATAAGCGACGCAATGTTTATGATCCCTGTTATGATGGTTACATCATATGTAAACGAAATTATTTCGTTTTCAGAAATTCTACTAGGGAAAATGCGTATGCTAAAAATTGGGTTTTTCCTGGCAACCGAAGGTGCCGAATTGGGCTTGGGGTTTGTGATGTTTGGAGGAGAATTCTTAAAGGGAATTTTGAATTCGAATAAATGAATGAAATGTAAGAATTCTCTTCCAGGAGCTTTTAGCTAAATACATTTGATGAACTGAATGCGTGAAGCATTTACAGGTGCTAATGCGATTGCATTAGCAGAAACCAATGAAAGGTGGGTCGTAGTTATGGGGGTTCTTCGGGTGAGTAGACAGTGCGGTTTGGCGGAACCGCCACAGTTCGTGCGGAACCGCCATATATTTTATGAAAGATTTGAAAAACAGCACAAAAAATATATTCGAAATAAAACCCAAATGCAGATAACTTTGTATAGTAGTTTAAGTAGATAATTTTATTCAAATGGTCATTTCAAATATTACATAATCTTAGGTCTAAGCAATAAAAATAGTTTTTGTTTGGATCAAATTCTCTAAAAAATGTTGTCACAAATTTGTATTGCTTTAAAACCCTCCGTATAAATAACAGACGAATCTAAAAATAACTAACTAGCGGTGACGAGACTCTCGCACCAAACTTGCTTCAAATCCTTAACCTTCATCTGATGTTTTGGCATCAAAAATATTAGATCTAGATCTAATAATTTTCATAATATATTAAAAACACGTTCTCATTACGAAGTGTTGTGTTATGCACTAGTACTCATTAACGATTTAGTGCTGAATGCATTTTGTATCACAGTTTCCCTGTGGCATTCCATTTAAAAAGTTTCTATTAAAACAACATATTGATTTATTAATTGTCTTTTTATAAATATGGTATTTGAATTTTAAATGTGTATTTGTTTCAATACTATTGCTGCTATTTTTATTATTTATAAATAAATTAAGTTTAAAAAAATAGAACACGTTAACTTTATTGATGCATTCTAAAGTTTAAGAATTAATTTGTTTTATTTTGTTGTTATTATATATATAAATATATATTAGCTATATGTATATATATTAGCTGTATGTATATATTAGCTATATGTATATATTAGCTAAATGTATTTATAAAAATAACTTCGACAACGCTTTTGATTTTCATATTATAGAATATTGAATATAATTTTTATATTTCTTTTATATAAAGAAGAGCCGGCCCTTGTATTGCTCAAATACTATTTTATTACTGAATATTAGACAAAGGCGTTTTTTAGTGGAGACAATTTATGTAAAACAAATATGAGATGCATAAAACGGAGTTTTTAAGTTTTATAGGAACAGAAGTAAACATATGTAGGCACGAACAACAATTTAACTCTTCACTTTCACAGTCTTTTTCAAATGTTGCACAATATTCATTTCGAAAGACTGCAATTTTAAGGTTTGTGTGTTTTCGTTCAATATAATAATCGAAACTTCTTATATTCCACTATTTCAATTTTATAATGAAATGGTTTCATTTTTTAGTCACAGGTACCCTCCAAAAAGGATACAATTTCAAGACTAAATTAAAAGAAAAAAGAAAAGAAAAGAGTTTATTAAAATAAAGAAAACAGAAATTAAAAACAAGAAAATTGTCGAGGTAAAGAATACCGGTTATATAGGATTTGCATGATTCTTTGGCGATTCTAGTTACTTCTATGATCGTATTCTTCATCGTCATCCACATCTGGCTCTGTACACTGAATTCTCTTTCTCGGTCGACTGCAATTTTCGCCGGCTCCAGTTTCATTGTTATTATTTCCCGACTTTTTTGTGTCACGATATGACCGCCTCGCTGATAGGGAACGGTCTGGACTCACTTCCGCAATATCAATATCTTCATCGTATTCATCGTAGTCTCCATTTATTGAACCACTTGGACTACTGGGCGGGCTTAAAGCTTGAATTAATCTGCCCTTTGATTCATTCCATAAGTGGTTTAGCCTCTCTCGGCCGAATAATAACAGGAAGGCATCAATGAATTCTCGGGACTTTTCCTCCCATTTTGTTATAATATCACCCTTAACTTCTGTCATAACTCGACGACCACGATCCTTAAGTTCGTCCATTTTATTTTGTAAACGAAACTTTTTCTCTGATAGGAATGATACATTAAGTTCTTTCGCTGAATAGCCACGTGCGAGATTTCGACGAACATACAAATCGTAATCCTTAACAATTCGTGCTACAATATCTGATGTGGAAACACCTGAGTGAGAAAAATTTAATCAATATACAATTTCCTTGCCATAAATTAGATAGTGAAAATGTACCTTCTGTGCGTTCTGTAGCCACAAACATTCCGCGAGCTTTTAAGGGTCCATATATATCATCGACACCCTCACCGGTGTAAGGAATGTCGTCATGGGCGACAAAGTCAATTTTGTGGTCTTCAATGAATTTGTCTGTTAGAGTCCAAGGAGCATCAGGAACTATCTGTAATCGGAGAGGGCATTGATTAATAAATTGAAATAGAAAGGTTCAAAGGATTAAATTACCTCGTCCACATAGCGGCAATGGCGCACGCCTTCGTACCGTTCGCTATCATTCATTACAGTACGCCCCTTTTTACTGTGAGTCAACTTATCGCTACAAACCCCAACAATCAGATAAACGTTGGGGAAAAGATTCTTAGCCTGCAAAAATAAGGTTATTATTGTTATTTCGTGATAGAGTGTGTACTGTAATATACTACTTTTAATTTTTTTATGCAATTAAAATTATAGCCGAACCGTAATCGTCCAATTATGTTCACAATAAAGTAATTTAGGAGGAAATCAGAAGATTGTCGTACCTATACTTTCCACTTTCCTTTTTGTAATATGGTTACGCTAAAGTGATTGTTAGTACAATTATAATATCAAAAGATACAACACGGAGAGAAAAGAATTAGAAAACGGGAGGGTAAGTTGTGATCTCCGCGCTTCATCAGTGTATTTAAAAATGGAGCCTGTGGATCCTTGCGGATTAAAGGGATCGGCCCAGGTATTGGCTCTCCTATCTATGATGGATACAACACTTCACCACTAGATTTAACAGTCGCCAAGAAGGGAAGAGGAGGGTCCGTGAGGCAGACTAGAAGTGCTTGTCATGAACATAACGCATAAGGAAAGGCAACTCGCACAGGATTAAAAAATATATCAAAAGACTCACAAAAAGCTGATTAAAGTAAAAACGATCGTCAATTTGAATTTAGCCTAACAGGAGATAAAGAAAGAAAAAAAAAGATACGAACATCTACAAAAGACTAAAGCATTACTAATATATGAAAAGCTGCGACTGCTCTTTGGGCACGATAACTTGCGACTGATGTTGTGTAGCGGTCCTAAATCACCACCTGCACCCAAGTCCTAATAAGCCTCAACCTAATTCCTTTTCCCCAAATGATGCATCATAGTACGAACCTTAAGTTCATACTGTGCGTTGAGCAATTCCCTGCAATGATAACATCATGAAATGCGTATCTTCAAATGCATTTCATGGTTGTGTCTTCCGCGAAATTCATTAATCAAAATCCCAATACCTTCCCCATATGAATCATACGAGGGTTGCCTTTTATATTTCGGGATTAGAGAACAAAAACAAATACTGATCATCGAAAATCACTTTATTGTTTTTCAAAATATTCCCCATGAAGATCTATACACTTTTGCATGCGTTTGAACCAATTGTCAAAGCACTTTTGCCACTCTGATTGAGGTATCTCCAACACATGCATTCTGAATGCAGCAACCGCTTCTTCAGGTGTCGAAAAACGTTGACCTCTCAGTTTGTTTTTTACGTACGGGAATAAAAAGAAGTCATTCGGTGCCAAGTCAGGACTATACGGCGGATGACCCATTAAATCGATGTTTTGGGTGCTCAAAAATGCAGTTGCGGCAGCCGATGTGTGAGAGCTCGCATTGTCGTGGTGAAGAGTGATCCGTCTTCGGCGGTCGGTTTTCCTGATTTCTTGGAACACAACTGGCAAGCAAATGGTTGTGTACCACTCAGAATTGACTGTTCTGCGTTGTGCTAGTGGTACGGTTGCGACATGTCCAGTTTTTCCGAAAAAACAGGCGACCATTTGCTTGGAAGTGCTTCGTGCGCGAACAACTTTTGTTGAATTTGGCTCATCTTGAAACACCCAGATAGTCGACTGCTGTTTACTTTCGGGCTCATACGCGTAAATCCACGATTCATCACCTGTCACGATGTCCTAGACGTGTTTCGAAGCACCGCGACAGTATTTTTTGAGCATTTCTTTCGACCAATTGACACGAGCCTTTTTTTGGGCGATTGACAAATTGTGTGGGATCCAACGCGAACAAATTTTTTTGACAGTCAAATGTTTATGCAATATTGAATGTATGCTGGTGCCACTAACGCCTAAGATTGTCTCAATCTCACGATAGGTCACATGACGATCTTCCAATATCAGTTCGCGCACAGCATCAATGGTTTTCGGAACAACAACTGATTTTGGACGACCTTCACGAAATTCATCTTGGAGTGAACTACGACCACGATTGAATTCACCATACCATCGATAAACACTGGTCCTTGATGGAGCTTCATCGCCAAAAATTGCACTAAGTTCATCCATGCACTGTTGCTGAGTTAATCCACGCCGAAATTTGTGAAAAATAATCGCACGAAAATGTTGACGATTTATTTCCATTTTTGGGCTGAGATGAATCTTTTAATTACTGTAAACAACAAAAATAGCGCTCGTATGTCAAAACGTTCTGAGTGTGTATAACCTCAAAAATGTCCAACTTTACGACGGAACTGTCAATTGCCGGATTGCAACACCAGGGTTGCCAAATCCCGAAACATAAGAGGCAACCCTCGTATGAGCGACAAATTAAACAAAAAATCCATTTGTCGCACATTGATTCAATTCCCAATAACCCTAACATTATGAAATCCCTAAATACACTTCATAATGTTTCCGTCCTGGTATTTGTTCAACCAAATTCCCTTCCACTTCCCAGAATACCATTCCAATTGAAGCACACAAAATCTTGTTTGTACTTCTTGGAATTTTTAAGTAACGTTTTTAACCAATCTCTGTCGCCACAGGGTATAAAAGGTGGGATATTTTTGATTCGTGATCAGCAACTGCTCATCTT
The DNA here is from genome assembly GCA_963931805.1 of Microdon myrmicae. Taxonomy (NCBI): domain Eukaryota; kingdom Metazoa; phylum Arthropoda; class Insecta; order Diptera; family Syrphidae; genus Microdon; species Microdon myrmicae. The sequence continues at coordinate 134,464,215 of OZ007498.1, read as the reverse complement.
GAAGTGGAGCAACAAAGTTGACACCAAAGTTAAGCTTCTCTGCTATAAGCAGCTAATTCGATCTGGAATATCATATGCCATTTCCATATGGTCCTGCATATCTTCGGCCCAAATGGAAAGACTTCGAGTTTTCGAAAGAAAACTCCTCAGAAGATGCATCAACCACTTTAGAAGGCCTGACGGTCGCCATTACCCGAATTCTCACCTATACGAAGGTGCCTTCATTATCCCTATCGACGAGTACTTGCTACAATTAGCATACAAGTACCTCGAAAGCATTCAGAACAGCGAGAACCCACTTGTACGGGAGTCTTGCGTTCTTGACCCTTCTCTCTTTCGATCTCTTCGGATCAGACCACCACAATTTCTTCTTCAGTACAAAACCCTTCCCAACAACATTCTCCTTTATAATAGAGAATTCCTGGACCCATCCCATAGGGTCTACTACTGACACACTACAAACACGTACGGACAGTACAAGACAGCACAAACACAGACACACACACCGACCAAAGCGCAGATTATCAGGCGCCAAAGACGTGATCTGCGTTTACTACCGCACTCAAGACCTACCGGTCTTGTACGATTTCTTTCCCACCATCCCCCCATCCAAGTAGTTAGAGAACAATTGAACTAACCCTGTCCACACTATCCTTAGATACGTCCTTCCCGTTTCTTTTCAGATATCTTGAGACCGAGCCCAACATCTTCACGGATGTGGGTGATTCCGGTTATCGCAAGATGACGCGTCGTCGAAGGAACTCCTACCCAATCGGACTTGATCAAGACCAGCTCCGGAGAGATCAGGAATTAACCAATAATAAATAATAATCGTAGGACATAATAAATATTCGATTAAGGAAAATAAGCAAATTTGTTGTACCGCGTTTTGGATATTCTCCTTCCTATTAGTTTGACGTTAGTCGATTAGGGATTTGTACTGGGCAAGACTCTAACGCCCGTTTATCCAGAGAAGAGACCGACTCTGGAGGTACAATCCCTCGAATTAGAAGAAATCATCGTTGGCCGGCCAGTGCCGGAAAATACAGCCCGCTAAGGCGAAACTGTTGGGACGTCGCTGAAGAAAGCACCGTCCGCGATTTTAGTTTCTTTTCGTTGCAACAACACTAGGCAAAATATGAATTTAGTCCATTGAAGTTTGCATTAAGCTAATAATATGGAAAATATGGAAAATCATGCGCACAGGACAGTGAACAATGGCGGAGTCGAGTCGGTGAGGTCATAAACTTCCGGGTTCCTACAGGCCAATGCATAATAATAATAAAAACATAGCCAGTAATGCTGGTCGGTAATTTTGTGAGAGACACCTTTTTCCCCTCTTTGAGATTGGGTGAACTCGAGCGATTTTCCAGTAGGTAGGAGAGGTTCTCCGTGCATAAGATAGGCGAAAGAGTCTGCCAAGAACCGGCGATAGTTCTGGAGCACAGTTCTTAAGGGCTATTTCTTGTATTCCGTCGAGGCGGGTTGCCTTCCTACAGTCCCGTCCACGTAAAATGAGTTGAATAGTATGCGGGCCAAATCTCACATCCCGTATCGAAGATCGTACCGGAGGGATTACAGGTAGCTTTAAAGGGCCGACATCGAGGTTCGAATTCGCGGAAAATAAAATCGCGAACACATTAGCTTTATCTTTTGAATTTGTAACTAACGCTGCCTGTCAGGGGTTATAACTCTAAATACTCCTGTTGCAAAACGCAACATGACACTCCCACCACCAAGTCACAAATTGCCGTCCGCAAATGCATTTTTATGTCGAATGACCTGTACATATACCACAAATCACATCACATCAAAACACTCCTCACCTTAACAACAAGTAAAAAGAGGCGCGGAGGCCAAAGGAACGCGTCAAGCAACACGAAGAAAATCACAATCCACACGTTCCATCAACGGAGGTGGCACCTGTATTCTAGTTAATAGCGAACTTCGCCATGAAGCTATTGACCTCCCACATTTCGAGTCCATAGATGTCTCCGGGGTTGAACTGCATCTAGCTAATAATGGTACAGTGAACATATACTCCGTATACCACTCGCATAAAACCAATAATCGCCCCATTAATCCCAAAGATATCGGCCAATTAATAATGTCCTCGGGGCATACACTCTTCATCATAGGTGGCGATTTCAACTGCAGGCATCCCCACTGGAACATTTCCGTCTCTTGCCCAAACGGCACAAAGTTGTTCCAATGGTACACCGAAAACTCTCATGCCCTCAACTTCGAAATAGTCGCACCTACGGGTGGTACCCGAGGTAACTCCATCCTGGACATCTTTATTGTGTCCAAAGACTTACTTCCCCAAATCACTCCTCCCCAAGTATCGGCGGGTGTATCTGACCACAACGCTGTGACCATGTTCATCCGCGGCTATCAAGCATCCCGGGCTCATATCAGATACATACCCGATTATGGGCGCGCAAATTGGGACAACTTCAATATTACATTGAACGAAAAACTCCACAAACTCTCTCCCCACTGACAGGAACCTAACGACGGTTGAGATAAATAACGCTGCAACTCGACTTCACGAGATTCTAGTTGGAACTTCTGAGACTCATGTCCCGAAGTACAAACTTGAAAATACTTATCAGATTCCCCTTCACGACCCCACTCTTCGTCTCATCCGGGAGCGTAAAAAGCTCTGCAGAATGAGATATCGTCACCGCTTTACGCAAAGGGAACCACTATTGCGATCCATTATTCACAATATTGGCACACTGATAAAACAAAGAATCCAAAACAATCGCACCCGACAATTGGAAGACAAACTGAAGGGTATTCAGATGGACCACAACATTTATAAAAATGTTTAAAAGATATGTGGCACCTCTCGTATCACTGGACCAATCATGCACACCGGTCTTGTTGTCAATAATGATGCCAATAAAGCAAACATCATCGGAGAGTCCTTTGAAAATAATCACAACCTCCCTCTCGAAGATGGCGACCCGGAAACTAATGCAATAATTAGTTCAGAGGTTCACAATAAATTGGACAACTTTAACGAGCCAATAGTTGTTTTTAACTCAGCTAACACTGCATACTTCGACGACACACGTGATAATAGTCACGGCTTCGTCACACCAAATACCCTACAGAACCTAGTTAAATCTCGAAACCCCAAGAAGTCACCCGGTATCGACAACATGTCCTACCACTCGTTGCCAAGGCTTTCTGCTTTATTCTTTATAAAGCTCTGTGGGGATAGTTTACTTGCGCGTCGACACGGACGCTAATTCAGTAAAATCCACCACCGAAGTTACTAAGTTCGAAACACCCAAACACAAGAGCAAATAGAAGAAAATACAAACACACGATCAGTTCTTTTCTTTACTTTACGTTAGATATGTACTTTTATTTGCAATGATTTGATATTAATGGTGCACTTCCAATTACAAGTTATATTAATTGTAGGTTTAACAATGTCTATTTGTACTTTTAGCGATGTCTATTTGTAGGTTTAACAAGGACTGTCTATTTTATTAATAACGACCACTTCGTAGAAATTACTTATCACACCTCCAGTGATGGTTCTTTTGCTGGATTTCGATATCACTTTTTGCACGAGTTTCCGGAAAGGGAGAAAACTGAGTTCTAAGTTATTCTTATTATCACGAATCAAAATCCAATCGGATCACTTGTATTTACAACAGCGAAAAACAAATACTTCTTAACACGGACAAACGGACAATCCGACTGCACACGACTTTAACACGCTTACGGAAATTACTTCACTCTCTCTAGTTAGTGGTTAAGATTAATGTTGTAAGGCGCGACCGTCCGCTATGGAGATTGACATGACTCGACGATGCAATTCACATCCATCAGTTCGATGGCCGCGAATTGCATAGATAAGGGAGGATTCTATGTGCCCGTATAGGACAAGTACAATGCCCTGCGATGAGGACGATGATCGGTGGACACCTGATCAAACAGAAGTGCGATCGTCGGGGGCGATGTACCCATACATCGTTGGTGATGTATGCCAGAGATCGAAATAGATTTTTGTTTCAAAGTAAACAAAAACGTTATTTCACAGATCTAATGTTGGCACACATGATGTATATGATGTGCCTATGCTACAAAAGGGGTCGTCATGGTATTTGCCTAAGATTCCTTGGAAACACCAATGTAGGCAATATCCAATTTAGCCATATGGCTCCGGTGCACAAGGAGGCAATTATTTTGTTGACATCAGCAACCTCGTCGACGGCGGCAAAGGGTCAGGTTGGATGGCTATATGTTTGATTAATATGCGGGTAAGCAAAACGCACAGTGAGATACTGTATGTTTACTTTAGATCTCAGGCGGGTCATCGTAGGCATGGCTGGGGTATGATTGTTTATGGTGAATCACATTAGTGCCCAAATTCCATGATCGGTAGATAACCGATAAATAAAATTGGTCGCAAGTGTTGCGAACCTCGGGACTGGGGCAATAAATGGTTATGAACCGCAGCAAAACCCATCGGCTACGACTGTGTCAACAATTACGCTGGTCGGCAAGTATTTATCTATTATAATTGCTGACAAGCCGAGCCGATGGAGATATAGTACGGTTCATATAATACGAGGGTTGCCTTTTATGTTTCGGGATTTGGCAACCCTAGTGTTGAAATCCGGCAATTGACAGCTCTGTCGTAAAGTTGGACATTTTTGAGGTTATACGCACTCAGAACGTTTTGACATACGAGCGCTATTTGTGTTGTTTACAGTAACTTAAAAGATTCATCTCGGCCCAAAAATGGAATTAAATCGTCAACATTTTCGTGCGATTATTTTTTACAACTTTCGGCGTGGATTAACTCAGCAACAGTGCATGGATGAACTTAATTCAATTTTTGGCGATGAAGCTCCATCAAGGACCAGTGTTTATCGATGGTATGGTGAATTCAATCGTGGTCGTAGTTCACTCCAAGATGAATTTCGTGAAGGTCGTCCAAAATCAATTGTTGTTCCGAAAACCATTGATGCTGTGCGCGAACTGATATTGGAAGATCGTCATATGACCTATCGTGAGATTGAGACAACCTTAGGCGTTAGTGGGACCAGCATACATTCAATATTGCATAAACATTTGACTATCAAAAAAATGTGTTCGCCGGGATCCCACACAATTTGTCAATCGCCCAAAAAAAGGCTCGTGTCAATTAGTCGAAAGAAATGCTCAAAAAATACGGTCGCGGTGCTTCGAAACACGTCTATGACATCGTGACAGGTGATGAATCGTGGATTTACGCGTATGAGCCCGAAAGTAAACAGCAGTCGACTGTCTGGGTGTTTCAAGATGAGCCAAATCCAACAAAAGTTGTTCGCGCACGAAGCACTTCCAAGCAAATGGTCGCCTGTTTTTTTCGGAAAAACTGGACATGTCGCAACCGTACCACTAGAACAACGCAGAACAGTCAATTCTGAGTGGTACACAACCATTTGTTTGCCAGTTGTGTTCCAAGAAATCAGGAAAACCAACCGCCGAAGACGGATCAATCTTCACCACGACAATGCGAGCCCTCACACATCGGCTGCGACAACTGCATTTTTGAGCACCCAAAACATCGATTTGATGGGTCATCCGCCGTATAGTCCTGACTTGGCACCGAATGACTTCTTTTTAGTCCCGTACGTAAAAAACAAACTGAGAGGTCAACGTTTTTCGACACCTGAAGAAGCGGTTGCTGCATTCAGAATGCATGTGTTGGAGATACCTCAATCAGAGTGGCAAAAGTGCTTCGACAATTGGATCAAACGCATGCAAAAGTGTATAGATCTTCATGGGGAATATTTTGAAAAACAATAAAGTGATTTTCGATGATCAATATTTGTTTTTGTTCTCTAATCCCGAAATATAAAAGGCAACCCTCGTAATTCACTGTGATGCATGCCTTGATAAGGTTTAACTTTCAGGTGTGATGCTGCAGGGGAGCTTACGCTGGCCCTAATTGCCGGTAAGTACTATGGGTTTGGAAGGTGGTTAATTTAAGAGGATGGGCGATTCTTTGGGAATGTATTAAAGAACCGCCACAGCTCTCCATTCTGCTCAACCATGCCTACAACATGGGGTACTTTCCCCAAGCTTGGAAGCATGCTGTTGTCTGCCCAAAAGCAAAAGCTGGGAAACCAAATTATCACCCTTCAAGCTTTCGTCCTATTTCGCTCCTCATCAGCAAAATATATGAACAGTTCATATACGAGAAGCTAAATAAATTTATCAGTGTCACGAACCTAATACCTGACTTCCAATTTGGATTTAGAAGAGCGCGCAGCACCACTATGGCTCTCCACATATTTCAAAACCACGTTTGCGTGCGCCTCTTTAATAAGGAACCCATCATTGGACATTGAAAAGGTATTTGACACAACCTGGATCGAAGGTCTTGTTTTTAAATTACTGAATACTGGCCTCAGTTAAACGTTGTGTAGTATCATCTACCTTTCTACCTATCGTTTTAAACAGAACCTTCCAAGTTCGAGTGAATGAAAAGCTTTCCCGAACTTTCAATGCCGCTGCAGGCGTACCACAGGGCTCCATTCTAGGCCCCATCCTATTTAATATCTACACCTCAGATATTCCTCGCCCTGTGGATGGTAGAGTAAACCAGATTTGCTATGCGGATGACGTCCTAGTATCCACTTCATCTACAAGCCCAAAACTCGCAACAAACCGACTCAACCGTCATCTGGACGAACTGTATCAGTATTACAGTCGATGGGAAATTCGACTTAACCCATCTAAAGCAGTGGCTTTAATTCTGAGTAGTAAACACTCCCAACCTACTTTTCGATATTCACAGAATATCCGAATACAAATGGGAGGTACTACGATTAGACCACAGGGCAGGATGAAATATCTTGGGGTCATCTATAACCAAAAAATGAATTTCATCAAACATGTGACCCACATTCTTCAAAGGGGCCTCGGTCGGTCTAAGCAACTGCACAACCTCTTGAAGTGGAGCAACAAAGTTGACACCAAAGTTAAGCTTCTCCTGCATATCTTCGGCCCAAATGGAAAGACTTCGAGTTTTCAAAAGATTTTACCACAAATGCATACTCTTTAAGTTATTTTCTCTTGGATTTGAGCTCCTATTGATTAAGTGTATTTCTTCCTACCTAAATAATCGCCGAATAAGATTTAGATCTATTCTTTCTAATCCTTTTCTGCCGACCTCAGGGGTTCCCCAGGGTAGTAATATTGGTCCCCTCCTGTTTATACTAACTATAACTATAAATGATATAGACGCAATATAGGCGCAAGACTAGTAACCTTACCGGGAAAAATGAATTATTATGGACAATTTAACAAGTCTCGGATATGGACCGGATAGCGATGGAGAGACTTACTGAATAAGGCCAAGACCGGATCCTGGTTGTAGTGCCGATGATATGATGATGATAAATGATATAGATATAAAACCTCTCCATTCAATGCCTCACTTCTTCAAATAGATCTCGATAGCTTTTCGGTTAGATATCAAAACACCTGCCTATAACTAAATATAGTCATATGATACTCTATCACCTTCTCACGGAATCGTACCCTTTCACTGTCGCGTCCCTATTTCTTACTTAATTAACCGATCATTTCTGTACAATAATTCGTGGCCTGGGCATTTTATATGACAAGGACTAAAACCTCCTCTTACATATTGATGAGATAAACCTTAAGGTCATTTCTGCTCTCGGTTTTTTTAAAACGCTGGTCGAAAGAATTCTCGATCCCTTACGTCACACGATCGGTCTACGTCACCTTTGTCCGCCCTCTGCTGGAATATGCTAGCCAGGTCTGGTCCCCTTATTATATGCTCCACATTCGCAAAATTCAACGTCGTCTATTGCGTTTTGCCCTCCGAGGATTGAATTGGCAAAATCCTCTGATCCTGCCTCCTTATACAACCCATTTCAATCGAATTTACACATGCAGAACGAAGAATTCATGTCGACATTCCAATTATCCACTGTCTTCTCACAGGTTTGATCTATTGCGCTCTCTTCCATCTCGTTTCATACCAACCCCCCGTAACTTGCGGAACGCGCGCTTCTTCTATTTTTTCGTCCATCACACCTCTTATGGCTCTAACGAACGCATCTTGTGAATGCTACGAATTGGTGCAAATTCTTACCTCACCTCCTTTGATTTCATATTAATCTCTTCTACTCTCCACCTAGACCAAAGATCGCCCTTTTCCTACTGCTGCTAATGCGACTGTAAAAGCTTTAGAGGCGAAATTGTATACGTGCATTTTAATGTGCGGTTCATGCGAGACTGTTCAAGTAACCGTCGTCTAACTTGGTATGTTTATCGCAAATTCTCTGTTTCAAATGCATTTCACAAGATTGCGCTAATCGTACATATTCGCCTGCAACGACACTAGTGTCGCTTTTTTTTAAGGAACACCCTTTTTAAGTTTGGTCGAATGGAAAATTAATCCTGAATTTTCCGTGCCACCGCAGGCGTGCCTCATCCAATTGAATATATCTACGTCAGATGCTCTTTGGCAGCAAGGACGCTGGTCAGACGACATTCTTGCGTTCACACCATCCATTGGCTCTAGATTCATAAAAAATCTTTTAAAATCCAATTTAACCTAATAACAGTTGTTGCTACAATTCTGAGTAGTAAACACTTTCTAATCTACTTCCCAATATTAACAGAATATTCGAGTACAAGAGACACTACGACAGATTTCTGGACAGAATAAAATATTTTGGGGGTCACCTATACCCTAAAAATGAATCTCCACAAATATGTGATCCATATCATTCAAAGAACCATCGGTCGCCTCAGGTGATTCTTCAACATCTTGAAGTTGATACCATAGTCAACCTTTTCTGCTATACACAGTCAATTTAACTTCAATAATTCTTTTGACATAGTTTTGCGCATCTTCGGCTAGAACAGAAGGACTTCGAATATTCGAAAGGAAACTACTCAAGAGTTGTATCAGCTATGCTTTTCTACGAAGTCCGGTGGTCGCCATCACACCAATTATGCCAATGTTACAATTGGCATACGAGTATCTCGAAGGCCTCCAGGACAGCTAGAACTGATAGGAGTTTTGTGTTTTACACCCTTCCTTGTTTAGATCCTTTCGAATCCGGCCTTCTCAATACCACCTTCAGTACAAAACGACATTCGCGGGCGCTATCAACAAAGAAAAGCGAATAATCAATATTAAGTCAATTTAAAAGACAAATAGAAGGTGTGAAGTACTAACGTAGGCAAGCTTTCCTAATTTTTGTATACAACTACGGATATGAAACTCAAATTCCTTGTTAAAGGTAAATGTCCATATTATTGTGGGATCCAGTATATTTTTAGGCCACTGGACAACTCGTTTAAATGACCAAGTTACCCAATAACTCAAAACGAAATATTCTTACCTGCATTAGCTGCCTCGCATGGCCCTGATGGAATAAATCATAGATACCATCCGCATATACACGGACACGTCTTGGTGTCTTGCCAGAACGTGCCATTTGGTAGCTGATCTTCTGCGTGTAGTCACATAATTCACGCTCAATAACTGCGTCGTCATCGGTAGAAAAAGGAGCTGGCCTGCAAATTGTCTGTAACAGAGTAAAAAGTAATATATAAATTAAACCATTAACTTAATTAAATTGTGCACGTGGAGTTAGCATCTTACAAATATATTTAAATTATTCATGTCTCAATAAACGTTATCTACAAAATATATATATTTTTTCCCAAAAAGTACAAATGCCAACAGATATTTCAAATTATGTGTTTTGCCTGAAAACGAAATTTAAAATATCCTGAGTACTAAGTTTTAAATTTTCTTCGTTCGAATTTTACGGGAATTATTAATTTTAATGCAGTATTCAGTTTCCTAAATCATAGGAAAGCTGAATACTGACTGACAAAAGACCGTTCAATGGAAATTAATTTGTCAGAATTTTACCAATGTACAACTCCAATCATCTGTAGAAATGTGGGACGGTACACGAGGAACACGAGGGCTGTCAGCTTATGAAGAATTTTGATTTGATTTTGGTGGGAACAAAAGCCTTCATATATTCAGTTTAGCCCGAGTCACGGTTACTTAAAATTCAAGACTTTAAAGTTAAAATTGAAGAACTAAGATGGTAGACGGTCGCGATGCAGATCAATTTTAGGGCAGAAGTATTCAATTTCCACAGTTGACACATTCTCAATCCAATAAACTATGCCCATCAAGGAAGTACCTGTGAAAGTGCATGAAATCAAATACATACGCAGGCGGATCATAGAATCCAGATCTGGAAAATTTCTATGACGATACAAAAATAAATATAACATAGATTGTGGTACTCATAAAAATAGTGACCAATTCTATGGAAACGATACATTAAGGCACATTACTTTCGTTGACCATAAATGAACACTTGTGTAAATACAAGTGTTAAAAAATTGAAATGTGTTATTTGGTTACATATTATCTGCTACACATTCTTTATACGCTTTACATTCGATATATATTACAATGAACTAATACAATACAATGAACTAAGAATAAACTAAGGTAGTCCCTTTTTGATTCTCGTGAATTGAACTTTCTTTTTCTTTTACTCGGTATTTTTTATACGTTATAGGCCCAGACGCCCCCCACTTGGTAGAAACCTTGACGCGGTGCGGGGCCTTAAATTACAATAATTCACTCAAGCTATGCTGACGCAAACATACGATTTCAATAGGTCCACTCCCGTCAGACATGCTAGCGAGGAGTAACACACAAAGATCTGCCACCCCTAATCCAGGGTGTTACGCTTCCCATGCCCATTGGATGGATTTCAGCCAGGGGTAAACCGGCTGTATTATAACGGCCCCTCTCTGACACCGGGTCGAAACGGAGCAGTAAGCAGACCTTACCATATCAAAACGGGGCTCTGATATGGGGGACTATTTGAAACCCCAAAGACTCGTGGCAACAAAAATGAAAACCAATATACACAAAATAATCCTACGAAAAACCCGGTAGACGTAGGTGTGATGAAGCGATACTACCATAAGGGAGCAAATCATCAAGAAAACACCAACTCGGCAAAAAGAAGATGTAGGGAAAAACGGAAAAAGCGGGATATACGCATCGGCACGTGGAATGTTCGAACGTTATATAAACCAGCCGCGATAGACTGTCGTAGAAAAGGTCTTGACCTTGTTTAGCAAGTCCTCAGGCTTGTTAAATATTCCATAATGATTTGTTTTTTCTGGGCAAGGTCATTAGTCTTGCGCAAGAGGCTCCCCGACAGGGAATCGAACCCCGGTCTCCCGCGTGACAGGCGGGTATACTAACCACTATACTATCGAGGAGCCCCAGAAGGTATTAGGATTTAAGAAAACAATTAAGTACAAACCTTGGTTTGACGATGAGTGCAGGGCGAAGATCGAATAACGTAAGGGGCTCAGAGTGAACCACTTAGAAAGATATGATGAAGTCAAGGTAGAAAAATACACGACGATTCGGAAAGAGACAATGACATTTTTCAAACGCAAACACCGGGAATGGGAGAAGACTAGGATCGAAAAAATCCTAGCAAATGCCAGAGCAAAGAACATCAGGGGTATGTATGTCGGCATAAATTCAATTAGAAATGGCTACCGAGGGAGTGCCAAAATAATTTAAGACGCAAACGGCTGTCTTGTGACAGAAACACACAATATCGTGACAAGATGGAAGCAGTACTTTGAAAACCTGCTCAATGTGCGCACCCATGAACCACAAATAAACGCACCAGATGTACATACAGCCGAGCCTCAGATTTCAAAGCCCCCTTTCGACGAAGTTGTAAACGCAATAAATCGATTGAAAAACAACTAGGCTCCCGGAGTCGACTGCATACCGGCAGAGCTTGTAAAGCATGGAAGAGAGGCAACGGCTTGAAAGCTCCACCACCTGATTAAAACAATATGGGATAAGGAAGTCACTCCGGGAGAATGTAAAACCTCAATAGTCGGCCATTTTCAAAAAAGGCGACAGATGTGACTGCGAAAACTACAGAGGAATATCATTGCTCCCAACCGCATACAAAATACTAATATATGTCATAATGGTGAGAATTGCACCGTACGGAGAAGAAATACTGGCAAACTACCAGTACGGATTCCGTAGAAACCGGTCAACGAGCGACCAAATGTTTACAGTAAGGTTGTGGGGGTTCTCTATACCACATGGAGAACCAACCCACAATTCTAACCAACCCTGACCGCTAACAGCCCGTCACTTTAATCCAACTCCCCGTGCAAAATCTGCATTTGCATACATCCCATCCCACGAACCCATCTCCCAATCTGCAATAAAAAACATGTTCCAAACTCCCAACAGAATACAATTCAATAGAATATATTCTAAATCATCTCTTACATCACCCCACATATAATTTTTCCCAAAATTGCTTCGGTCAACTTTCTACTTAAGTTATATTTTCTCATTGCAACAAAGCAATCTTAATTTCCCCGAAATTACTTCGGTTAATATATTACCTAAATGATATCCCTCGCTTGCACCAAGCAATTCCAATTTTCGCCGAAAACCACTTCGGCTTCTTTCCTCCTTAAAGTATACTTTTCGCTTGCGACCAAGCGGCAGCCAATTTTCTACGAAACGGTCACAACAACCAAGGCCCTTGATCATACTCGGCTATGCCGCTAAACCAATTTCCCAGTATACACAACCAACGAATCCAACTAGGCTTATACGGCCAGGATTCGATGGAACTGAATTCCTATGCAAGCATAGCAATTCTACTCGAAATTAGAATACATTTTTTCCTTCATCAGTCAGTCGTCATCTAACTACCGCCACGCGCACGCCGAGGTCCTCCTGTAACCGTCGCGGCCACACGGGGGCACGCCGCCCCGTGTGTTGAACTCAGTCATTACCTAACCCCCGCCGGGTCCGGGCATAGAAAAATCGAATTTAATCTGCAAAAGGGGTCGGCGGTTGTCGCCCGAGTACATCGGTTACCTTACGAAAATTAAAAAGACTACGCGCGTTAGGGTGATTAAAGCAATCATTAAAACCGGAGTATTCGCGGTTAGGTTAAGTTAACAAACCATTAAGAACTACATGTGTAAGCGAAATAAAAGAAAACTCATATCCGATTACCCGACATGTTTAATTCTTTCTTCCCTTCGTCGGTGGTGAATCGCATCTGCGCTCATTGTTCCCTTTCACTCGTATTAACATTGTCAGCAGAAGGCGGGGAGACAAGGAAAAACGTTATTTACAGAGACGCACTTTTCTACGATTCCAGGAACAGTTAATCTTATTCGGTTCCGAAGAACGCGGTGACGCAGACTGTTCCGGAGGCGCAGAAAATAAGAAGTGGGAAGGAAGTGAACTAGGCGCCCGTGCCTTGGCGCACAAACTCCTCACCCCCACAAGGCAACTGCTGAAAAAGAAGTGGGAATACGGAGAGACGGTCCACCAACTGCTCGTTGACTTCAACGACTCAGTCGGAAGGCAAAAACTCTACGATATTGTAGTTGAGCTGGGAATCCCGAAAAAATATGCCGCCCTCATTCAAATCTGCATGAACGAAAACAAAGGGCGAGTTAGAATAGAAAACCACCTCTCAGAACCATTTGAAATCCGGGACTAAAACGGGGGGATGGACTCTCACCATGTCATTTAACCTTGTGCTCGAGTATGTCATCAGAAAGGTACAAGACGACAACATGGCCGGGTCATCCCTGAACGGGGTCGCACAAGTGCTCGCATATGCGGATGACATCGCCGTTCTGGGCGATAATCTAGAAACTGTAAGAGAAAGATGTGGGTCTAGTGTGGGGGTTCTTTAATTTCACGCAAGAATCACCCACAATTTCAATCCAAACTCCCTTGGCTAATTCGCAGTTACCTGCAAAAGTCCCCCACACATGTCCTTCATCAAGGTTTTATCCCAGGTTCCTGGAAAAGAATTCTTATATTTCATGCACCCCTGAGTGTTCGTTCGAATCGTGTAAGTCGGCGGCGTGAACGATAGTTAAAGTGGAAATCAAAAAAATATTTACGTGCATTATATAGAAACATTACACAAAATGTGATTCAATTCGTATATTCTTGTCTTCCCGTCAAACAGTATTAAAATAGACTAAAATAAAATACAGTTAAGTAAAAGAATCATTTAATACGAAAACAGTGTGTTTCATTTTCCAATTTTTTTTTCCCTGGTGATCGTGCTTGGATACTCAGTGTCTCATGCGAGGTTTCTTTAAATATTCGGCGGAACTTTTAGTGATGATAGGGATGGGAGTGAACCCGTGCCGTATGCCGGCACACCCTACACTAGAAATAAATGAAGACAAGACAAGATACATGATTACCGCGAGAGCAGGTCGACCTGCGAGGAACACATATTTGAAAAAGTTAAAGTTTTTAAATCTCTGGGAACTATACTGACGGCCAGTAACGAAATGTCGAAGGAAATTAACAAAATATTACACTCTGGCAACGCTAGTTGGCACGCAGTCAATAAACTGCTGAAATCTGAAACTGTTATCAGGTGATATGAAGCTCCATGTCTATAGAACTATAATCATGCCGATTGTCCTATACGGATGCGAAACATGGGCTCTCACAAAACGGGAAGAAAACAAATTCTGCGTATTCGAGAATAAAATTTTAAGGGGTATCTTTGGCGGCAAATATGACGAGGAGACAGGACTATGGAGGAAACTCCACAACCACGAATTGGAAGAGCTATACCGCAAACCTACAATAGTGAAGTCATCAGGTCGCGAAGATTAAGATGGGCCGGACATGTGGTGAGAATGGGCAGCGATAGGACCGTGCGTAGAATTCTTGACGGAAGACGAATGGGAGAGACCGGTAGGACGGCGGCGACGGAGATGGGAGGGCAATGTTAGGTTTTACCTTGAGGAGATCGGATCGGATGGTCGAACGTGGAAGGAGAGCGTACGGGACAGGGAACAATGGCGGAGTTGAGCCGGTGAGGTCATGAACTTTCGGGTTCCTACAGATCAATAAATAGTAATACGAGTATTGTAGTACAATAGTACTACTCTTGATATGAATTAACAGAAAAAGTCCTGGAGAGAAGAGGACCGATAATAACGGAAAGCATAGGCTCCTCGATAGTATAGGGGCTGGTATACCCGCCTGTCACGCGGGAGACCGGGGTTCGATCCCCTCAGGGAGCCTGTGGCGCAAGACTAATAACCTTGCCCGAAAAAAAAAAAAATCATTATGGAAAATTTAACAAGCCCCAGGACTTGCTAAATAAGGCCAAGACCGGCTCTCGGTTGTAGTGCCGATGATGATGATGATAGAACAAAGGAACGATCTAGGGGGTGTACTGGCCAAAATTCGAACTTTGTAATTCATTTGCTACCAGAAACTTGGGAGGATAAGAGATTAAAGGATTGCGAACAGTGTCAATTTAAACATCTTCTGGAGGAAGTTTATCCGTATGAAAACCCTCGAGATAAAACAAACAAAATATCTAAGCTGGTGAGAAGGGAAACATCAAGGAGCGGAACGAGGAAACGTGAGTATCTGAAATTACATACGTTTAAGACAAAAATAATTGGTTGTCGAGTAAAGAAACTTTTGTATCATTCAAAGTACTCGTGCGTCAAAAGGATCATCGGCAACTTAACAAAGATCAGGTGCAGAAACTAGTGGGAAGTTGATACCAACTCTTGGTGTTCTGCCGGGCAGTTCCTTTCCAGAACCCTTCTCGTCCCAGCAGTGTTCCTGCCAAGCAACCTACATTCTGATCAATTTATCTTATTGTAGCAGTGTTCCAGCCAACCAACCGGTGTACGGATTCATCTCGTCCACAATTCGTGTTAAGTACTACCCCAACACAGAGTACCAGTGAGTAGATATATCATTAACAAGGTGAATAACTATTGAATCAACGATAACAAATAAAGAAATTGAATTTTACCATAAATCTTAACCCAGAATTTCATTTACATCATTGGGAGTTTTAACTCAACCAATTAATACAGTCCAAAAGCCCCGCTACAACACAGCAAAAAACGGAGACAGTTTCTTCTGATTTTGCGGTGAACGTGTAGTATTCGCTACATCCGTTCCCTAACGCATCTTAAATGGTGTAATAATCTTTTAAATTATCGCACAAAAATCACTTATATTGTTGTTTTTTAATCGTTTTGTTGTAAAACTAATGCAAGTTAACTGCCAAGTTTAATAATATCTTTAGCCTCCATGAGGCTGGCTATAATGGGGGGCACCTTCTCTTTTCGGTTTGTTGGTGGTTGTATGTGATGTCGTTGTTCATCCGGTTGCTGCTGCTGTTGTTACTTTGCTTGTAGAGCTTTTTGTATTTGCTTTTGTAATTCATTTTTTTTCTCCATAGGTCGGCAATCCATTTGTATCGCTCAATGTCTTTTCGATGCTGTCTACGATGTTGGAAACGTTCTTTTCTTGCCAGTCGTCAGTTCTTTAAATTTGTTGCATGCTCCAGAATAATGACTATTATTGGGAATATTCTTTTTCGTCGAACTTCAGCCGCGTACCTCGAAGATTAGCTTCTGGATTGGGTCTTCTCCGTATCACCGTTTTTAATCCTGGGGGGTACTCTCCTACTCCCATCATCACTAAAGTTCCGTCGAAAGTTAGTCACCAAGGACCCGATGGTCACGCACCGAACACCGCAGCAAGAAGAAAAATAAATAAAAGGGCGCTGGGGAAGTTTTGTTGTATTTGGTTTCCTTTATTTTATTAATTCCACTTATGGTCTCTGAACATTAACGGCTATGGCATGGGAAATTCACAATTTAGTAGTTTGATATCTCTTAGTTTGTTCGGATTTTTGTTGTTTTGTATACATATATTTGTCTTTGCTTTCTTTAGATATCCGACACTCGACTTCCGAATAAAACACACCACATCATGACAATATTACTATTCCTTCTGTTCTTTTTGGCATCAGGTTGATCTCATGTTAGCAACTAATATTTTCTTTACTTCGGCACAAACAAAAGATAACTAGGTTCACGGGCACTTATGCGTAGGTTAGTTGTAACTTAACGATCGGCATTTACAACACTATCCCGGACGCCCACGACTCTGGGATGAACGCGTACCCACGGCGCTAAGGGTAGGAGGAGAAGAAACCGACCGGCTCGGGCGATGGATGAACTACGACTGTTGGCTATTCCGAGACGCACACTGGAGGGTAGTAGGGAACGTCTGTCTCCTGGGATAGTTATTACTCGACTGACTAAATGGAGGCAAGAATCCATTCGGGGTGTTGTGGCAGTGGAGTCATCGCTAAGTAAACTCGCTGCCACTTACTAGGAATGTGAAGAAGGGTTGCTATGCGTACATAGAGAATTTGTTTTAGGGAATTTTCTGCCGTACAGGTTGAATTAGATTCCTCTGTTGCTGTGTATACGGGGAAATCGGTTTCGGCGGCATAACCAAGTATGGGCATGGGTTGTCGGTTAGACAAAGGGACATGGGTATTGATCGTTGCGATGGTTGTTTCGTGGAAATGCAACGCGTCGTGCTGGTGACTTACCAGTACGGAGAATTGGTATTGTTTCGAATGGTTTAGGTAGGATAGGCGCCGAAATGGTTTTCGGGCAAACTAAATGCTGCTTGATTACAAGCGAGGAAAATGGTTTAAGTAGAATGGGAACTGAAATGGTTTTTTGGGGAAAATTAAATGCTACTTGGTGGCAAGCGAGAAAAATAGTTTAAGTAGGAAGTGTGCCGGAATGGTTTTCGGGGAAAAGTAAATGCGGTTTAGTGTAGATGAGGGAGATGATTTAATATGTATTCTGTTGCAGGATTTGGGGTATATTCTGTTGTCGGTTTTAAAAATGTATTCTATTACAGATTGGGAAATGTATTCTTTGCTAGTTTTGAGTGGGGGAGTTGGGTTAAGGTGACGCGCTGTTAGCGGTCAAAATTACGTTGGAGTTGTGGCTTGGTTCTCCATGTAATATAGAGAACCCCCACAATCCAGCCTCATCATCGTCCATAGTAGGCAGTACAGTTAGTCGCTTTGTTTATTCATATAAATGTTTTATTTACAATTATATTTTTTCCGTATTCGTTTCCGTATACATACGCGCACAGGAACATTTTGTTTGCCGGATATTAGCACTAATTGCTTTTTTATTACCTTGTTTTGTTTTTTGTTTTTGGTGAGGACAGAAAAAGAAAAAGAAGACTGGACGAATGGGGGGGGGGGGGGGTATGTAAGTGTGACCTTTGTGACTCAGAGCGGATGAGCATAGATACACTGGACGAATGGGGGGATAGGAGGGTAGAGGGGTGGTGAGTGTATGTAAGAGTGACCTTTGTGAGTCAGAGTGGATGAGCATAGATACACGATACACAGCATTTAGTTTGTGAGTCAGAGTGGGTGAGCATAGATACATGACCCAGAGCGGGTGAGCATAGATATACGATACACAGCGTTTGGTTTAATAATTTCACTCACTTCGTTTTAATTTCTGTTTCAATGAATGATTCGTTTTCAGCGGTCGATGGTCAATATTGTACTCTTGTGTATCTGTCTGTTTTTTGTCAATACAGTCACAGGGAAATGACTTCTAATTTCCAACGCAGTAGAATCAACAATGACAAGTTTTTTCAACCCAAATTTGGTGCATACCCTATGCCCTTCTAAGTCTCCCAATATTCTTCCTGTGACCTTTTACTATCAGAATGTTAGAGAACTTTGTTCTAAGGCCCAATCGATCGTGCTAAATATCCACTGCCTTCGTTCCGATATATACGCTCTGACCGCAAATAGCCTTAACCACAGTATCAAAAGCCAAGAACTGTTCCCTTCCTCCTTTAACGTCTATCATGATGACGATGTTTCTTGAACTGTACACCAAAAGGTAACATATTTGTATGGACAACAAAATAAATGTACGTAGAATAATTTAGAGTGCCCGTACAGAGCCAGTAAATTTTATGAAAAATGTATTATAATACGAGGGTTGGCTTTTATATTTCGGGATTAGAGAACAAAAACAAATATTGATCATCGAAAATCACTTTGTTGTTTTTCAGAATATTCCCCATGAAGATCTATACACTTTTGCATGCGTTTGAACCAATTGTCGAAGCACTTTTGCCACTCTGATTGAGGTATCTCCAACACATGCATTCTGAATGCAGCAACCGCTTCTTCAGGTGTCGAAAAACGTTGACCTCTCAGTTTGTTTTTTACGTACGGGAATAAAAAGAAGTCATTCGGTGCCAAGTCAGGACTATACGGCGGATGACCCATTAAATCGATGTTTTGGGTGCTCAAAAATGCAGTTGTGGCAACCGATGTGTGAGAGCTCGCATTGTCGTGGTGAAGAGTGATCCGTCTTCGGCGGTCGGTTTTCCTGATTTCTTGGAAGACAACTGGCAAGCAAATGGTTGTGTACCACTCAGAATTGACTGTTCTGCGTTGTGCTAGTGGTACGGTTGCGACATGTCCAGTTTTTCCGAAAAAACAGGCGACCATTTGCTTGGAAGTGCTTCGTGCGCGAACAACTTTTGTTGAATTTGGCTCATCTTGAAACACCCAGATAGTCGACTGCTGTTTACTTTCGGGCTCATACGCGTAAATCCACGATTCATCACCTGTCACGATGTCCTAGACGTGTTTCGAAGCACCGCGACCGTATTTTTTGAGCATTTCTTTCGACCAATTGACACGAGCCTTTTTTTGGGCGATTGACAAATTGTGTGGGATCCAACGCGAACAAATTTTTTTGACAGTCAAATGTTTATGCAATATTGAATGTATGCTGGTGCCACTAACGCCTAAGATTGTCTCAATCTCACGATAGGTCACATGACGATCTTCCAATATCAGTTCGCGCACAGCATCAATGGTTTTCGGAACAACAACTGATTTTGGACGACCTTCACGAAATTCATCTTGGAGTGAACTACGACCACGATTGAATTCACCATACCATCGATAAACACTGGTCCTTGATGGAGCTTCATCGCCAAAAATTGAATTAAGTTTATCCATGCACTGTTGCTGAGTTAATCCACGCCGAAAGCTGTAAAAAATAATCGCACGAAAATGTTGACGATTTAATTCCATTTTTGGGCCGAGATGAATCTTTTAAGTTACTGTAAACAACACAAATAGCGCTCGTATGTCAAAACGTTCTGAGCGCGTATAACCTCAAAAATGTCCAACTTTACGACAGAGCTGTCAATTGCCGGATTGCAACGCTAGGGTTGCCAAATCCCGAAACATAAAAGGCAACCCTCGTATGTCTAATATTGTAAAAAAAAACATCTTGTCTGTACTTTTTTTATTTTGCAAATAAATTCGTTAAAAAAAAACATCTTCTTAGGCCTTGTTCTGTGTCCTCCTGCCGTGGTCAATTGTTAGCCTTGCAAAATAGACTTGCCTCATCCCCCAATGTTGATTATGTCGCAATAGAAATGGAATCTCTCCTAAAGTCTTCATTTGTATTTATATACCTCCTTCACAAAACATAGTCATACGAACTCGCAGTAACTGCAATTGATCGCCTAACTGGAATGAGTACTTCCCAAGACGGTATCGTAGTCCTTGGCGATTTTAACCTCCACAATCCCCAATGCACATTGTCAGACGATCAATCTTATTACATCTCAACCCTACATGTGCCAAGGAATGTCTCTTTAAATACGGTCCCAAATTATCTGGACAGGCAACTCGACCTTGTGTTCTGAGCGGACCCCAGTTGCCCACAGCATCCACAGTCTCTCAACTATTGACAATCACCACCGCACGCTACTCTTATCCCTTTACCAGGGCTGCTCAACCCTCGCCTCACCACAACTACTTTTCCTACAATTTCCGCCTTATAAATGAGTATCCTGCTTTGGCCATATAGATGCTACTGCCACTCTCTACAAAGAAATCTGTGGGGGTTCCACCAAACCCCACGGCCCACTTACCTGGAAAACCCCCCATATCCGCAACTCAACTCCCATTGTCTCCCACCAATGCAATCGCATTGGCACATCACAATATTTCCTTTTCCAAGGACATTAATGCATAAAAGCGTTACACAAAATTCCAAAAAAGAATTGCGCCTACAAGGGCATTCATACATTACCAAGCATCTCTGCATTAGCGACCCAAAAACCGAATTTCCAATTAGTGTAGATATTCACACTATAATTCGATCCAGCCGTCGCCATAGATGCCATGCATAATTGACGCAGATGGTATACACAACCGTCATTGTGTACCCATCTAAATTGCTTTCCGAAGACTTGCAACTATGGATTCAATTGCAAGCACTTTTCGCGGAAATATTGCTTTGTTTGAATTTTCGAACAATCACCGACGCCAAGTTTCGCCGTCAGAACGGATTCAATAGCATAAACATATGCAAAACAAAAGAATCCGATTCTCCCAGTCGGCAGAGAGACGATATACGATATCTATTGCATGAAATATCGCAATCCCTTTTAGCATCTAATGAGTGGCTGCTATTTAGACAGCTGACCCTCATTACCGAAAGATGCCGTAGGTCGTTTCACCATTGTTCTTTTCTCCTCGTTTCAGGCAAAAGGCATCGATGAACACGGTGATGTGTACGAACACACACATACACCACCGCGTCCCTGAAATCGCTTTTCATTGGTCACTGGTCAGAGGAAATTTCATTTCCTTTTCACCACACCACCAAACTCACCCCAAACGAGGATGGAATTGCTGAGTCTTCTTCCATCCTTCAGTGCGCGTACATCGAGTTTTTCTTTCTTATCATCTCCCGTAGGGTGTGCACCGAAGTCTGCACCCCTGCGTGACGTATCCCTTTTACTCGCGTAATTATGAATTCAGTGAAAGTTGTGCCGTGTTTTTTTATTTTAAATAATTTTAAATATTTGTACACGAAATAAACAAACCTTTGTGAACAAAATTGCGCGTTTTATTTCTCCTGTTTGTGCTTTTCTTTGGTGCACGTTGAACCTTTAGATTTGTGGGTTGGTGGTAGAACTCGCACCCATGACGGTGCCACGACCACCTTAACCCCACAAATCGACCATGTCATTTCCCTATATGCACCATATTCTTGTTATAGTATATCGGTTTCATCGCCCCCCATGGTATAACCATAAACTCCGTACTTTTCGAAACAAGAGGAATCATTTGTGGAACATTTTCCTACGAACACAATCTCCCCTAGACTACTCCAACTATCTCGGTTCCTTTCATCAATTCACCGGACTTTATAAGCTCCCTCTACCACAATTATCTTGTAGCGATTCTAACAGATACACACAATTCACAAGCAAAAATAGTGAAGAACACCGAACGAAAAAATCGAATAAGAAAAATACATCAGAACCGTATACCAAGCGATAAATAAAAATAATTCACACCAGTGGAATATACTCGAGTTTGGAAATTAAATTCTAAACACGGTCAGTAGCCTGGTGTGTAACGCTTAGGTAAAATTTTTTTCGTGATTCGAGCTGTCATAGCGTCAGTCCGAATCACACGATCTTCTTCACTATTATTATTATTACAAACGCTATAATTGGTGACTACGACCTGATCTTGTACACACAACATACACTTCCCATAGTAAAGCAGAACTTCACACACGGTCACGACTTCCGCATAGAGCCCAGCCTCCGACGTTTTCTCGTTTCTCTCTCGTTCGTCCGTCGCCCGCATACGAATCTGATCGTAACTAAGTTACTGCGGTGGGAGTGTGTAGCGATTCTAACAGATACACACAATTCACAAGCAAAAATAGTGAAGAACACCGAACGAAAAAATCGAATAAGAAAAATACATCAGAACCGCATACCAAGCGATAAATAAAAATAATTCACACCAGTAGAATATACTCGAGTTTGGAAATCAAATTCAAAACACGGTCAGTAGCCTGGTGTGTAACGCTTAGGTACAATTTTTTTCGTGATTCGAGCTGTCATAGCGTCAGTTCGAATCACACGATCTTCTTCACTATTATTACAAACGCTATAATCTTATTAAAGCAAAAAACAAAGTAGATCAATGACCCCAAATCTTTCTTCTCAATCACAAACGTAAATCTGATGCCTATTTCAACTTTCTTTCATATGACTCGACTACTTCAACCGAACCTCAGACGATCGCCAATCTTTCCGCTTCTTTCTTTAAACAATCAATTTGAATTTTCATCTCACACCTTCCTTGCCTAAGAGAACGGCAGCGAAGTCGACATAATCACTACCGATTTCGACAAAATAAATATACACAATTTTTGTGTTTACAATATATAGACATTTGAGATTGAAGGTGCTTCCGTATGAATAACAGCTCGATAATTCGTTACAACACTTTTTAAACCCTTCTTACGTGTAGGGGTCGTGAGTCATATTCCAAACCTCAGATCATCCTTCTTGTGACAGCGTTTCCTGAAGAGGTAAGAAAGTGAGAAGAAAAGGTTGGAAGGAAGCACCCCTTTTGCAAGATTATGACGTTCTTTTTTAATGTACTCACCCTAAAATGCTGTTCGAAAGCATTCTATATGAAGCGTTATGTTTCCCTTTCTCACCCAATCAGCACGGCTTCCATTCTGGACAGAATCTATTAGAATTGTCATCCCGTACCCTTCGTGCCTTAGGAACGGCAACGAAGTCGATGTTACCGCAACCGATTTTAGTAATGCCTTCGGTAAATTTTATCACAAATTCATACTATTTAAGTTATTTTCCCTTGGCATCGAGCCCCCAATGATTGAATTGATTTAAATAATCGAATTCACCGAATAAGATTTGGATCTATTCTTTCTAATCCTTTTCTGCCCAACTCAGAGGTTCCCCCGGGGGTCATCTTGGCCCTCTCCTATTTATACTAACTATAACCAAATAACACATATATTACTATAGTACAAATATAAATGATATAGATACTAGCACGACACTAAAGGTAAGAGGTCAATGTGTTCTTTTTTAATGTACTCACCCTAAAAGAATTGTCAACATCACTATAGTACTGAAAGAAGTCGAGCAGGGTTGAGCATGTGGAAGAGATAGTGAATAAAACGAGTCCAGAAAAAATAGGACCAACGTGTAGAAAGATGGAAGTTGCTGGTCGCCAAATCCACTATGGTGTACCCCAAGGCTCGGTCCTTGGTCCCATATTATTCACATTGTTTGTCGCAGATTTACCATGTCGAGATGTAGGAAACACTGCTACCTACCAAATGGCACTAAACTCAGTATGTGTGCAGTTGATATTGATTGGTCCGAAGACTGTAGATATCTAGGTATTATTCTAGATAAAAAACTCATCTTTCAAAAACACATCACTACCACAATTGACAAAATAAACAAGTAAAAGTTATGTGTCCATTAGTGTGTAGAAAATCAGAGCTTAGCATCGAAAATAAAATTATAATATTTAAAACCATTTTTCAGGCTATACTCCTGTACGGGGCCCCTGTATGTTGTAATTGTGCTCGCACACTCAAAATAAAATTGCAAAGGTGTCAAAATAAAATATTGAAAATGTTGCTGAATTTGCCATGGCATTAGTCGACACATGAACTACATGAAAACGCTAACGTTAAACCGGTAGAGTTCCTTATTGACAAAATTAATCGAAACTTCTTCGCCAATTGTTCTTTTTCTGACAATGTTCTCGTTTCCCGTCTTGCGTTATCCTAAATCACTACATATGTACTCTGTCTATGAAAATTATATCGAGGTCATTACTATATGAAATAACCGGAAGCTCGTGCAATATTAATCTTAAGATTCAAATAAGGGTTTTTTCTTTCTTGTAGTTTTCCCTTAATTTATCATTTGTTATTCATTAAAATTGTGCTATTGTCGTTATATAGATTTAAGATTATAGTTGTAAAGGAATTGCTATCCTAAATCTCTTAAGTACTAGTTGTAAAATATACCATAAATGTAATTATCTACCAAATAAAAATTGAATTGAATGAAGTTGCTGGTCTACTCCTTTGAACTTGTACACCAGCTAACCACTGCGTAGGAAAATAGGTTTCCATATGTGCCATTCTAATAAGAATTCGTGAACCGGATTGTAGCGTCTCTAGCGTTCGTTTACGGGGGAAGGTGATTGAGTGACATTTGGCAATATTTAGTTCGAGACATTTATTTTGTCACCATGTTGAAAAGCTGTCGAGATCCATTTGTAGAAGTGAGGAGTCGACAGAAGAGCGGATCGTCTTGAAGAGTTTAGTGTCGTCTTGAGGAGTTTAGTGTCGATGGAGGATTAAGAGTGTGTGATCTGTGGAAGTTGGTATACTACGCACCAATTTTAAGGTCGAAAACAGGGAAGGGTCAAGAGATAGGGGCAGATTGTGGTGCAGGGCGAGCAGCTATGTCGTGATTGAGAGGGGATTTATTACGGACAGGTGAGGAAGTATAATACAATGTTAAGCTTCAAAATCATATATTTGTTTTTCAACATAGTCACCGTTGATGCCAATACGGTTCTCTCAACGTGTAACTTTTCTTTTTATTCCGTCACAAAAAAATTCCTTTAACTTTTTTAGATCACAGCTCTTGATAGCGGTCGTCAACTCACGGTACGATATGTAATGATTACCCTTGAAGCCTCTGTTGAGTAGAGGATAATAATAAAAACCACATGGCGCGAAATCGGAGAAATAAGGAGGGTGTGGAATCGGTTAAAACTTAAGGGTCAAAAGTTGCTCGCAGCATTCCAATCGACGCCGTTTGTTCTCTTCTATTAGACGGTGTAACATCAATGGATAATTAATGTCAACATTCATTATTTTATTATTTAACAATAAAATATTATTGATTAATTTGGCCCCGGCAGTATCCTACCGGCTGCGGCAATGTAATACCAATGAAGGTATAATGATAAGTTATTAAAGTTATTTATTGGGCACCGACAGTATCCTACCGGGTGCGCCAATATGTTATGCTAGGGGGATACTCCTCCGAGAATACAAAGTTTAATAGTTACCCGCTTGCAATCTCCGCTGGTGTTCTCCTGGCTTTCTTTTGGTTCGGTCGCCGGTTCCGGAGTGACTCGACAAAATTTACAAACGTAATCGAAAGATGAATAAAATCTTAAAAAAAATTGTTATTATATCTTTAATGTTTTCTCTTAAAAAAAAATCATGAAAATAACCTATTTTTTGACCCGACAAACCGGAATGTCCCTTTAATGACCTATAACTTTGGAACCGCCTAAGATTTCGTTTCCAAATTTTAACATATTATTTTTGAAGTATAAAACTATCGATTAGGAAAAAAAAAATTGTTTTGAACCGAACAAACCGGAATGTCCCCTTAAGGTATGGCGGCGTTGGCTTAAGCAACTACTTATGATACAGAAATTTGGGGAGACTGGCTCGGAAATGGACCAACCACAGACGGGGCAACATAGCTTGTCAAGAACGGTAAAAAACGTGGGGACCTTCACCAGAACGTGCGCGAATCCCGATATCTTCATTCGCAAAAAAGGACTCTTCTCTCATTATTTTAATATATGGTCAAAAACTCCTGGTGCAAAATCCTACAATTGTCTTTTCTAAATCGGGCACATTTTTGGAAATATTATCTTTGGAGTGCCTACATAATGATATGTATTCATCGTTAGCTCATAGTGTACCACATCATGAAAATCGAAGAAAAATTAAAAATTTTTTTTTCGAATTACTTTTCTCACATAACTTATCTCATTGCACGCTTACACCAAGTCTCAATTTATATTGAAGAGCACATACCAAGCCAACTTTTCTCGCTAGACAGTGATGATTTTAAGATCCACACGTATTTGTTCACAATCCTACAAGTACAAAGTATTTACACGAATTCCTTAAGCGACAATGTAACAATAACTATTTATAAACTCCCAATCTATAAATTGCTGTACCTATTATAAACTTATCGTGTAAATATGGGTCAAAGCCCTGACCTTACTTATTAGGAGGGAAATTGCGCCCCTCGAATGGCGTAACTTCAGTATTCTACTGTGAACAATTTCTTAGTTTATAGTCGCATGAAAGCTTTCTAAAGGTTTGTATTGATAAAATGTCAAGGAGGCTTCACCTCATCTATGTTCATTTTATAAGTGCTGCCGCAAATTAAATGAGACGTCTAGTGTTGACACAAGCGTTCAATTAATAAAAAGCTATTTATTATTAGTTGATTCAAATATTTGTTATTGGTTGAATAAAACATTTAATTGATTGATTATCTCACGTATTCAGCCGGACAGGTTTAACTTTTGGATCGTCTGTTCAAAGGTTATTATCTTTTTATTCCTGGGTTCCGCGATGGGTTCTACTATAGTCGCTATTCGGATATATGGCTATGAAATGTGTTGGAACTAGTAGGAAACACAAGTCAGTTATTAGATGTTTTCGAAAATAAAATTGAGTCACATACATTGATGAGCCTAGTTTTTAAAGTGTACTCACAGTGCAACATATCCAGTTCATTTATCAAATGCTTTTAAGGATCTCCCTTTTGCACTTCGCATGTTGTAATTTTAATAATGAAAAATTAGTAACCTATGAAAATGAAACAGTAATTAATGAATTAAGGATGATCGTTTTACCAACACAGTTCGATGTATAGATTCAACACTTGCGATCTCCAGTTTGTTTGGGAAACTATGTGAGATTTTCATTTATACTTATAATTAGTGTTCTTACCTTTTATCGATAGACTAGTTTAAATCAACTCCAGGCTCATCCATTTTACTACCTGAACGTCAGAGGACTACGCTCACAGAAGTACTCGTGACGATTTATACCAAAATCCAATGCTTTTCCTCGCAATGCCTAATTCTAACAGAGACCAATCCTTAACAACAAAATCATTTGGCGAATTTATCGTGTTCCGCCAACACCAATTAAGGAAGTTATTTTTTTTTACATACGTTTAAGGACTACCACACTCAATTCCATTACTTTTCGAGCGATGTCAGCACAACCGATTCTGTTGAGTGGCCGAAGCCAACTGCTTCTTGTTTGTACAACGAAAATGAACAAAAGCCGACGCCGCCGAATTTTCTAGGTAATTTTAAATGATTAGCGTGGCTTTGCTCATGTTTTCTCACTCTCGCAGACACCGTTCAGGAAGTGTATTCCCCAATTTGACGGTGGTGTAAAATTACGGAACAACACTTTAAATTTTAAAGACGGCGTAATGTAATGTCGCCACAACCTATTCCTCGCCGGCTTTAAAGCGGAGATGTTCTCTGTTAACTGCAATTTGACTCACCGCGTGGTGGAACTTACCCGAGTGCCGAATATCCGAGATGATTATGAGAACACCCTGGATCTGTTTTTTGACACCGAAGCCGAGCGTTTATACCGTGGAAGTCACTGCGCCCCTGGGAAACTCAGACCACTGCTTGGTGTCGGTCGGGCAATCACTTGCATTTCTTTGCATCTTTTCTGCGGTCGGATGTGTTCTTTAAGACTCTGATGTTAACGCATGCGCGGAGTCGGTTACAGAGATTATCCTGCTCGGGATGGAGAACTACATTCCGCATTCCATCAAACGAAATTATCTGATAAGCCTTAGTTTGATAGAAAATCCGAGTAGATTACAGCGGCGAAAAATAGAGCTTTTAACCCTTATGTCAATGACCAACTTTACCGACAGTAGTCAATGACCGGGTACCCGGGTACCCATTTCGTCGCAATTTGACGATTGCGCGGCCCAGTAGACGAATTTCGGTCCCATGTCTTAGATCATCTCCATTCAAACGTTTCTGAATGATAATTACGAAATTTCAATGAAAAAAAAGTTTTTTTTTTACTTTCAAATTGACATTTTAAAAATCGTCTACTAGGCCGAGCAATCGTGAAATTGCGACGAAATGGATACCCGGGTACCCGGTCATTGACATAAGAGTTAAACAATGGCGCTTCAATCCAACCGATGTAAACAGAACGAATTTTGTTAGAATCAGAAACGCGTGCAAGGAAGGCTTACGACGACAGAGTGACCAATAAACTCCTTGAGTGCCCAACTGATTCGCGTCCCTTCTGGTCAACGTCATGGGCTGTCAGTACTATCTTCGCTTCGTCCTCTTTTCTTCCATTAGTGACGGGCAGCAGGACACTAGTCGCAAATTCTAAAACGATAAAGCTAATGTGTTTGCGAATTTATTTTCCGCGAATTTAAACCTCGATGCTGGTCTTTTGGAGCCATCTATGATCGCGCCGGTACAGTCGCCGATGCAGGATGTGAAGTTTTGCCCACGTACTATTCAAGGCCTTCTACGTGGACTAAACTATAAGTCCGGACGGAATACGAGGAGTGAGTCCTTAAGAACTGTGCTCCAGAATTATCGCCGGCTCTTGGCAGACTCTTCCACTTATTTTATGCACCGAGGACATTTCCTACCTGCTGGAAAATGGCTCGAGATCAACCAATCCCAAAGAAGGGGAAAAAAGTGTCTCCCCAAAAAAATTACCGGCCGATAGCATTACTGTCTTATGTTATCTAAGATGATGGAAAAAGTCATCAATCCGGAGTTAATTAAGTATTGGAGTGCAAGGGATTTCTGAATGATCGTCAATACGGATTCTGTGGCAGGCGGTCCACGGGAGACCTCTTGACCCTCATATATAGACATCTGCGATTGAGGGGCATGATCATTCAAGGGCGGTCGCATTGGATATCTCCAAGGCTTTTGACCGGGCCTGGCAAGGGGCTTTTTTGTCTTTTTGTTTTATTCTACTACTCCCAGGAAAGGCGAACCTATAGCGCTGAGCCAAGACCCTAAGATGACATTTTTTTTCTCGACGAAAGGTGTTTATGGATTTCTCCCAACCAGTTCACGAAGCCTATAGCTATACCACCCCATCGTATTTCACCGAGCGGCTGGGCTTTCTACTACTCCCAGAAAATGCGAACCTATAGCGCTGAGCCAAGACCCTGAGATGACATTTTTTCTCGACGAAATATGTTTATGGATTTCTCCCAACCAGTTCACGAAGCCTATAGCTATACCACCCCATCGTATTTCACCGGGCGGCTGGGCCTTCTACTACTCCCAGGAAAGGCGAACCTATAGCGCTGAGCCAAGACCCTGAGATGACATTTTTTCTCGACGAAATATGTTTATGGATTTCTCCCAACCAGTTCACGAAGCCTATAACTATACCACCCCATCGTATTTCACCGAGCGGCTGGGCTTTCTACTACTCCCAGAAAATGCGAACCTATAGCGCTGAGCCAAGACCCTGAGATGACATTTTTTCTCGACGAAATATGTTTATGGGGGGATGGGTGCGAACATACAGGGCAAAGTCTCTGATTGCCTTCAACCCGGCGAAGGCCAGGACGATCCTTGTCCCTGTTCAATCCAAGTTGACATGCAGTCTCCACGTGACACCCCTGGATAGCTACTTTGACACCCGCCAAGTAGTGAACCAATGCATGCAGCGACATCCTGAGAAAGGTTGGCGCAAGGCTAATAACCAGGCCCGTAAAAATGAATTATTATGGCAAATTTAACAAGCCTCGGATATGGACCGGATACACGACGACGACCACGGAAACGAAAACGGCTAAACGATTTAAGGATTTTTTCATGGAACATACGCTCACTATACAGAGCTCGAGCTGCACAGCAACTAGCCGATGCCCTGTCCGAATATAAGGCTGACATAACAGCATTACAAGAAATAAGATGGACGGGGAGTGGTGTTTTTCAAAGAAAAGAGTATGACATTTATTACAGCTGTCACGCAAAACACCATGTGCTCGGGGTAGGCTTTCTAGTCAGCCAAAAACTGAAGCCTGCCATCATCGGCTTTAATGCAATAAATGAAAGGCTATGCACTCTTCGCGTGCGAGGCAAATTTAAAAACATAAGCCTCATAAACGTTCACGGACCTACAGAGGAGTCCCCTGACGACGAAAAAGAAGAATACTATGAGAACGTCGAACGGGCCCTCAATGCCTGCCCAAGATACGATGTGAAAATCGTTCTTGGGGATTTGAATGCGAAAATAGGTCGGGAGCCGGTTTTCAGGCACTACGCAGGTTCCCATAGTTTGCATGAGAACACTAATGACAATGGACTACGAGTCATCGAACTGGCAGCATCGAAAAACTTGGTCGTTGCGAGTACCAGGTTTCCGCGTAAAGATATCCACAAAGCCACCTGGGTATCACCTGATGGAGCCACTCGCAACCAAATTGACCACGTGTTGATAGATCGCCGCCACTCTTCGAGCCTGATGACGGTACGAACGTACCGAGGTGCCAACGTCGACTCGGATCACTATCTTGTTGGTACAGTTTTCCGAGCGCGGATTGCCTTACGGAGACGTATTGCATCCGCGGATCAGGTTCGAATCAACACGGCTGCCTTACGCAATGAGAACACCAGCAACACCTTTGGTCATGCGTTAAGACTCGCCCTCGAAGAGCTCGACGGAGGGAGAGTAAGTCCTGGGGCCAGAATGCCGGGCGTAGAAGAGAAATGGACACGCCTTAAGAATACTGTCATT
Organism: Microdon myrmicae; assembly: GCA_963931805.1. NCBI lineage: Eukaryota > Metazoa > Arthropoda > Insecta > Diptera > Syrphidae > Microdon > Microdon myrmicae. Next base: position 134,432,739 of record OZ007498.1, on the reverse strand, counting down.
AGTACTGCCAACTCCATCTTAGGCAGTAGTCGTAGAGATCGGAACGACTGGTTTGATGATGAGTGCAAACTAGCGACTGAACGTAAGAATGCTGCATACCGGGCAATGCAGCAGTCTCATAGGACGCGGGTACGCGAGGAGAAATACAAAGAGCTCAGAAGAACTGAAAAAAGACTTCACAGACAAAAGAAAAGTGCCTGGGAAAAAAATCTTGTCTGTGAAATAGAAAAAAGTAGAGAGCGAGGTCCGCACCAGGCGCGGAAGTTCTACCAAATAATCCGCAGTATGACGCGGTACACACCACGCTGCACTTACTGCAAGGATAAAGAGGGTAATCTGATCACCGATCCTGAAGGCATTCTGGAGCGATGGGAAGTGCACTTTAATGAATTGCTAAATGGTCAGCTCACAGAAGAATTGGAGGCTCCACCAATGCAAGACCAGGACCAAATGCTGCCGCCACCAAGCATTGAGGAAACACTAAAAGCCATTAGACAGCTAAAATCAAATAAAGCCCCTGGAGCTGATGGCATACCAGCTGAGCTGATCAAACAAGGAGGGACAGCGTTACATCACGCAATTCACGAGATCGTGGTGCACGTATGGGAGCAAGAAGAGATGCCGGAAGATTGGCGTCGTGGTATAATTTGCCCCATACATAAGAAGGGAGATATCACACTGTGCAGCAACTATAGGGGTATAACATTGCTGAGTACCGCCTATAAGATACTCTCCACTATCCTACAAGACCGGATATCCCCATACGCAAAAGCCATCATTGGTCAATATCAGTGTGGCTTCATCCCAGGCAAATCAGCAATTGATCAGATATTCACCCTTAGGCATCTCGGAGCGCCGTGTCGGCGCTATATGTTCGGCTCTCCTGAGATTGTTATTATATATATTTGGCGGGTTGGTGTTGGTTATTTAACTTTGGCGGGTGTTTTGTGTATGTTGTAAGTGTTCCGCCGAACACTCTCCACGAAAGCGATATCCACTCCGGAGCACGAATGGAGCGGAAACAATTGTCAAAAACAAACACTGATGGTTATAGATCGAGTTTAATTTATTTTATTTGTCTTCATAGCTAAGCTCGGTGGTAATTCCGAAGGATCACAATTTTTCATTACACACAAGTATCTTGAAAGTTCCAATGACTTAATGTACGTGATCGAGCGACAAACGCGAGGCGACAACACCAATTTCGCGACGGCACGATCGGTAAGTCAAAACGACCGTGGTTCGGACTCAATTACAAAATAAACCCTTTGGGTACCGCTCACACACAACTCTTCTTCGACTCCGTTGCCTTAACTTCCGTTGGAGGTTTTCTAACTTTTCTTCGACCTCAAATCACAAACTCCTTGTCTCGTTGACGACCACTTGTAGACTTCCCAATAGACCTGATGTCTCAAGTGTTCGGGGTAGACTAGTGTCTGCCCAAAAAGATATCCAGATTCAAAACTGGTATCTGTATCTGCACAGGAGAAATTTCCCTATTCGATCTGCCAACATAATTCCCGAAATCTCTGTTAGCAGCATGCTATTTTATCCCAGGGGTAATTTCCTATTTTCCTGAAAGGAGAAACTCACTCATCATCATAAATCATTATCACCCTCGGTGGTGGTGATCGAATTTCATTACGACGGCCGTCGATAGAGTGCCGCCTCTATTTGCATAAGGCATCTGGCGCACAGGCCGGAGGGTATCCTGCAATTTGTATGGACGTAAAGTCCGTGAGTTGTTTTACTTCTGTAGTTAATATCAACAATCCATTAGATCTTTCTAATGGTGTGAAAATATGGTGAGGACCGTGGAACTGAAGTAGTTCCTTTTGTTATTTTTACCCTCGTACGAATTCACGTCATATCTCGTTGAGATGTTTAAGTTTCCCAGGAATCTGGTAGCGGATGACCGATATACATTATTGTAGTAGGTTGCCGCTGCCTTTTGTTTGCTCGACGGATTTGGGTGGTCTTTGTGGTAGACTACTCGCACGTGCACCGTTGATCGGCTCATTTTCTGGCGATAGCACTTCCTTGCCTCCATGTTTGGAATTGCCGATTCAATGGAATGTTCCTGGACGCAGGCAGAATGAATGTGTTTTTCTTGTTTCAGGTATGATGACTTACGAATGTTGAGCTCGGCATTAAAGCTTTGGGATGTTCGGTTCCTTGCTTTTTGGTGTCGGCTCAACGTTGGCTACATGTTGTTGGCCTCTAGTAGGACTTTGGGGGCACGCGTCTAAGGGCGCGTGTAACGTTTTCAGGTAGGTATGTTCCTTGAAGAGTAGGAACCTTACCTGCGCGGAATTGTGCGTCCGTAGAACGCTACATATACATATGAAGTTCTGGAATACCAATTGTCGATAAATCAACGAGTCCGACTATCATGTAGGGACTGTTTCTATTACCCAGACGCTAAATATTGCACAAAAAAAAACTGTTTTGAATCACTGGAAAAGGGCTGGACACAAAAACAAGCTCGATGTATGGGTGCTACACGAGTTAACGCGAAAAGCCTCATGGACCGAATTTCCGTCTGCGAATGTGTGCTGAATCGCAAAAAAAAAAAAAAAAAAACAGACCCACCTCTGAAGCGGATGGTGAGTGGTAATGAGAAGTGGGGCATTTATGACAGCGTCAAGCGAAAACGGTCGTGATCGAAACGCGCCGAGCTGGTGCAAACGGTGGCCAAGCTAGGATTGACGGTCCGAAAGGTTTTATTGCATGTTTGCTGGGATTGGCAGGAAATCACCTTCTATGAGCTGCTCCCCTATGACCAAACTCTGAATACGAACGTGTACTGTTAAGAATTGGTCCGTCTGAAGGAAGGATTGGCCCATAAGCGGCGTGGTTTGGCCAATAGGAGCGGAATTATGTTCCATCAGGACAACCCTAAGCCAGACACATCGATAGTGACACGCCAGAAGCTCCGGAAGATTAGTTGGGAGGTCCGTAAGCATCCACCATATAGCCCGACCCTTGCACCAAGTGATAATCATCTATTCCTGTTTATGAGGAATAATTATGGATGGTGAAAAATTCGCTTTAAGAAAAGTTTGTAAAAATCGACTATGCCAGTTTTTTGCCAATAGGGACGAGACTTTTTATAACAGAAGCATAATGAAATTACCTTCAAAATGCCAACAAGCCATCGAACAAAACGGTGCATATTTGACCTAAATTGCATCATTCTAACTATGCTTAAAATCTTTAATTCCATGCAAACATGATAAACTTCTTTTTACTACAACTAATACATTTATGGTTCCCAAACTTGATTCTCCCAGAACTACCTAAACAATACTAAGGCAAACCTTAGAAAGGACCCGAAGTCCTTTTTCTAATCCGTTCACTTTAAAAGAAAATCTCAACATCATCCTCCAATGCCTCTAGCGAAAATGAATCGTCAATCAATCCTCGTGATTATCACACAGTTTTAAAAATACAATTTGTCGTAAGTATTATGCTTGTACGAGAAAGTGCGTTGACCCACCCATTCTACAAGCACACTTAATTCTATTTTTGGCATTTCATTGCCATTGCCCAGATATTGCGAGTTGATGTTTGGCAAAGTAAACACCAACAAGCCATATTCAAATCCATTACTGAGGGCAGTGGCTTTCAGACTTTAACGTATATGAATATCTTAATGTAAATTAATACCGCCCACATCCCATTTATCACTCATGGTTCCTCTGGGTACAGGGCGCACTTAATTGAGGCTTTACTTGGGAATTGCTATGGAATATGGTTAATTAAGACTTTAGTATTATCTTGTTTAATTAAGAACTTCCTAGTAGTCAAGAAATGTCGGTATTGGGATTAATTTTCTTGTTAAAATTAAGAGGCAACATTTTTAGTAAAAAAAAAAAGAACGGACACAAAAATATAATTTTAGAATAGAAAATAAATATAAATAAAACTTATAACCGAATAAGTATAAGAAGTATACTAGAAGAAATCAATAAAATGTACAAATATTTTGTGATACATTGGATCTTTCATGGAATAATTAGAAATTAGAAGGCACAAATAATGAATTTGAATGTTAGATTGCTAACAGATATTAATCAAACATTTTATAAAAATTTAAAAGATAGATAGTATTAAATTCGAAAGTTTTGATAAAGTACCTTCTGTATAAAAACTATCTAACTATTTATGATTGAAATAAACCACTTAAAATGAATCGTTGCAAAAAAAAAGTTTTTTTTTAAGTTGGTAGAACCTACCTTAATGATTAATCCAAACGTGAGCGTATGTCGAATTCTGTGAATTTTACTACGGATAAATTACTTGAACAAAGGGTTTGCCCTAAATATTATCATTTTAAAGGTTCTTTCTAGTGCCGAACCGTTAAAAATGTTACGCTTATGATGACTCGACTATGAAGAAAACACTAGCACATAAGTGGTATAAAGAACGGCATCAAGAGGTCTAAGATTTGCCTCGTCCCGTACAAGAGTTAACGTCAACCACTGACTGTAACATTCAATAAATCGTACAATTCATCATCATCATCATCGGCACCACAACCGGGATTCGATCTTGGCCTTATTTAGCAAGTCTCGAGGCTTGTTAAATTTTCCATAATAATTTATTTTTACGGGCAAGGCTATTTGCCTTGCGCCACAAATTATACAATTAGTGCTTGGAAATTGTCGTTTCAGTTTAGGTTAGTTCTAAAGTTGAACACTGACACATTGACCGGTTATTTATTTATTTTTTTACAATAAACGCGCGCAAAAAGGGGGATTTTGGAGTACCCTTAAATGTCAGAGCACAGTGCGAACGGAATGAGAGGAAGTGGATAAGGAAAGGAGGTATCGATGTATATTGATCTTGAATGGTTGGACATTACAACGACGAGGAAACACATGACCAGGCAGAGGCATTCCACATTCGTGTGGTTCTGCTAAAGAATGACTCTCTATTTTTATTTGTGCGCCTGAAGTTGACCTTCAACGTGAATTGATGCGCATTCTCAGATTGACGGGTATCGCGGGAAAATGTCTGAAGTGGGGGAACACATTCAGCACGTTCAATGGAACGCCAACCCTGATAATACCTATAGCAAAGAGACAGACTTGATACGTTGCGCCTATGTTCTAACAACGGAATTGGTCGACTTACAGCTGAGTCCCCAATAAGTTTCACTGCTCGTTTTTGCATCCTATCGAGCAGATGTAGAGCAGTTTTGGATGCGCCTGACCAAATGTGGGAGTTGAACTCTATTTTGGGATGAATATACGCCTTGTAGATAGTGGCCAGGTTGGATGGAGTGAAGTATTTTATGCATCTCTTAAGGAACCCCATACATTTGGCCGCACTTTTCACAGCTTCAAATATGTGGTCGCTCCAATTAAGAGTCGAATTGGAGCGGGCGGCAAAGTAGCTATCCAGGGGCATCACGTGGAGACTGCATATCCACTTGGATTGATTAGGGACAAGGATCGTCCTGGCCCTCGTCAGGTTGAAAGCAATCAGTGACTTTGCCTATACGTTCGCTCCAATACTCCCGCTTCAAATATGTGTTCATTCCAATTAAGAGTCGAATTAGTTAGAGTGCCGAGGATTGATAGTTCCTTGGCTTCGTCGATGTAAGTGTCGACAGTATATCGATGGTGTAGCGCAAAAAGGGCCAACCTGATGAAGATTGGCCCTTCTTGGGCTACATCATCGATATTTACTTTGGGGTTCGCATTTGACGACAGGAGACTGCACTGAGTTTTTAAGGTATTGAACTCTACTCGGCTAGATAATCCCCATTGGTTTATCTTGTTGAGGTCGGAATTCAGTGTATTAAGCATTATCTGCTGATTGGTATTGACGTTCGAAGAGTTTGGTCGGGAATGTTCGTATGAGTATGAGAAACTCAATGTGTTATCATCAGCAAACGAGTAGATTGGGTTGCGGGTAATGGACAAGAGATCATTTATATAGATGAGGAAGAGAGTGGATCAGAGTACAGAACCTTGGGGAACACCAGCATTGATTTGATGGGAGATAGATTTGACACCATCAAAAACCACTTGGATTGAACCGGAAAGATAGTCTCTTATCCATTGAATCAGGGAATTGTCCACTCAGTATTAATGTAATTTTGATAAAAGGGCTGGATGCCAAACTCTGTCGAAGGCTTTCGAACTATACAATGCAACAACCTTGCTTTCTGCCACCTAGTGGATGTTATAGCTCCACTTTTCGGTAAGGTATCATCAAATTTGCTGTGGACCTGTTGCTACCAAAGCCATATTGGCGGTTATTGAGGAGGTCATTTGATTACAGATATTTCGAAAGTTGACGATTAATCGGGGGCATGGGAGCGAACATACAGGGCAAAGTCTATGATTGCTTTCAACCCGGCGAGGGCCATGACGATCCTTGACCCTGTTCAAACCAAGCTGACAAGCTGTCTCCACGTGACACCCCTGGATAGCTACTTTGGCACCCGCCAAGTAGTGAACCAATGCATACAGCGACATTCTGAGAAATGTTGGTGCAAGGCTAATAACTATGCCCGTAAAAACGAATTATTATGGCAAATTTAACAAGTCTCGGATATGGAACGGATACACGACGACGAGCACGGAAACGAAAATGGCTAAACGATTTAAGAATTTTTTCATGGAACGTCCGCTCACTATACAGAGCTCGAACTACACAGCAGCTAGCCGATGCCCTGTCCGAATATAAGGCTGACGTAACAGCGTTACAAGAAATAATATGGACGGGGAGTGGTGTTATTCAAAGAAACGAGTATGACATTTATTACAGCTGTCATACAAAACACCATGTACTCGAGGTAGGCTTTCTAGTCAGCCAAAAACTGAAGCCTGCCATCATCGGCTTTAATGCAATAAACGAAAGGATATGCACTCTTCGCGCGCGAGGCAAGTTTAAGAACATAAGCCTCATAAACGTTCACGGACCTACAGAGGAGTCCCCTGGCGTCGAAAAAGAAGAATACTAACCAGAACGTCGAACGGGCCCTCAATGCCTGCCCAAGATACGATGTGAAAATCGTTCTTGGTGATTTGAATACGAAAATAGGTCGGGAGCCGGTTTTCTGGCACTACGCATGTTGCCATAGTTTGCATGAGAACACTAATGACAGTGGATTACGAGTCATCGAACTGGCAGCATCAAAAAACTTGGTCGTTGCGAGTACCAGGTTTCCGCGTAAAGATATCCACAAAGCCACCTGGGTATCACCTGATGGAGCCACTCGCAACCAAATTGACCACGTGTTGATAGATCGCCGCCATGACGGTACTAACGGTTGTACGAACGTACCCAGGTGCCAACGTCGACTCGGATCACTATCTTATTGGTGCAGTTTTCCGAGCGCGTAGTGCCTTACGGAGACGTATTGCATCCGGGGATCAGGTTCGAATCAACACGGCTGCCTTATGCAATAAGAATACCAGTAGCACTTTTGGCCATGCGTTAAGACTCGCCCTTGAAGAACTCGGCGGAGGGAGAGTAAGTCCTGGGGCCAGAATGCCGGGCGTAGAAGAGAAATGGACACGCCTTACGAATACTGTCATTAGTACTGCCAACTCCATCTTAAGCAGTAGTCGTAGAGATAGGAGTGAGTATTTGATGATGAGTGCTAACTAGCGAATGAACGTAAGAATGCTGTATACCGGGCAATACAATAGTCTCATAGGACGCAGGTACGCGAGCAGAAATACAAAGAGCTCAGAAGATCTGAAAAAAAGGCTTCACAGACAAAAGAAAAGTACCTGAAAAAAAAGCCTTGTCTGTGAAATAGAAAAAAGTAGAGAGCGAGGTCCGCACCAAGCCCGGAAGTTCTACCAAATAATCCGCAGTATGACGCGGTGCACACCACGCTGCACTTACTGCAGGGATAAAGAGGGTAATCTGATCACCGATCACGAAGGCATTCTGAGGGCAGTGGCTTTCAGACTTTAACGTATATGAATATCTTAATGTAAATTAGTACCGCCCACATCCCATTTATCACTCATGGTTCCTCTGGGTACAGGGCGCACTTAATTGAGGCTTTACTTGGGAATTGCTATGGAATATGGTTAATTAAGACTTTAGTATTATCTTGTTCAATTAAGGACTTCCTAGTAGTCAAGAAATGTCGGTATTGAGATTAATTTTTTTGTTAAAATTAAGAGGCAACATTTTTAGTAAAAAAAAGAACGGACACAAAAATACAATTTTAGAATAGAAAATAAATATAAATAAAACTTATAACTGAATAAGTATAAGAAGTATACTAGAAGAAATCAATAAAATGTAAAAATATTTTGGGATACATTGAATCTTTCATGGAATAATTAGAAATTAGAAGGCACAAATAATGAATTTGAATGTTAGATTGCTAACAGATATTAATCAAACATTTTATAAAAATTTAAAAGATAGATAGTATTAAATTCGAAAGTTTTGATAAAGTACCTTCTGTATAAAAACTATCTAACTATTTATGATTGAAATAAACCACTTAAAAGGAATCGTTGCAAAAAAAAAAAGTTTTTTTTGAAGTTGGTAGAACCTACCTTAATGATTAATCCAAATGTGAGCGTATGTCGAATTCTGTGAATTTTACTACGGATAAATTACTTGAACAAAGGGTTTGCCTTAAATATTATCATTTTAAAGGTTCTTTCTAGTGCCGAACCGTTAAAAATGTTACGCTTATGATGACTCGACTATGAAGAAAACACTAGCACATAAGTGGTATAAAGAACGGCATCAAGAGGTCTAAGATTTGCCTCGTCCCGTACAAGAGTCAACGTCAACCACTGACTGTAACATTCAATGAATCGTACAATTCATCATCATCATCATCGGCACCACAACCGGGATTCGATCTTGGCCTTATTTAGCAAGTCTCGAGGCTTGTTAAATTTTCCATAATAATTTATTGTTACGGGCAAGGCTATCAGCCTTGCGCCACAAATCATACAATTAGTGCTTGGAAATTGTCGTTCCAGTTTAGGTTAGTTTTAAAGTTGAACACTGACACATTGACCGGTTATTTATTTATTTTTTTACACTAACGCGCGCATAAAGGGGGATTTTGGAGTACCCTTAAATGTCAGAGCACAGTGCGAACGGAATGAGAGGAAGTGGATAAGGAAAGGAGGTATCGATGTATATTGATCTTGAATGGTTGGACATTACAACGACGAGGAAACACATGACCAGGCAGAGCATTCCACATTCGTGTGGTTCAGCTAAAGAATGACTCTCTATTTTTATTTGTGCGCCTGAAGTTGACCTTCAACGTGAATTGATGCGCATTCTCAGATTGACGGGTATCGCGGGAAAATGTCTGAAGTGGGGGAACACATTCAGCACGTTCAATGGAACGCCAACCCCGATAATACCTATAACAAAGAGACAGACTTGATACGTTGCGCCTATGTTCTAACAACGGAATTGGTCGACTTACAGCTGAGTCTCCAATAAGTTTCACTGCTCGTTTTTGCATCCTATCAAGCAGATGTAGAGCAGTTTTGGATGCGCCTGACCAAATGTGGGAGTTGAACTCTATTTTGGGACGAATATACGCCTTGTAGATAGTGGCCAGGTTGGATGGAGTGAAGTATTTTATGCACCTCTTAAGGAACCCCATACATTTGGCCGCACTTTTCACAGCTTCATATGTGGTCGCTCCAATTAAGAGTCGAATTGGAGCGGGTGGCAAAGTAGCTATCCAGGGGCATCACGTGGAGACTGCATATCCACTTGGATTGATTAGGGACAAGGATCGTCCTGGCCCTCGTCAGGTTGAAAGCAATCAGTGACTTTGCCTATACGTTCGCTCCAATACTCCCGCTTCAAATATGTGTTCATTCCAATTAAGAGTCGAATTAGTTAGAGTGCCGAGGATTGATAGTTCCTTGGCTTCGTCGATGTAAGTGTCGACAGTATATCGATGGTGTAGCGCAAAAAGGGCCAACCTGATGAAGATTGGCCCTTCTTGCGCTACATCATCGATATTTACTTTGGGGTTCGCATTTGACGACAGGAGACTGCACTGAGTTTTTAAGGTATTGAACTCTACTCGGCTAGATAATCCCCATTGGTGTATCTTGTTGAGGTCGGAATTCAGTGTATTAAGCATTATCTGCTGATTGGTATTGACGTTCGAAGAGTTTGGTCGGGAATGTTCGTATGAGTATGAGAAACTCAATGTGTTATCATCAGCAAACGAGTAGATTGGGTTGCGGGTAATGGACAAGAGATCATTTATATAGATGAGGAAGAGAGTGGATCAGAGTACAGAACCTTGGGGAAGACGAGCATTGATTTGATGGGAGATAGATTTGACACCATCAAAAACCACGTGGATTGAACCGGAAAGATAGTCTCTTATCCATTGAATCAGGTAATTGTCCACTCAGCATTAATGTAATTTTGATAAAAGGGCTGGATGCCAAACTCTGTGGAAGGCTTTCGAAATATACAATGCAACAACCTTGCTTTCTCCGACCTAGTGGATGTTATAGCTCCACTTTTCGGTAAGGTATCATCAAATTTCCTGTGGACCTGTTGCTACGAAAGCCATATTGCCGGTCATTGAGGAGGTCATTTGATTCCAGATATTTCGAAAGTTGACGGTTGATAAGTGATTCCATTACCTTCGAGAGAATAGAAGTTAGTGTTTTGGGTCGATAAGAAGGGAAGGACGATTTGTCAATCTTTTTGCTGACTCCATCTACTTGGGAACGGCGACTAAAATAGGACAAGTGGACGGCTTTCGGTAGCGGTTTAGCAAGTGAAGTAGAACATGGCTAAGAGGGTTTGGGGAATGCCACCCGGACCAGCGGATTTGTTTGCGTTTCGCTTTTTGAGTGCGCGGGCAACAGCACGCGGTCAGAAGGGAATCTGGCTCATGGTGTGCTGCTTGTGCTCAAGTTGAGGTGGAACTGATGTGGTATCAGGCAGCGTTGAGTTGGCTGCAAAATGTGCAGCAAGTGGATTCGTCTTCTCTATTGCACCGGTGACTGGTTTGTCATCGACTATAAGCGATGGAATGGATGAAGAGACTGAGTTTTGAATGTTTTTCACGAATGCCCAGAAGCTTCTATTACCTGTGGGAGAGTGCAGTACTTTTTGTCTCACTCTCTGGTCATGCAAGAACTTTACGCGTTGAATATTAGCATTGCAGTCATTTCTAACTCTCTTAAATCTTTTCCGGTTTTCCTCAGTATTTTTTTTATTTATACAACCGGAAGCTTAACTCTTTAGACTTAATGGCTTCTCTGCAACCGGAATTGAATCACAAATGTCTCTTGGGTTTGATACTTTTTACTCTGTGTGGAATAAAGGTTCGCATGCCAAGCAGAATCGTGTCTGCCAACATGTTCGCTATAGAGTCAAAATCGTTACTGAGCAAAAATAACGACCAATTCAACTTCCCAAAAATGGCGTTTAAACCTTCCCAGTTGGCTTTCTCATAGAACCATACTGTTCTTTTGGGATTTTTCTCGTTAGCGTTGCTGTGATTGAGAGCAAATTTAGCTGACACGACACAGTGGTCTGAAGCGTGCAAAGGTGAAGAAACTTCAATTGTGTATTTGTTTGGGTGGCAGGTGAGACACAGATTCAGTGTGTTGGCGGAATGACCATCTATATCTGGTACCCGTGTTGGATCACTGACAAGTTAAGTTAAATTATTTGAATCAGAAAAGAGCTGGACATACTGACTTTCAGGTGTTGTGTGTCCGGAGTGGCGAAGCCACTGAGAGTTGTGCACATTGAAATCACCCACAATAACGAGTTCAGTTTGCGGATATGCAGTCAAGATCCTATCGGTAGAATCAGATAGAGCATCAAATTCGTTAAAGGATGCACTCATACCTAAGTTTGGGTTTCTGAAAAGAAAGCAGTAATATATGTCATGCTAATGTACGTGAAGTTTTAGCCACGAGAAATTAAATTCTGGATTGAAGCAGAGCCCATATTGAGGCAGAAACTGATAAGCAATATCACTTCGAATGTATGTGGCTATACCACGATGTGGAGAGAACAAAACACTAGCTTATAACCGGGTATAGTAAAATCAGAAATATCTGTATCGGTTATTACCCGAGTCCCGCTAAGTGTAAGGATTGCTAGTTTCTGGTTACAGACGTGGGCAGACACAGAGGAGAAATTGCATCTTAGGCAGCGAATGTTGCAAAGATCGACGTGAAATTCCCTTTCCATTGAATTGGCCTGACACAGAAAAACAATCATCATCATCATCGGCACTACAATCGGGATCCGGTCTGGGCTTATTTAGCAAGTCTCCCCACTGGTATCCGATCCTTATCCGAGACTTGTTAAATTGTCTATATTAATTTGTTTTTCCGCGCAAGGTTATTAGCCTTGCGCCACAGAAAAACAATGCCGCCTCAGAAAAGGATGGAAGTCGGAACCAGCGATAGATAAGCAAAAGCAACCATTACAGGTATTATGCCCTTTCTAGTGATCCTAAATCGCCACTCCCATCCAAATCCCCAATACCTCCCATAACCCAAATCCAAATTTCATATTGAATCATATGAGCAATAAATTAAACCAAAAGTTAATTTGTCGCACATTGATTCAATTTTCCATTAACTTACATCCAAATTCCATATTGAATCATATGAGCGACGAATTAAACCAAAAGTTAATTCGTCGCACATTGATTCAATTCCTAAAATCCTGACATCATGAAAAGCTTAATTCAAAACGCACTTCACGATTTCCCTTCCAGGAACCTATCCAACTAAACCTTTAATCAATTCCCAGAACACAATTCCAATTGAAGCACATAAAATCTTGTGTGTGCTTCTTGGAATTTTTACATTAAAAACGTTGACAAATCTCAACGAGAAAAAGAATAAAAGGGCGATAACTTTCAATTTCGTGATCAGTCAAGATTCCAAAGAGCGAACCGCTGGCCGTACGATAAATTAAACTTAGAAGGCCAAGGCTAGTCCAACAATTTTTACTCAGTTTAAATTTCAAATATAACCAATAAAACCATAATTGAAAAGGTAAAGAGTTGGCGGTTTCATTAATAAAGATCAAAGAGGACCACAGGGAACATCCAGGGACCACCATCGCTGTCAAGGAGCCCGCTGCAGCAGAGTGTCCCGTCCGGAAGCTCCCACGCAGCCGGAGGAAGTTGCGAGGACACATCTCTTGCGCCGTCCACTCAAGCGATAAACGGCCCCCAGCAGGAATGTCCACAGAAACGAGCAAAACATTCACCCAAGGAGGTAAGCTATCCTTTTTACAATTTTACTGATGATACCTCAACACCTTGTAGTAGGTGTGTGGGGAGGAAGTAATGTACCTGCATGGGTACTCCGTTCTACTTCCTCCTCCATCATGTATATGTTCCTTCGTCGTTCCGCCGGACACAAAAAGGCAAAGCACCAACAGAAATCGACAACGCAGCGTACACAACAGAAAAAGAAGCAAAACACACGCGAGCCTTAATAGTTCAAACTGTTTTTTTTATTTAATTTGAGTTGAGTACAAAACTAAAAACGGGCACTTATTGTTTTCGATTCATCAAAAATGGTTTACACTTTCATTATTTCAATGTATATTAAAGTCGAACAACACTTAAAACATTCCAATTGATACTTTAAACTAATACCCACACGACTCCGGGTATATATTTGCGTATGTTACTGTTTACGCTTCTCCGCTGGTGGCGGAGAGCGGGAGTTTCACGCGTGCGACCAGCGTGGTCGGAGGATGGAATAAGACTCAAACGATATCCTCTCCAATAAGGATATCGTTTTTTACCTACCACCAGGGAAACGTAAAGTCTCTCTTGGTGGTATAGGAAACCAGATCTTGTAATACAGGTCATGGTGGTATGTGTGGGATCGTTGAGATCAATGCTATTCACACGTGCAGTGGAACAACGAAACAGGCAGGCGGCAAGGACAAAAGAAAAGGCGACCAAATGGTTCGCTCTTTAATGAGGGTCATGTTTATACGATGCCTCGTCGCTATTTTCGACGTTAGGAGAAAAAGGTGCTAAAAGCAAATTGGATGATTATGGCATCTCTGGCTGCAATAGAAACCGGGTTCATATTTGCATTAGGACATGCTGGAGAATTTGGTTTCAGCGTCTATTGCGCTAATTATATGCAGCTGCTTGGGTTGTTTGTTGGTAAGACAAACAAAAAAAGGTTGCCAGGCAATGTGTATGAAAAGGTATATGACGCGGCTGGGAAAATAGACGGCGCGATATTTATGGTCCCTGTCATGACGGTTACATTGAATGCAATCCGAATTATTTTGTTTACTGGAATTTGTCTGGTACCGAATTGGTTCAGAATACCAAATAAGCAAACAAAGAAATCTTACGGAAAATTGTATGCGAAGGGATGCATGAAGGTAAGTTTTCTTTATAGGGATTTTATGATTACAGATGGTGATCTATATAATGCGTGAAGCATTTACAGGTACTAATACCTTTGCATTAACAAACTTAAGGGAGTTGGGTAGTAGTTATGGGGGTTTTTCAGGTAAGTAGACCGTAGGGTTTGGCGGAAACGCTACAGGTGCCCCACTAAATCCGTGCCAAAATCCAGGTCACATCCTTTCCATGACGAATATTACGCGGCTCAACAACTCTCCAAAGATTATAAATCAATCGAGAGTCCCGATGCCTAAAGGAACGCGACGGAGGGGCGAAACAAAGGAAAAACAGGCGCAATGAAAGGAAAGGGTATCCGTTTTTCCCGCACTGCACAATTACAGACAATTTTCACACTATGGCGCGAATCCCATAGATATCACTGGACTACACTTGGGCGTGTGTGTGGTGATCCGTTTATTTACTTCAGATCCCACAGAAGCCTTGACGCGCGAACCGATAGTGCAATCGGGTATGCTGTGTTTACTTAGGATACCCTAAACGGATTGCACAATTGATCCGATGGAACGGATCACGAAGCAAAAGCGCACGTGCTGAATCGTCGGCGGTTAGACTTCGACTGATTTTAACAATTTTAACAAATATTTTGGAATTGAGATGCATTGCCACTCGATTGGTTCCGAAAAAGCTATATGTCTTACAAAAAGGCTGTCGAAAACAGGCCTTTGAAGACGTGGTTTCTCAAGAATCGCATCATAATTGGTAACGAATCATAGATCTATGAATACGACGCATCAATGAGCCAATAATTGATCGAATGGCGCCTGGAAAACGGACCAGATCTAAAAACCCACACCAAAGTCGCTCGACAGTGAAGGTGTCTTTGATTGCCTTGAAGGTATTGCTGAATCTTTGATTGCCTTGATGTGGTACATCCCTTATTCCTTCTGGAATGATAAACTGTGAATAAGGGGTATTATTTGAAGGTTTTGATTCATTCGTGTGAGAATGTCCGTTATAAGAGGGCAGATTTGTAGGACAACTCATGGGTGTTGCATGAGGATAATGCGCCCGCTCACAGAGCAACAATTGTCACCGAGAAAAAAGCCAAAACTCAATACATACAATCGACCATCTACGGTAATCACGCGACTTAGCGCCGTGTGATGTCTTCCTGTTTCTAAAACTGAAATTGCCACTCCGTGGTAATTGTTTTGACTTGAATGACACATGGAAGAGTGGGTTCGACGTTATCACAGTTGTAGTGCAAACACTGAGCATTATTTTGAAGGCGACAAAAAAAAAGGTTAACGAATAAATTAAACTTTCTGTTGATTTTTTAAACGATCACGGGTAGTTTTTATACAGAAGGCATGTTTAATAAATCCGCACTTAACCAAATGGAAGGAGCATACACTTGGAATATATCTGCATAACGTCCAAAAATAACTTAGATAGAATACAACTGACCATATAAAAGGTGTTAAATTGAATTAGTTAATTACTACATACATACACTATTTGCTCTTACAGGCATTGCCACATATACAAGATATTTTCTTTTTTATATTGTTTTTAAAACTCCTCTCCACAAAACGTAAAGGTTTATCACTCAATAAAAAATATAATCAGTACGAATCACTAGCGAGTGTCACCATCGAATAGATACTTTCAACTGATCTGTTTCATATAGGTATCTTGTAGTCGTATGATAATTACCGTGCAATCAACGAAAGTGTATGTCACAACAACGATAGCAAAAACAATACACAATATAAACTTATTTTAAATGAGGAAAGTACCGGCGTCGTCTAGTGGCAGAGAAAAACATTTACATAAGGCATCCACCTGTTAAATATCTATATAGAAACATAGCAATACACAATATTGCAGACCGTTCAAGAAATTGGTTGGTTTTACATTAAATCAATAAATAGAAAGAACGAATGCGCCCCCATCAATTTTACCTAAGGTACTTACATGTGAAGTGAAATTCAATGTATCAATACGTTTCACTTTTAACTCAGTTTGCTAATTACTTATAAAAAAAAGCATCTTGTTGATAGCTATAAGTTTCGCTTTCCATTAGACTAATTACCTAATTAAAGAAAACAATGATACATTAAAGACCTTGACAGAGGGGAGATAAGGTTGTTTATTTAGTTCGTTTCTTTTTTTTTTTAAAGCGAATTGAACTCGCTAAGGGACCTTCGTTTTTTTCCCTAACATATAAAAATATTTTTAGTTTTTAGTTTCACTATTTATTGATAATAATATGAGGTGATTATTTATTTACAGGTATTTTTTCAAAAATAAATAAGCAGGCAAAGGTATGCATCTAATATCTATAGGTGTCAATTACTTTACCACATTGTTATTTTGCTTGTGAAGTTTATGTTTATTTTAGAGGACTTTCACATGCAATGGTTATGCTCTGATAGATAGATCAAAGTAAGGATCAGGTTGTTTATTGTTGTTCAGGTCACGAACGTATAAAGACATGTTACAATTTGTGTTTAGGAAACGACATGATGTTTTAACTTTGTGGTGAACTCATAGCATTTGCCAATTGGGGAACTAGGTGTTTCGAACTAACGCTAACAAAGTTAGAACCAACACGACGCATCAGGATACCGCCGGGCATATAAAGGATGTCTACCAGGTGTACCAGTATGAAGTGAGCGCTTTTTTGTGTTTTTTTTGAAAGTAAAAAACATTTTATTCGAAGTATTGGCCATTGCTTCCTACACATTTCTACCCCCTTTCTGGCAATCTGTGTATACCACGCCAATAAAACCGGTCGTCTTTTGAGGCAAACCATTCGGAGACCCAATTTTCGACTTCTTCGTAGGATAAAGCTAATGTGTTCGCGAATTTATTTTCCGCGAATTCAAACCTCGATCCCGGCCTTTTGGAGCCACCTGTGATCTCGCTGGTACAATCTTTGATGCGGGATGTGAGATTCCGTCCGGGCACTATTCAACGCATTCTACGTGAACTGGATTGTAGGAAGGCAACCGGCCCTGACGGAATACCAGCAATAGTCCTTAGCAATTGTGCTCCAGAACTATCGCCGGTTCTTGCCAGACTCTTCCGCTTATTTTATGCACGGAGGACCTTTCCTGCCTGTTGGAAAATCGCTCGAGTTCAGCCAATCCCAAAGACGGGAAAAAAGTGTCTTCCACAAAATTACCGTCCGATAGCATTACTGTCTATTTTATCTAAGGTAATGGAAACAGTCATCAATACAGTTAGTTAAGTATTTGGAGTGAACGGACTTCTGAATGATCATCAATACGGATTCCGTGGCAGGCGGTCCACGGGAGACCTTTTGACACTTATAACAGATATATGGGCATCTGCGATTAAACGGCTTTTCTTCAGCTTCTTGAAAAGTCGGATATCATTAGCCAGCTCATCCAAATCCTCTTCGGTGAACTTCTGACGCTTCTTCTTTGGCTGCACGTCGCCGTTTTTTTTTTTAAGTTTTCTCTTAGCACGACGTTGATCCCTTTTGACCTTACACTCTAACTTATTCTTCTTGGAGTGTTCCCATGCTTCGCTACGTTTCTGGAATTTCTTCTTGCCAGGCCATTGTCCAGTTTCTTCGTAAGCGCAGAGTTTTTGTCGGGCTGTTCCTTTTCTTGGGTTCGGGCATTCGTGGCATTTTTAGAAGACCATAACTTGTGGCCATCTTTCCAAGATCTAGATCCTTCAACCTAAGAATAGCCGTTACACCCATGTCTACTGTAAGCTCGTACGTGTGATACGAATGCCCTGACTCCCTTGTCATAACATGTTTTATCCGCCGCTTGGAACTTGTGGATCTTCTCGAGGACGATTTTGTATTTAATTGACTCTTTTAATTCAAAAGAAGAGAGTTCCACCTTTTGATTTATCTTTAAAAAAGTTACGTATGCATCCTCACTGGGCAAGAGAAACACTAAGGCATTGCCTTCTGTTCCCTGGCGCGCAGTACGTCCAACCCGATGCACAAAACATGATGCTGTCGCCGGTGGATCCCACTGAATGACCCAATCAATTTCAGGCACATCCAAACCCCGAGCTAATACATCCGTACACAGAAGTACCGCTCTATCGGAGGAGCGTAACTTTTCAACAATTTTCTTGGTTTTCTTTTCATCTTTCCGTGTATACCCAGTATGGTCCTTACTTTGAAAAAGCGTGGCAGGATTTCTAGCCAGTATTCAACACAGGAGCATGTAGGGAGAAACACCATAACTTTACTCCGTCGGTGCGTATCCAGGAAATCCAACAGGGCAACAAATTTGTGCTCAGGCTCCACAATTTTAAAGAAGTTCTTTAACAACACAGGTGTGTTGATTGTGGATTTTTCCTTCACGGATACCAAAACAGGATTCCGTAATCCCGCTGGCATCAGATTTGTAACTTCTGTCGTCTGTGTGGCAGAAAATAGACCAGTACGACGTTGACGCGGCAGGTAGTTGAGGATTACATTAACTGTGGCTTTGAATCCAAGATCCAGAAGACGGTCTGCCTCATCGAGCACCAGAAATTCCAAACTTTTAACCCGTGCCGCAAGATTGAGATCGCCTTTCCTCTCAAACAGATCTTCCAATCGACCAGGTGTGCAAACCAGTATACAAGGTCCTTCCAGTTTTAAAGTTTTTATACCCTCCTCAATATTACTTCCTCCAACAGGCAATTTTTGTTTTAAGTAGCTCAATTCGGGATGTGCTAGGAATTGTGACAACACTTGGGATATTTGAGTAGCCAATTCCCTCGTAGGTGATATTATAATCGAACCAACTTCATTTAGGCGCCAGTTTTCTTCCTTGTGCCGTCGCACGAGAATTTCGAGCATCGGCACCAGGAATGCAATCGTCTTCCCGGAACCAGTGACAGCTTCAGCCGACACATCTTTCTTGGACATTAGCAATGGGATCGCTGCAGTTTGAACAGGGGTTATTGTGGTGAAACCCAAACCTTGGATAATCTCCAGAATGGGAGCAGACAGCGATTTTTCCAAATCCGTCCATGCGTTTACCACCCCCACATACACTAGCTCTTCCCTGGCCTCTCAACTTCCCCTATCACCCAGCAATCTTCAACTTCCCGGTTTTCTTCTCCTTTTTTTCGATTGAATAATTGATTAAGGTCTTAACCACTACTCTAGATTTTAAGATAGTCTGTAAGGTTTTATATTAAGTTAATTTTAAGCTTGCATTAAACTAAATAAAAAAATGGGGGAAAAGTGCTGGGGAGAGAGTTAATCAGTGCCCATGCCTGGCACCCCCCAACTTCAAACCCCACACGTCTTCTAACATAATTGAAGTATTTTCTTTTTGGCATTAGTACTCACAATAAACATATCAAGGTAAATACAATAAACATTTGTAATCGATATATCTTTTGACTGCGTCTGGCACGGAGCATTGCTGAGCAAACTTCGTTCATATGGACATTCCCAACAACTTTGCAACTGGACGAGGAGCTTCCACGAGAATCTTTCGGTCCGGGTTGTTGTGGTTGGCGAGTGTTCGGATCTGTATCCTGTTAATTCAGGGGGTCCCCAAGGTTCTATTTTGGCTCCAACCTTGTTCTTGGTTCACTTAAATGATTTGTTGGAGACAACGGATAACAAAGTGTTCAGTTTTGCGGATGATAGTGCGCTTGTTTCGTCCTTTTCGAGTGTTCGGCCGATTGGTGGATCTGCATGGCATCAGCTGTGATGTAGACAGATTGACTGTCTGAATCAGGATCTAGATAGGGTCCTGCAGTGGGGAAGGGCCAATCTCGTGGACTTCAATGCAGCGAAGACACAATATACAACATTCACAAAGAAAGGTGGATCATCGTGTCCACAGCTGATGATGAATGGCCGGGCCCTCGAGGCTGGGGAAAGTTTGAAATTGCTCGGCGTCACGGTCTGTGGGAATGTATCATGGCATAAACATGTGTCGAACATCGCCAGATCCGCCTCAGGAAAACTGAGCTATCTTTTTACAGCTAAGAAATATTTTACTCCGGTCCAACTTCTTTTCCTGTATAAATCCTAAATTAGACCCGCGCTCGAATATTGCTCTCATGTTTGGAGCTGGGCTTCTAAACATACCCTCGGCCTACTTGAGAGCATATAGAGACGAGCGATCCGCCTGATCGGGGACTCGGCGCTGACGTCAGGACTACAGTCGCTATCACATCGAAGACGCGTTGCCGACCTCTGTCTGTTTACAGATATTATCTTCGGAGATTCGTGGTATTGTTCCACGCAATTCGCCTTATATGCGCTCCACGAGACAATCCGACGACATGATGCAGCAGTTGCGATGCGACGAGCGGAGTAACAAGTAAACTCCGTCCCGCCCCGCGATGGAATATCTAAAAGAAAGTCCCGCGGTGATCAACGGGAATATGTGCCTGGCGGGAGGTGGTTTTAGTCGATAAAAAGCCGGCATGCTTCTGGATCGGTCCACAGGTATCTTTTGAAGATTCCCACCCTCCTAACGAAAACAAAAAAAAAACCATTAAAAAAAGAAACAAAAGATACGCAATGACCTAAAAGATTAAAGATACGCTGGAATTTATCAACGATCTTTCATGTTTTAGCTGGAATAAACAAATTCTTATCTCTCCAGTGGTATTCAATTCTAATGGCGCATTTTCTTGCTCTCAATACAAAACTGCTCAGCACATAGATAGAGGTTGACTTTCATTTTTATAGCTCATTCCACATCTGGAATTTTACGTTACAATTAATATTTTCATTAATTCTGTGCCCTTTTTTCCGGAGTTCAAACGACTCTGTGCCAAATCACAGAGCGTGTTTCCAGGGCATATTTTTTGCAGACCTGTGACCAAGTTCATAGCAAGAACTTGTAAATGAGAAATTAAATACACGGCTATAATTAAAACGAATAGTGAGAGAGTGCCGATAATTGCATAATAATGAAGTGTTTATGAACAATAGGCAAACTACCCGTATAGAAAGGCCCATGATGAAATAAAATTATTAATCAGATTCATACATATCAGAATCCTAGCAATTTGCTTAATCGCTCTCCCCTGGGATTCAATTTGTGTTTTAAAAATCATATTCCACTGTACGGTTATAAACATTGAGCACTTGAGCAATGCCTTGTAAATAATTATATAAGTGGACAACTAGTGAAAAAACTTACCGGAAATTCACTTGGTCTGTTGCTTCCATTGTATGTTGCGGTGCAATTCTTCTTGCTTGATGTTCCATTCAAGTAGGTTGATTCAACGACAGCTGGACTCACTCCATTTTCATTTATGCCGTTTAAATATAAATCTCCGACAGTATCAGTTTCTGTGCTCCTACTAATCTGTGGTGCTTTCATAATTTTGGATGTAGATGGCATTGACAAAGCTGTATCGTAAGCCCTTTTGCGAGACGATGATGACAAAGATTTAGAAGAGCTACGTGACGATGACGAAGACGAAGAAGAAGTAGATGCCTCGACAGCTGAATGATTTGCAGTTTGAATATTAGCTTGCATTGACGACGATGCCATAGCAGCAGACACTGTCAGTTATTACGTGAATATTGTTCTGGCCCACTAACAATCAAGTAATGTTTCAAAAATATTAAGCAATAGATATTAGTTCGTCTGTGGTTAAAGTGTTCTGGACAATTCACTCAGATTTTGTGTAGAACGCTTATTGTGTCTGCAATTAACCGTCAATCGGTTTGACGTTTCAATTAGTGACAGCTGCAAATACGTTGAGTTGACAGCGTATACCCTGAAAAAAAAAACATAAAAAGTAATAAATAAAACTAAATCAATCCTGAATTAAGGAACATGAAAATAATTGCAAAGGGTTTCAAAATGTTGTTATGTAACGTCGGTTTACCACAGATGAATGGCACAGTATAAGTATTAGGGCATATACTCAACTTTAACGCTTAGCGAGTGCAAATGAAAGAAATACACTAAAGTCGACAGTAGATTTCGTATTGGAACAACTCGCTCACACACACTTTTCTTATAGTGAAAGCACAGGACGGATTCAAAGTGGAATTACTTGGCACATTCCACACCTGACCATTATTCAGACTGAGAAGCCGCGTGATGTAATAATAAAGGGTTACTCAATAAGAACGATATGTCTTTAAAATTAAATAATGCATTTTTCACTTGCTGTCATTTGTCTTTTCAATAGTTGTACTGTGGGGATGAAGCATTGTGCCGTCGTACGACTCTGGTTTACTTCAACCACCATCAAGTACAAGTTCAACCACAAGTTAATCAACGAGACAGAAAACTAAGTTCGTAGCACGATCACAGGGGAACAACAATGAGGGAGACACACCCAGGAACTGCAGCACGGAAAATTAAACATCAAATGTTAATTGTATTAAATGTTCTTTATTTTAAGTCCTGTTGTTATGCCACAATGTTGTTTACACGGTTCTTAGATTTAGTATTTATGTTTGACGGCCTTCGAAACTTAACACTGATTTTGAAATTCACTGCAATTTTGAACACACGAATTATATGGGCGCACCGCGGGTGGTAAAAACGGAGAACTCGACTTGTTTTGGTTAACTGGACTTCCGCACTAACCGCGACTCTTAGATATACAAATCCCCGGCGATACGGGGAGCGGAAAACGAACCGGTCGGATCGGCGGTTGAAATACGACTCAGCGATACTCGCTGGCGAAGGAAATTCGACCAGTGAAACTGGCTCTCTTACTTTAAGGGTGCATTTTCTATCCCAAAAGAAACGTGAAGTCTCTCTTTGGGGGTAGGGAACCAGATCTCCTAGCGAAGATCTATAATGGTACACATGTATGTGTGAACATTGGTTCTTTCATGGGACAAAGCCATGGGAACAAATCTGAAAACAAAGAAAAGGAAATAATGTGCATCAATGAGATGTGAGTTCGGCTAAGTAAACAGGCCGAATCTCATTGGGTACTAATTCGGGTTTCTGTTTGTTCATACCGCTAGTCATGAGAAGCAGATCTAGAAATACGGGAAGGCAAAGAGGTCGGGTAGATCATTGTCTAAGCTATGCATTACAGCTGTAACGATAGCCGCAGTGCACCATGCACAACATCGCGATTTAACAATTCATACGGCAGAAGACAACTTTCTGTTACCATTCCGCAAATCTTCAATTAAGTACCCAGAGAACTACTGTTATGTACAAAACCCCCCATCTAAACATGCCTACCGGGCCAAGCCCCATTCAAATTGGTATCAGATAATGTGAATCCCATTAAATTCATTAAAACCCAAAACACAAAAATTCCTGAGCGGTATCGCTAAAAAAAATAAAACCATCGAGTATAGGCGTACCCTATGACGGCACCATTTCCTTTAATCCTATTCAAGGAAATAATTCCTAAAAGGAAAAAGGGACGGCGACTATAAATACATTCGGTGGACAACAATACCACTAAGATACAAAAATATCTTGGCACCGTTGCCCAGTGAAATATAAGTACCAAGTCTGGACACTTCTGGAAATCCTAGGTAATGTTTAAGGATTTCCAGACGGCTACCGATCCAAGGTAAATTACCTAAGGATCATACAGAGGATGCGCTGGCTCACAAAAGAGATCCTAATACAAAGGATCCTAAGGGGGGAACCTTATGTAAAATGATATTTCTTAGCCATTTTTTGTTTTTCCCTAAATTGATAGGAAATTTCCTCAAAAATACGAGAAAAAAAGTTAAAAAGTGATCCGAGACCTCCTTGTATGAGGGTTACCTTTTATATTTCGGGATTAGAGAACAAAAACAAATATTGATCATCGAAAATCACTTTACTGTTTTTCAAATTATTCCCCATGAAGATCTATACACTTTTGCATGCGTTTGAACCAATTGTCGAAGCACTTTTGCCACTCTGATTGAGGTATCTCCAACACATGGATTCTGAATGCAGCAACCGCTTCTTCAGGTGTCGAAAAACGTTGACCTCTCAGTTTGTTTTTTACGTACGGGAATAAAAAGAAGTCATTCGGTGCCAAGTCAGGACTATACGGCGGATGACCCATTAAATCGATGTTTTGGGTGCTCAAAAATGCAGTTGTCGCAGCCGATGTGTGGGAGCTCGCATTGTCGTGGTGAAGAGTGATCCGTCTTCGGCGGTTGGTTTTCCTGATTTCTTGGAAGACAACTGGCAAACATATGGTTGTGTACCACTCAGAATTGACTGTTCTGCGTTGTTCTAGTGGTACGGTTGCGACATGTCCAGTTTTTCCGAAAAAACAGGCGACCATTTGCTTGGAAGTGCTTCGTGTGCGAACAACTTTTGTTGGATTTGGCTCATCTAGAAACACACAGACAGTCGACTGCTGTTTACTTTCGGGCTCATATGAGTAAATCCACGATTCATCACCTGTCACGATGTCATAGACGTGTTTCGAAGCACCGCGGGCGTATTTTTTGAGCATTTCTTTCGACTAATTGACACGAGCCTTTTTTGGGCGATTGACAAATTGTGTGGGACCCAACGCGAACAAATTTTTTTGACAGTCAAATGTTTATGCAATATTGAATGTATGCTGGTCCCACTAACGCCTAAG
This sequence comes from Microdon myrmicae, assembly GCA_963931805.1. NCBI lineage: Eukaryota > Metazoa > Arthropoda > Insecta > Diptera > Syrphidae > Microdon > Microdon myrmicae. Next base: position 134,407,823 of record OZ007498.1, on the reverse strand, counting down.
ATTGTCTCAATCTCACGATAGGTCACATGACGATCTTCCAATATCAGTTCGTGCACAGCATCAATGGTTTTCGGAACAACAACTGATTTTGGACGACCTTCACGAAATTCATCTTGGAGTGAACTACGACCACGATTGAATTCACCATACCATCGATAAACACTGGTCCTTGATGGAGCTTCATCGCCAAAAATTGAATTAAGTTCATCCATGCACTGTTGCTGAGTTAATCCACGCCGAAAGTTGTAAAAAATAATCGCACGAAAATGTTGACGATTTAATTCCATTTTTGGGCCGACATGAATCTTTTAAGTTACTGTAAACAACACAAATAGCGCTCGTATGTCAAAACGTTCTGAGTGCGTATAACCTCAAAAATGTCCAACTTTACGACAGAGCTGTCAATTGCCGGATTGCAACACTAGGGTTGCCAAATCCCGAAACATAAGAGGCAACCCTCGTATTAGTAACCGAAAGGCTAGTAATTCTACCAAATTACTATTATTTAGCAATTTAAATAACACAGTTAACCAACAATTTAATTAATACTCAATTAATCAAATACAAAGTACAGTCCACTGTTCGACATCCAAGGTTGTTTCAATGGCTTAATTTTACAGAATTCACTGCAGGTACATCAAGAAATATTCGATCAGTTCCAGGGTTTGGATTGAGGACATCATTCGGCTCCTCTTTTAATGAAGTTGCAGGTACTTGGAACGACCCACGCTACCACTTAAATACGCCCCGCGTACATTAAAAGAACCTCAAGAAGAGGACGATGGCCCATCGGGCAAAAAAGTCAAGAGGGCAATTCAATCAAATCTAAGGGGTCAGTACCAAGAAAAGTTTTGTCAACAAGGGCACATCCGGTCCTATACTTGCAATGTCAACCCAAAAATCGAATTGGAGATGAATAATTCCAAGAACTCTGAGAATTGCGATTTCACCGCATCATACACATCCGTTCCTGGGCACCACTTCTCGAAACCTGGGCGCATCGTTTACGCATCCAAGATTGTCGCTTCTCGCCACCCAGGCACATCGCTGTCAAGTGTCTGGGGTTCTTCGCTTTCGCCGCCTAGACGAAATGCTCTGGGGGCACCCTCTTAACACCGCCCATTGCACGTAGCTGCCACGGGGGCACCGCTCCAACGGAGTCGGTGTCTAAGATAGGCTTTCGGTTGTAAAATTAAGGGACAAAGAAAACGAGGAACAAGGAAAGATGCCGGCACCCCTCGGAAAGCATGTCAACGGAAAACTGTTGCGGATTTGGAGTTCACCGCTTCTCGTCACCTGGATATCGTTCGAACATACTGAATTTGTCGCTTCTCGCCACCTAGGCACATCGCTGTTAAGTGTCTGGGGTTCTACGCTTTCGC
>OZ007498.1:134313941-134401441 GCA_963931805.1 Microdon myrmicae | reverse complement strand
TAATATGTTCTGAAGTACAAAAAAAAAGTTTATAAAAATGACAATAATTGTTGACACACCTTGTATGTGACCGTCTCAAAAAGGTATATTACTGTTGGGGACTCTAGTACCTGGAAAAATTATCAAAAAACAATTATTGAAGAAGATTCATAAACTATATGAGTGTAGTTGCATCCCCTAGTAGAATCATCCATGAATTGTCTGGCCTTATTTAGCAAGTCCTTAGGCTTGTTAAGGGGGAACCTCATGTAAAATGAAATTGTTTAGCCATTTTTTGTTTTTGCCTAAATTGATAGGAAATTTCCTCAAAAATACGAGAAAAAAAGTTAGAAAGTGATCCGAGACCTCCTTGTACTTTATTTTCAAAAGTAAGTAAACAGTCTAATTGGGCTTGATGCCACCAAAGAGGCTCGTACTTTTCGACAACAGGAAAAAACGGCTTAATTAGAACAGTTTGAAGAAGAGGAAGGTCTACTCTATGGCCCTGGAATCGCAGATTAGCAAAAAAACTGCGGTTAGAACGAGTTACGAATTTTTTCACGATCTTTCTATTACTCAAACTTTAAACGCGTTTTTCTCGAAACGCAAAATTTCGTACGTCGTGCAACGTAGCTCAAAAACTAATCATTCGATCTTTATGAAGTTTGGTATAGAAATTCTATAGATATTTGGCCTCAGCATGACGAGGTCCGATTTTTTATTTTTTTATTTAAAACATTGTTATTAACAATCGTTTATAAAAGAAAAATTCCTGAAAAACAGGCAATTTACATGAGGTTCCCCCCTTAAATTTTCCATAATGATTTGTTTTTTCTTGGCAAGGTCATTAGTCTTGCGCCAGAGGCTCCCCGACGGGGAATAGAAGCCCGGTCTCCCGCGTGACGAGCCTCGAAACTTAATAAAATGGCTTGAAAACTTTAGGTGCCGATTTTCGCAAACAGTACCCGTGATAATATCTGTAAGACAGATAGAGGTCGACTTCGCCTTCGATGTGATAGCGACTGTAGTCCCGACGGCAGCGCCGAGTCCCCGATCAGGCGGATCGCTCGTCTCTGAATGCTCTCAAGTAGGTCGAGGGTATGTTTAGGAACCGAGCTCCAAACATGAGAGCAATATTCGAGCGCGGGTCTAATTTGGGATTTATACAGGAGAAGAGGTTGGGCCGGAGTAAAATATTTCTTGGCTCTAAAAAAATAGCTCAGTTTTCCTGAAACTGACCTGACGATACTCGACACATGTTTATGCCATGATACATTCCCACAGACCATGACGCCGAGCAATTTCAAACTTTCCCCAGCCTCGAGGGCCCGGCCATTCATCATCAGCTGTGGAAACGATGATCCACCATTCTTTGTGAATGTTGTATATTGTGTCTTCGCTGCATTGAAGTCGACGAGATTGGCCCTTCCCCACTGCAGGACCCTATCTAGATCCTGATTCAGAGAGTCAACCTGTCTACATCTCAGCTGGTGCGACGTTGATGCACCAATCGGCCGATCACTCGAAAAGGAGGAAACAAGCGTACTATCATCCGCAAAACTGAACACTTTGTTATTCGTTGTCTCCAACAAATCATTTATGTGGAGCAAGAACAAGGTTGGAGCCAAAATAGAACCTTGGAGCACCCCTGAATTAACAGGATACAGATCCGAACACTCGCCGTCCACAATAACCCGGATCGATCGATTCTCGAGGAAGCTCCTCGTCCAGTTGCAAAGTGCCAGACGCGGTCAAAAGCCCGTGCCAGACGCGGTCAAAAGCCTTGAAGATATCCTGACTCACCATGCCGTTCAATCGCAGATGTCCATATATTTGTTATAAGTATCAAAAGGTCTCCCGTGGACCGCCTGCCACGGAATCCGTATTGACCGTCATTCAGAAGTCCGTTGCACTCCAAATACTTAACCAACTCTGTATTGATGACTTTTTCCATTACCTTAGATAAAATAGACAGTAATGCTATCGGACGGTAACTTTGTGTGACACTTTTTTCCCGTCTTTGGGATGGGCTGAACACGAGCGATTTTCCAACAGGCAGGAAAGGTCCTCCGTGCATAAGATAACCGGAAGAGTCTGCCAAGAACCGGCGATAGTTCTGGAGCACAGTTCTTAAGGACTATTGCTGGTATTCCGTCCGGGCCGGTTGCCTTCCTACAATCCAGTTCACAATGCGTTGAATAGTGCGCGGACGAAATGTCACATCCCGCATCGAAGACCGTACCGGCGAGATCATATGTGGCTCCAAAAGGCCGGGATCGAGGTTTGAATTCGCGGAAAATAAATTCGCGAACACATTAGCCTTATCCTTTGAATTCGTGACTTACGTCCCGCTGTCTGTCACGAACGGAGTGGAGGATGTCAAGTTACCGCTGACAGCTTTTGCCATTGACCAGAAGGAGCGCGAACCAGTTGGGCACCGAAGGAGCTTATTGATCACCCTGTCGTTGTGAGCCTTCTTCGCGGTATCAATCGCCTGGTTGCACGTCTAACAAAATTCGTTCTGTTAACATCGGTGGGATTGGAGTGCCATTGCTTAAAAGCTCTTTTTTTTTGCCGCTGTAATCAGCTCGCATTTTTTATCAAACCAAGGTTTATCAGACGAACTTCGTTTGATGGAATGTGGAATATACATCTCCATCCCCAGAAGAATAATCTCTGATACCGACTGCGCGCAAGCGTTAACATTGGAGTTTCCGAAGCACAACTCGGACCATGGAAAGAATGCGAAGAAATCTCACAAATCGTCCCAGTTAGCAGCCCCATACCTCCATACATGGCGAAGCTGCCTAGGTCGGTTATTCGCTTGATAGGCAAGTGCTTGCGCCACAGATACTAAGCAGTGATCTGAGTTTCCCAGTGGCGCAGAAACCTCTACGGTATAAATACTCGGTTCGGATGTCAAAAACAGATCCAGGGTGTTCGCATAATCGCCTCGGGCCTCCGGCACCCGCCTTGGCTCCCCACGAGTTGAGTCAAGTTGTAGCTTACAGCAAACATCTCCGCCAGCCTCCCAGCCTCGTCGGTTCTGTTAGAATGTAACAACCAGCCGGAATTGTGCACATTAAAATCGCCAAGGACAACAATTTCAGAAGCTGGGTGGTTGATCTGTATCCAGTTGCAGGTATGTGAAAGACGTTCGAAAAATGTCGCCGGTCGATCGTCATTCGGGGAGCGGTAAAGACAACAAAGAAATTTAACGGAATTCCTCAGCACGACCCTCACCCATATGATGTCCATATTATTGGGTTCCAACGCCTCCATCCTCTGGCAAGCCAGATCGGACCGCGCGAAGTCGCAGACTCCGTCCTTAAAACGGAATCTCGAATGTAAGTCGTATCCTGAGCAACGAAGATATGTTGAATCAGTTGACGAATCGACCTGGCTCTCGCTTAGGACAAGGATATCAGGTTTTCATCATCATCATCATTATCGGCACTACAACCGGGAACTGGTCTTGGCCTTATTTAGCAAGTCCTGAGGCTTGTTACATTTTCCATAATGGTTTGTTTTTTTCCGGGCAAGGTCATTAGTCTTGTGGCGGCTCTTTAATACATTCCTAAAGAACCGCCCATCCTCTTAAATTAACCACTTTGCAACCCACTATACCTACCTGCAATTTTAGGGCAGCGTAAGCTACCCTTCATTCTCTTTCACCTGAAAGTTAAATCTTATCAACCATGCACTCCAAACAAATTATTTCATTCATACATGTACCGTGCCAGACAATCGGCTCAGCTAGTCAGCAATTATAAAAGATAAATACACGCTGGCCAGCGTAATTGTTGACATAGCTGTAGCCGGTATTCTTGCTACGATTCATGAGTGAATATCGCGCCTATACCCTTAGGTCCGCAACACTTGCGACAATTCCTTTTCATCGGTTATCAATCGATCTTGGAATTTTGGCATGGAAAAGATCATTATTTAGTTAACCTTACCCATGCCATGCATATGATGACCCGCCTGAAAACCTAAATTAAGCACATAGCCATCCTGACCGACCCAACCCTGCCAATATTAATCTGCCACCTTTTGACGAGGAGGACCCTGAACTTTGGTTTGCTGAGACTCACCTCGACGCTCTGGACGAGCCCGGAAGTTCGCGGCAACAACGCTTGGCGGCCGAAACGAACCTTTCGGGGATGAGACCGTCCCTTTTCCTGGCCCATTTACGCTCTATAGCGGGGACCAGGTTCTCGGACGACCTAATACGGCCTCACTTTTTAAGATGTCTCCCCCACCATGCTCGTTCGGCACTCGTAGCCCAACCCAATCAGAGCTTGGGCTATTTAGCTAAAATTGCGGACGCAATTATGGAAAGCTCAGACCAGCAGTCTGAGCCTCCAGCGTACCAAGTAGCGGCGGTTTCTCAACACGGCGCTCAACCTACATGGCATCCTTTTCCTCCACTAACAGCCCCACCGACGGCTCCGGTGCGTCAACCTTCTCCGTCACCACATCCCAGAAGGCCTGACTCAACCAGTGTCACACGGCGGACCCAAGAGGGCAGGCCCAACGAATTCCGCCAGAGAAGTCTTCCTGCTCAGGTCACCATTTCCGACCTTCGTGCGATACAGACCTCAGTCCTCCGCGAACTAAACCAAATTCGCGCGGAGGCGAGAAGCAACCAACGAGGCGCTCAGAATCGTGGCGTATCTAATCGTCCCTCGGATCGGCAACAACCTTCCCAAAATGCCCCTCAGGGGGCCAACTTTCGCCGAGCACTACCTCGGCCTTCACAAAACGACAACATTCAGAGGCAAAATACGCCCAACAACGCCGCCTCTCTCCCTTTGTGTGCCAATCACCAACGATACGGTGATCGCACATTTAATTGCAAGGCACCCTGTGGTTGGACGCAACCAGCCACCAATCAGGGACGACCTTTAGAAATAATTTTGCCGACCGATACCCTCGCGCAATCGGCCGGCACCCATACAATAAGTCGCCTAACCATCCGGGATCCTAAACTGAATATCGCTTTTACTGTCGATACCGGCGCCGATATTTCAGTCCTCCCGCGATCGTTTGCTCCGCGTAACCGCGTGCCCGCCGCACTTAAATTGGTCAGCTGCAAATAATACACCGATACTTACGTACGGACGAAAAAAGCTGACACTACAACTGGGTCTTAGACGTCCGATCAGTTGGCGTTTCGTCATTGCGGACGTAAATGAACCCCTGATAGGTTCCGACCTATTAGGTGCACATAACCTGTTGGTTGATTCGACCCATAACAGACTAGTGGCTCCAACCGCACCCCCCTTGCCCATGTCGGCATCTCCAGCGGCAACTTCAAGGGCCACAGAGTGCACAGACCCGATTCAAGCCATGGTACAGGAATTTGTTAGTACGACAATTCCTCTACCTAACCAGCGTCGACATAAGGCCACGGTGTTTCATCATATAGAAACACGTGGCCCCCCGGTGAGCCAGCGCCCACGTCGACTGGCTCCCGAAAAATTACGTGCGGCACGCGCGGAGTTCGAGCATATGATCGAACTTGGTATCTGCCAACCGCCAGACAGCCCCTGGGCAAGCCCACTCCACTTAGTGAAGAAACGTTCCGGTGAGTGGCGCCCATGTGGCGATTACAGGCTGTTGAACGCAGCAACTGTCCCAGACAGATACCCTATTGCACACCTCTACGATTTTTCGTATAAACTACGAGGTTGCAATGTCTTCACCACCCTGGATCTCACCAGGGGTTACCATCAAATTCCGGTGGCACCTGAAGACATCCCCAAGACCGCAGTCATTACACCTTTCGGACTCTTCGAGTTCAAGGTGATGACTTTCGGCCTCAGGAATGCCGCACAGACATTCCAACGTTATATCGACACGGCTTTACGTGGTCTAAATTGCTGCCATGCATATCTTGATGACATTCTCATCGCCTCCAAAGACCACGCCGAACATAAACGCCACTTACGTCAGGTCCTAGAGCGCCTCCGTGAATTCGGTCTTGTCATCAATCCAGATAAGTGTCAATACGCCAAGGAGCAAATCACCTATCTGGGTTACGTCGTTGACAACCAGGGCATTCGCCCACTTCCAGACCGTGTGAAGGCCCTCATGAAGTATCCTCGTCCTACTAACGTGAGTGAGCTTCGTCGATTTCTGGGCATGCTTAACTTCTATCGTCCTACGCTGAAGAACGCTGCCCAAATTCAAGCTCCCTTAAATGAATTCTTGAAAGGAGCTAAGCGCAATGATAAGCGCCCCATTAATTGGACAGAAGTCTCTGATCGAGCATTCCAACTGTCCAAAGAACAATTGGCAAATGCCACTTTGCTCCGATACCCCCTCGAGGGAGCGGCACTATCCATCCAATGCGATGCATCGGATACCGCAATCGGAGCTGTCCTTGAACAGGACATCGAAGGCCGACCGGAACCACTTGGTTTCTTTTCAAGGAAACTGAGTCCTACAGAGCGACGTTACAGCGCCTATGATCGCGAATTACTTGCGATCTACAACGCTGTCAAATACTTCCGTCACATGATAGAAGGTCGCTCACTCTCCATCCTAACAGACCACAAACCGCTGGTCTACACGTTCCGGAAGAAGTCGGGAAACGCCTCCCCCCGACAAGAGCGTCAATTAGACCTCATAGGGCAATACACTACGGAGATCAAACACATCTCCGGTAAACAGAACGTTGCGGCGGGCGCCCTTTCTCGAATCGATACGATTCACTTGCGTACCGCCTTAAACAACACTGACCTTGCCCTAGCCCAAGAGGAGGACGAACAGCTCAAGTCCCTCTTAACTGCCAATACGGCACTAGAGCTTAAGAAAATTACTCTTCGCGACCCTTTGGGCAATATCTGGTGTGATGTATCCACTGGAACCGCCCGACCTTACATTCCCGAAAAACTGCGTAAAGGCGTGTTCCAGGTTTACCACAACCCAGCCCACCCCAGCGGCCGAGCGACAGCCGCTGCTGTCCGTCGCAAATTTGTTTGGCCCTGGATGAGCAAAGATCTCACCGGTTGGGCCCGTGCTTGTCTCCAGTGCCAACGCTGCAAAATAGCGCGACACACTGTACTGGAGCCAGCACAGTTCAAGCTTCCCAAGGCACGTTTCGCCCATGTCCATATAGACATAGTGGGACCGCTTACTCCATCAAGAGGGTTTTCCTATATCGTCACAATGATGGATCGCTGCACGCGATGGCCAGAGGCGACACGTCTCAGGGCAGTTACTGCCGAATCGGTCGCCAAGGCCTTTTACTCAACTTGGGTCACAAGCTTCGGTGTACCAACTACTCTAATTTCGGACCGAGGCCCACAATTCGAGGCGACAATATTCAGGCAGCTAACGAATCTCCTTGGCTGCCAAAGAAGTCGTACCACCGCCTACCACCCGCAATCCAATGGGATGATAGAGCGCTGGCATAGATCCCTCAAGGCCTCACTAATGTGTCATAACGACACCCAATGGTTCGACGCCCTGCCCACTGTCCTCCTCGGCCTGAGGACAAGTATTAAGGAGGACCTGGGAGCTTCGGCAGCAGAGCTCACCTACGGCACTAACCTCCTTCTTCCAGGAGAACTCTTCCTGGACGGCGAAACACCCCGTGACCAACTTCGCGAATTGGGGCATCTCCGTGACCTGCTACGTAAAGTTAGAGCAACACCAGTAGTCAGGCACGGCTCCAAAAAACTTTTCGTCCACCCTGAACTACACATCTGCACGCACGTCTTTGTCAGGGTGGATAAGGTCAAAAAACCCCTCGACCCCCCTTATAATGGCCCATTCAAAGTCTCCCGGCGCATCAACGACCGCGTCTTCGAGATCGATATCAGAGGCAAGCGATCCACGGTCAGCGTGGAAAGACTTAAGCCCTGCTTTCTGGAAGCTTCAGCTCCAGAGCAGCCTCCTAACCAAGACACAACTGCCGCCCGACCTGCACAACCTCCTCGCACCCGCGCCCAAGCGCGCGCCCACAGACAACTACACCCCTCCCAATCTTTCTTACCTGTTTCGTGACTACGTCACTGGGGAGGGAGTGATGTGGCGGCTCTTTAATACATTCCCAAAGAACCGCCCATCCTCTTAAATTAACCACTTTGCAACCCACTATACCTACCTGCAATTTTGGGGCAGCGTAAGCTACCCTTCATTCTCTTTCACCTGAAAGTTAAATCTTATCAACCATGCACTCCAAACAAATTATTTCATTCATACATGTACCGTGCCAGACAATCGGCTCAGCTAGTCAGCAATTATAAAAGATAAATACACGCTGGCCAGCGTAATTGTTGACATAGCTGTAACCGGTATTCTTGCTACGATTCATGAGTGAATATAGCGCCTATACCCTTAGGTCCGCAACACTTGCGACAATTCCTTTTCATCGGTTATCAACCGATCTTGGAATTTTGGCATGGAAAAGATCATTATTTAGTTAACCTTACCCATGCCATGCATATGATGAGCCGCCTGAAAACCTAAATTAAACACATAGCCATCCTGTCTGACCCTTTGCCGTCGTTGACGAGGTCCCTGTTGACTTATGTCAACAAAACAATTTGCCTCCTTGTGCACCGGAGTCATATGACTAGATTGGATATTGCCTACATCGGTGTTTCCAAGGAATCTTAGGCAAATATCATGACGACCCCTTTTCTATCATAGGCACATCATATACATCATCTGTGCATCATCATCATCATATACACCATTGATCTGTGAAATAGTGTTTTTGTTTACTTTGAAACAAGAAAACTATTTCGATCTCTGGGATACATCACTAACGATGTTCTGTTTGATCAGGTGTCCACCGATCATGGTCCTCATTGCGGGGCATTGTACTTGTCCTATACGCCACATATATAATCCTCCCTTATCTATGCAATTCGCGCCCATCGAACGGATGGATGTGAGTTGCATCATGGGGGGTCAAATCTTATCCACCTAACTAGACAGACGTGCCGAGGTCGTTGCGTCTCGTAGTTTTTTTTTGTTCCACCCAATGAGTGAAGTCGAGTTTTAGCGGTGTCAAGTCGGAATCGAGTTGCGTGCGCTGATGAATTTAATTTTACCTTTAGCGCCAAGTCTAAACTTTCATTTTCGTGTCTAGGACAAGTGAATTAAAAAAAGCACCGCTCGCGGAGAAACAATTAATTAATTAATATTGATGTGCCGGGATAGACTAAAGATATTCCAACACCGTTTTCGGTTAAAATTTGTATTCTTATGGGCCACACGTGTTTCAATTAGAAGTTTAATAACCCTTATTCGACAAATAGTAAAAGTCACCAGTGAACAATAAATGTATTTTCAGCTACCACTCCAGTGTGTTTTATTTTCTTTAGTTTTAGTGAACAATCTGTCGTGTTTTTATGCAACCTGCATCCTTGCTGATGCCAACGTAAAAACTACCCACAGTCTTGCGCCGGAGGCTCCTCGACGGGGAATCGAACCCCGGTCTCCCGTGTGACAGGCGGGTATACTAACCACTATACTATCGAGGAGCCCGAACCTCTCAAAGTTCCATTATTTATCATGAAATCTGCATGATGTTCCCCCTGACATAGTCCCCACCGGAGATGTGAATGGGAGACGAGTTTACCCCCGGGATTCTTTGTATATGAAGGCACCATGATGACTTATCCCCGTGTCAGTCCGGGCCACCAGCCACACATCAGAAACACCGTCGAAGATTTCTCTCGACGATATCGCGGAATGTACAGCGAGACGGGGTGGTATCTCACCTTGGGACCGACTACCACCTAACCAACCTTTTCTCGAACTGGGTCATCAGCCAAGCTCCGAGAGATGGCCAGGGATTTCTCCCGACCATTTCACGGAGCCTAAAGCTTGATGGGATGGTATTTCACCGGGCGCACAGGGCGTTGGGACCCCGGCTACCACTCGGCCTTTAGTCGCCTCTTACGACAAGCCGGCCTAGCTGTGAGTATATTCTAACGCCCTACTCACAGGGCGGATAAGTGAGAAAGGATTGAATCGTGCAAGCCAAGTGGACCCAGCCCCACTTGTATCTTGAGAACACTACCATCTCCAGGTCGCAAAAATATTAAGGGTGGGAGGATCTACGAGTTCACGACGAATTCCACAGAAAACTGATCGAACTAAGTGATCAGTGCAACTGGATATATTGTGTTTGATTAAGATACCTTCCATGAAGATTTCGTGACAGTAGCTGCTGTCACATCGGCGGCGGTACTCGTGTTTTGTCTCGAATCAAATATAACCGTCTTTGTGTTTAACCCCAGCATTTTCCTATTCCCTCTAACCACCCACCATTGACATACTTATATGAGCAAAAAGTATCATAATTTTAAGAATTTTAGCTTGCTAATTGATCGTAACAAATGAGGACTTTACTCCCACATTATTCAAAATCAGAATATACCGGAATACTCCATTGTTTGCTCATAGATGGGGTTAGTGGGCGTTCGCAGAGTAGCACTTGGATTCTTTCAAAATCACCCGAAAATTTCTTGTTGTGTTTTGCCATCAAATAACTGTTGCAGTTCTTTTTGAACAGTTGCAGGTTGTAACGCTCCGGGAACACTCGGAGAATGGATTTTTTTGGCGTGCTTCTTTTCAACAAATTGCCCGAAAGATGGGAGAAATATCTAGCAAGAAGGGCCAGTATTTTGTAATATTATTTCTTCGCGTTCCACTGAATCCCGTGTGTTTTTCTGACTAAAAAGCAACGAATTTAATCATTTACAGCTGGATTTTATTAAACTTGCATCATCACGAACACTGTGCTTAAAAAACACTTGTTAAATTTATTTATTTTTTTATTGAATCGAAGGACATTTTCTCTATTGAAATCCATTATTGTTCTACGATTCTATTATTTTATTGTTCTTCATAAAGCGGGATTTTATTTTTTATTGAATTTTAAGAGAACAAGATTTTTCGATAACATGAAGGAGGAAGTGCAGGAAAACCAACGGTATTTAGTCCAAAAATACCTTGCACATCAACGCGTGGTTATTCGTCGACAGCGGGCATACAAAAAAATTCTTAGCACTAAATATTTAAGTCGTAATGAGACTATTTCTCAAGCCAGCTATTTGAAGAGCATTGAGCGTTCAAAAGCTGAAAAGGATGATATTAAGGCTCGAATTTGGGTAGCCAACGGTCGTCCTCATTTAATTGATAATGAATCGCGTCTTAAAAGTATCCAATTGCATGTAGAATGCCAGGAGCAATTGACGGCTGAAAATAAAACGCTTAAATCACAGATACGTGTGCTGGAATCAGAATTAAAGCGTGTTAATAAAAATATTTATGAACTTAATCGTAGAACGATCCCCGATAATCAGCATAATTTACACGTAAACAAGGTTCGCCGAATTAAGGCAATCTTGGAAAATCAACTTGATGTGAAAATTAAACGAGAATGTACTTTCAATGCGGCGAATCGATCCCTACGCGAAGATATCGGAAAAATGCTGACCAGTAGGGCCTTTTTCAATGTGCAGCTAGACAAAATGTTGCAGCGTTTACAGAGTGACAATAAATACCTGTGTGACCTTGTGGACTATGCTCAATTAACATTTGATAACGGAGTTTCTGTATATGAAAAGATAATTAAACGCCAAAAGCAGGGAGCAGTTGAAGAGGAACGCAGTAAAATAGAAATGCAAGGAATAATAGCAATGAGTGCCCAGGATGCAGAGACTTTTGAATTCTTTGCTGAGAAGGACAAAAAGCGTGAATTGGCCGATCTAGAGCCTAGGGAATATAAGCGTCGCGATATATTCCGGGAAGCCCACAGGAAGAAGATACGCTTGTATGAGCAGGTGCTGGAAAAAATTCGATCACATCTAAACACAAACAACATATCGGAAATTATTAAAAATTTTACGAACGCAGAAACCCTATCATATTCATATTTCAACTTTTACAATGAAAATAAATATCACATAAATATAATGAATAATACCCTAGACGGCGTTAAGAAGCACATCGACGATATTCGCGACATTAATCTTGCCCGTGAGAATGATATTAAAAGTAAAATCACGCAGCTTGAGCAAGAGCTCCAAGCACAACTAAAAACGAATCGTGTCTATGAAAGTGAAAAAAGGAAATATGACGCCGATTTGGTGAAATACTTCACTGAGATTCGTTCAATCTTTTTGCTATGTAAAGCGAACCCAATTCCTCTTCAAACAATGTTAGGTGATCCTTCAACTATCAATCAATATAATGTAAAGGCGTTTTTGCGTATACTCGAGGCAAGATTGAATGAAGTGTTTGCTGTTGTGTACATATCAGAAAGAAAAGATCCGAAGAGAACTGCACCGCTTGTAATTCGATCCTTCCAGAGAGACACTAAATCAACGACGCCACTGGATGATATTGTTCTTACACAACAATGTCCAGAATGTGCTGAAGGCGAGGCAATCAATTTAGATGTAAGCGACTTTACAGTTCAAAACTTGGATGACATCAAAACAAAACTTCTGGAGAAAGTGGTTCAACCAGAAATGCAATATCGTCTGCACCACTTGACTGCTTGTCGTTTACCAAGTTCTAGAATGCTGGCAAATGCGAAAAATCGCAAATAGAATCGGTAATTTTAAATTATATATGATAACGTCATGCAGTATGTACGAAATATATTTCTATGAACCGACTTGTTGTTTCCTTTTTTACACTTCGGAAACACTCAATTTGAGTAAGCATCATTCCCGATATATTTTTACTCGCATGTCATCTCATCTATTTTTTTCTTTCTGATGCACAAAAATATTCTTAAAGTACAGCGACAACGTAGCTGTTGCGATTATGTATGAGGTCGTAAGGTGGCTGTGAGATATCAGTCTACCATACTTGGCTGAGGAACCACTCGCAAAAATTGGAGCAGATGATAGGGCACAACTTGGGCAACCCCAGATGAGGTATCACCACGAATGTGACTATATAGTATTCCTTTTTGGTCCAAAATCTTTATCACGAGTCTGAATCGTTAAAGTACGATAAGCGATTAATTAGTAGTAATCTTTAAAGAATATGACGGGCAATAGTAAAGCACCTTTTGATAACGCTGTAGGACCCATGACTCGTGAGAAATCGAAACTATGTTTCGGAGCAGATAGATCGGTCTAATATTGACGATTAATGACAATGAGTGAAGAGGTATTCCCGAATTGAACCTCAGTAGATACAACTTGTATATCATTATTTGTTACATAACCATACACCAAATAGCTCCTCTCCGTGAAATCGGAGCCGCCCGCAACATACTGCCAACTTCGAACATGCAACTGCATTTTCTAACTTTAGACAAAAGGCTTCAATTTGAGAAACCGGCCACATCTACAAACAGGAAAGCCGGACATTCTCCTCCTAATCAAGGCTCAGATTGACTCGTCAACTGACTTAATATATCTTCATTGTCTTAGCAGAAGTTTCTCCAGTTGACGTCTAAAAGGAGCTACGGTGCGAATTTTATAGACATCCTTAGAGCGGGGACAAGACAACGGCACCGCTGAGAAACGTACATCAAAAGCAGGTCCAACACGTCTTCATCTCGGGGGTGAAAGAACGGATAGCTTTCCTGCTCACAGAAGAATGATATCAACCTCGAAGGTTGTGTGGGGAAGAAGTATCTTCCTCCTCCATCATAATTTTCCACCAAGAAATTGTTCGCCGAGTAAAAGAACGAAACGCCGCCACGTTTGTCCACGACCGGGAGTAAAGGAAATCGCTGTCCACCCGATAGAAATCAAAACACAAGTTGTTCTGTTGTTCGTAATTAATTTTTATTTTATTTCACTTTCGTTATTATCTTTAAAATTGTGAAGGATAATTCGTAATTTTACCGATTGAAGTCGTAAATTAAACCAATTAGACACTGAAATCACGCGTACACGTCCGCTGTAATGAACCGACGACTCGTATATCAAAACTTTACGCACGCGACTCGCGGTTGATTTTCGCGTCCCTGTGCGGACCGGGGTGCGGGAGCGAACCGACCGTCTCGGTCGGTGGATGGTAAAGGACTCAACGATATTTTTTTTGCATTTTCCTATTCCAAGAGAAACGTAAAGTCTCTCTTTGGGGTAACCAAACAGATCTCATAGGAAAGATCGTCTCGGTACACATGTATGTGTGTACATTGGTTCTTTTATGGATCAAAGCCATGGGAACGAATCTAAAACAAAGAAAGGGAAAATGTGCATCCATGAGATGTGAGTTCGGCTAAGCAAACAAACCAAACCTCCTTGGATGCTAATGGTTTTTGTTTGCTCATGCCGCTGCTGATGAGAAGCATATCCCGAAGTATGAAAAGACAAAGGGAACGCTTAGGTCCTTGTCTAAGATGTGCATTGCGGCAATGCAATGTGGAAATGTGCTAATGGGTTTTAGCTAGATTACCGGGAAATGGTGTTTATGGCATCGCTGGTAAGGGTAGGTATTGAATTCATATTTGCATTTGCTTATGATGTAGGATTTAATTGGTGCCAAGAGACGCGAGATGTGTATATTTGTTTTGGTCCCTTGGGTGTAGGTCGCCAGTCAATGTGTATGTATGGTGATTTATGATACACTTGGTGAGGACGGGAAATAGGCGACGCAATGTTTATGGTCTTGTAGCGGTTCTTTAATACATTCCCAAAGAACCGTCCATCCTCTTAAATGAACCACCTTCCAAACCCACCATACCTACCTGCAATTTTGGGGCAGCGTAAGCTACCCTTCATTCTCTTTCACCTGAAAGTTAAATCTTAAGGCATGCATCACATTGAATTTTTCCGTTTATGATCCGTACCATATCTCCATCGGCTCGGCATGTCAGCAATTATAATAGATAAATACTAGCTGGCCAGCCTAATTGTTGACATAGCTGAAGCCAATGGTTTCTTGCTACGGTTCATATCCATTTATTGCCCCAGTCCCAAGGTTCGCAACACTTGCGACCAATTTCCTTTGTCGGTTATCTACCGATCATGGGATTTGGGCACTAATATGATTGACGTTAGACAATCATAACCCAAATCATGCTAACGATGCTCCGGCCTGTAAAACAAACAAAAGCTACCATAGCCTAGGTCATAGGCGAGCAAACCATCGGTTTGCTTATCGCCACGAAAACTCTATAGCCTACAATGGCATTAGCATGAACGCCTAAGTAAACACGATGTGCATATCATCGTGACCCTTGAAATAGCGTTTTTGTGTATCTTGAAGCAAAAACCTATTTCGTTCTCAGGCGCAGGTCATCAAAGATTTATGGCCCTCGAAATAGCGTTTCTGTTTATTTAAGACACAGAAACCTATTTCTCCCTTCGGCGATTTTTCGCCATCGCATATCTCTATAATACCAATTCATTGCACCAGCCCATGTTTATTTAGGTGCATTTTCGTCGTTGTCGATATACAGGCTGAAGGGCAACGTACATGTCCCATACGGACACATATAGAATCCTCCCACACCAATGTAATCCACACCGTGAATCTGGCAGATATGGATGGTTTCTGAGAGTCAGATTTCTATCGCCACAGCGGACAGTCGCACCCGCTTGTAGTAGTAGCCAATTTCATTTTCCACCGATATACGGAAGTGAGTCGGAGTTAAGTGACTTTTTGTCTAGTACGTGTACTAAACAATGTCCAGCGAGTGTCGTGTTACCCCCTATTTTGCGCGAGTCCTTTAATATAGCGGCATATTTGCCAGCGATTGAGAGAGACACAGTGTTAATGTAAATTCAACCTAACTGTAGTTCACCAGAATTAATTATTAATGTTAAAAGACACGGTGTAACGTGGAATTGAATTAAATGAATATTGTGTAACTAAAACAATCGACTAGTTTTATTAATTGACTTTCACAGGTGCTCAGTGTTAAACTCCGGCGTCTTACTGGTTTATTCCTCCTCGGCGAACAATTTAAATTGAATTACCGGGGTGCTTTTATTCGTTTGGTCATTTGGTGGAACAATTCGTGGTGTGTATGTGAAACAGTGTCCGTGTTGACATACCTACGTACAACCCCACAGTCTCTGTTGTGATGGTTACATTGTATGTAAACCAAATCATTTTGTTTTTCAGGAATTCGTCTAGGGGGAAGTGCACTTGGTGAGATTGGGATTCCTGATAAGTTAGGGAAGAATTCTTACAGGGAATTTGTATCCGAAGAGATGCATGAAGGGTAAGGATTCTTTACAGGGACTTTTAGATTATACCTTAGATAACCTAGATGCGTACAGCATTTAAGGTGCTAATGCGATTGCATTAGCGAAGCTTATAAGGTTGGGTCGAAGTTATGGGGGTTCTTCAGGTAAGTAACAGTGGTGTTTGGGGGAACCGCCACAGACGTGCATCAAAAGCAGATCCAACACGTCTTCATCTCGGGGGTAAAAGAACGAATAATTTTCCTGCTCCCAGAAGAATGATATCTACCTCGAAGGTTGTTGTGACCTTCGTCTCAGGGGGCGTGCCTCATTTTCCTTAAAAGGACGACGGATCTATTTGCAAGGCCGCTCCCGAGAAGCGGACGGTACCGTACTTCTTCCTTAGAAAAGAAGAGTAGTGATCGATGCTGTTGTTGTGGCCTGGAAATTGGCCGGGTCCGGGATGGTTTGGTGAATAATAAGTTTTGGCGAGTTATTTATTCTGATGATTATTTTTTATTTACTTTTACTTAATATTTTACTTTTACTTTTATTCAATTACTTTGACTATCCAACCTGGCCATTATTTACAAGGCGTATATACGTCCAAAAATGGAGTTCAACTCCCATATCTGGTCAAGCGCATCCAAAACTGCACTACACGTGCTCGACGGGATGCAAAAACGAGCAGTGAACATTATTGGGGACCCAGCCGTAAATCGTTTAATTCAGTCGTTAGAACATAGGCGCAACGTATTATGCCTATATCTCTTTTCTATAGGTATTACCACGGTCGTTGCTCGACTAAACTTGCTGAATGTGTTCCGCCCCTTCAAACATTTTCCCGCGATACCCGTCAATCTGTGAATGCGCATCAGGTCACGTTGAAAGTGAACTTCAGGTGCACAAATAAACATAGAGAGACATTCTTTAGGCGAAACACACGAATGTGGAATGTTCTACTTGATCATGTGTTTCCTGGTCGTTGTGATGTCCAGACATTCAAGACCAATATACATTGACACCCCCTTTCCTTATCCACTTCCTGTCCATCAGCTCGCACTATGCTCTGACATTTAGGGGTGCTTCAAAACACCTTTTTGTGTGCGCGTTAGTGTAAAAAAAAAACAAAAAATTGCCGCCATCTGTGTGTCAGGTCGATTAATTCTAGGTATGCCCCCCTATAATCGCGACAACGTCTTCTACACTAAACCAAGAAAAACTATCAACGTAGACAAATATTCCCTTCACATATCCCACAACCGAGGATAATTTTCTCATTGTCGTGGATGATTGTGGTGGCCGCAAGGTTCTCGGAAGACGGAGAGAACTATGAAGGACATCATCATCAACATCATCATCATTGACACTACAACCGGGATTATTTAGCAAGTCCCGAGGCTTATTTGTTTTTCCGGGCAAGGTTATTAGCCTTGCGCCAGTGAAGGACATAGTGTCTCGTAAATCGGCTTTCCCACTTTCCACATTTTTGTATCGATTAGATCTGCATGAGAAAGCAACATATACGAGGGTTGCCTCTTATGTTTCGGGATTTGGCAACCCTAGCGTTGCAATCCGGCAATTGACAGCTCTGTCGTAAAGTTGGACATTTTTGAGGTTATACGCACTCAGAACGTTTTGACATACGAGCGATATTTGTGTTGTTTACAGTAACTTAAAAGATTCATCTCAGCCCAAAAATGGAATTAAATCGTCAACATTTTCGTGCGATTATTTTTTACAACTTTCGGCGTGGATTAACTCAGCAACAGTGCATGGATGAACTTAATTCAATTTTTGGCGATGAAGCTCCATCAAGGACCAGTCTTTATCGATGGCATGGTGAATTCAATCGTGGTCGTAGTTCACTCCAAGATGAATTTCGTGAAGGTCGTCCAAAATCAGTTGTTGTTCCGAAAACCATTAATGCTGTGCGCGAACTGATATTGGAAGATCGTCATGTGACATATCGTGAGATTGAGACAACCTTAGGCGTTAATGGGACCAGCATACATTCAATATTGCATAAACATTTGACTGTCAAAAAAATTTGTTCGCGTTGGATCCCACACAATTTGTCAATCGCCCAAAAAAAGGCTCGTGTCAATTGGTCGAAAGAAATGCTCAAAAAATACGGTCGCGGTGCTTCGAAACACGTCTATGACATCGTGACAGGTGATGAATCGTGGATTTACGCGTATGAGCCCGAAAGTAAACAGCAGTCGACTGACTGGGTGTTGCAAGATGAGCCAAATCCAACAAAAGTTGTTCGCGTACGAAGCACTTCCAAGCAAATGGTCTCCTGTTTTTTCGGAAAAACTGGACATGTCGCAACCGTACCACTAGAACAACGCAGAACAGTCAATTCTGAGTGGTACACAACCATTTGTTTGCCAGTTGTCTTCCAAGAAATCAGGAAAACCAACCGCCGAAGACGGATCACTCTTCACCACGACAATGCGAGCTCTCACACATCGGCTGCGACAACTGCATTTTTGAGCACCCAAAACATCGATTTGATGGGTCATCTGCCGTATAGTCCTGACTTGGCACCGAATGACTTCTTTTTAGTCCCGTACGTAAAAAACAAACTGAGAGACCAACGTTTTTCGACACCTGAAGAAGCGGTTGCTGCATTCAGAATGCATGTGTTGGAGATACCTCAATCAGAGTGGCAAAAGTGCTTCGACAATTGGTTCAAACGCATGCAAAAGTGTATAGATCTTCATGGGGAATATTTTGAAAAACAATAAAGTGGTTTTCGATGATCAATATTTGTTTTTGTTCTCTAATCCCGAAATATAAAAGGCAACCCTCGTATGTATTATCATGGACGAATAAGAAAAGAATTGTAGTTTTTAAATACTGTTAAGCAAGAGGACAAATATACATTGTCTGGCATTGGTATTTTTTAAAACAGAAAGAAGAACAGAAGGCTGTATTTGCTGGTCAGTGCTGGCTTAAAGAAATGCCAAATGGAGCACTAGAAAAACAAAAAAAGAGTACGTCACTTCGAAACTATTTAGAAAAGCACCGTCCGCCAACAGCAAATACGCCAAACTGTGTCTGAAATGGGTAGAATTAATATCACAAACCGGGTGCGCATAATTGTGGATTCATTAAGCCAATCTAACTTGCACATCTGCATATTTAGCTTCATTTTATCCTCCGAATACATCAGTTTTCAATTTATAAAGCAATTGTAAAACGCATATTTCCAAATCGAAGTTATTTCTAAATCCATTTAAACTAAGAATACATCATAAAAATAACTAAAGACAGAATTAAAACTAGCCACGGCCTCAGCAATTACTTCCATTAGATTTAAGTTTCCATATTATTTATTCAACTTGTAATAAACAATAAATAAAATGTAAGGAAATGAGGTGTGCAGTTAACCTCAAATTCAGACTCTAGTTTGTACTTGATATATTTTTTCATATCGGAGCAGTTCGATTATTATCAATCATTATTATTCTATAACTACAACGCTTTACAGTCTTTCGAAAAAAGGACTGCGGGATTTTTATTGAGGCTTTAATATACATTTCTTTTCGAAAATGATAACGGAATTGAAGCAAAACAAACAGAATTTAACCCTCGCCTACCTCGGGTGTCAACGGGAGCACATTCGTCGACAACGAAAATATAAGAAAATTATTAGTAGGAAATATTCAGATCGGAAGGAAACTCTTTATGAAGCCAGCTATTTAAAAAGCAACGAACAATTGAAAACTGAAAAAAATGACATCAAGGCACAGATTTGGGTGGCTAACGCCCGAACGCATCTTATTACAAATGAAAAATACCTTAAAACAATTAAAAGTCACATCAAATGCCAAGAGCAGTTGACCGCTGAAAACAAAAATATTAAATCACAAATTCAGCTGCTGGAATCTCAGCTGAAGTGCGTGAATAAAACCATCTTGGCACTCAGTAAAAAAACCGTTACTGAAGAACGACATCTGCAAAACGTCAAAAAAGTTCGGCGCAATAAAGACACGCTCGAAAATCGGCTCGATGTCAAGATTAAGCGAGAATGCACCCTAAACGCAACGAACCAAGATTTACGTGCAGAAATTACAAGGCTTCTCAAAAATAGGCAGTCTTTTGATAAACAGTACAATAAGATGGTACAACGTCTAGAAAGTGACAATAAATATTTCCTCGAACTTGTAGAATACGCTCAGACTACCCTTGAAAGGGGAATAACCGTATATGGGAAAATCAATAAACGCATAAAGAACAAAGTACGTCAAAAAGATGACGACAAACTGGAGGTCGACGAGCTTATAACAAAAAGTGCACAGGATAACGCCTATTTTGACTTCTTATCTCAAAAGGATAAAAAACGTGACCTAGATGATCTTGAGCCCCGGGAATACAAGCGTCGTGATCTCGTTCGGACTGAATACATGAAAAAGATCCGGTTGTACAATGCTGTCTTATCAAAGATCCTGACCTATTCCAATACTACCAAAATAAATGATGTAATCGATAACTTCAAAGAAGAAGGAAGTATATATTATTCCTACTTCCAATTTTTAAACCAAAATAATTACCAAGCCACCGATTTAAATGTCACACTAGATGAACTTAAAGCCTACATAACAATACTCCGCGAAAGGGATGCTAGTAGTGTTACTAAACAACGATTTAGAATTGCTCAGCTCGAACAGGAGCTAGAAGCTCAACTTCATAAAAATAGTTCATACGAGGACCAAAAGAAGAAATGCGACAGGGATTTAAAATATTATTTTAACGAAATTCGTTCAATATTCACATTAATTCGAGTAAATAAGGATCCTCTGCAACAAATGCTGGGAGATTGGTCGACAGTTACCCCTGTGAATATAAAGGTAGTACTGCGAATGATTGAGACCAGATTGAACGAAATAGTCGCGAACGTCTTTGTGTCACAGAGGAAAGAAGGCAAGTTAAAGAGTTCAGAATGCACAATTAAAGGCCTCGAAAAGTTAACACACGAAGTGACACCGTTGGGTGATATTGTTCTTACTCAACAATGTCCCGAATGTGTTGAAGCCGAAGCAGTTAATGCAGACGTACATGACTGTACCATTCTGTCTATGGATGATATTAAGACTAAATTGGCGGAAAAGGTTGCTCAATCAGAAATGAAATACAACCTCCACAGTGTGTCCAGATGTCGCTTGCCAACCTCTAGAATGCTAATAGACAGAAAACTCACCTAAACGACCTTGCTTGGCTTGGGAGAATTTCTGTAATGGCATAGCGTATACCTTGTATAACGCAATATATATTTTATAATTCCCGTTAATATACGATGACTTTCGGTCTGCGACTGATCTTTCATCTTTAGATACATTTGGCTTTTAATTATCTTATATGAATGTCTTTACTTACTGTATATTTTGTTATACTGAACGAAATCTTGTTATACAGCATTGTTATGCAAATATAATAATTCTGATAGCTGAAGGTTCGACGCAAGGCCAATAACCTTGCCCGTAAATATAAATTATTCTGGAAAATTTAACAAGCCTCGAGACTTGCTAAATAAGGCCAAGACCGGATCCCGGTTGTAGTGCCGATGATGATGATAGCTGAAGTTATTGAATGTTTAACCCCAAATTATTATTAGGTTTAGGGTTTGATGGTACTGTGGGGGACGAGAAGTATATGTGCCAGCGTATGGCACTAGTTCACTACCACCCCACTAAAGAGTTCGTCGCAAACCGTCGTCCGAAATTCGAGCACCAAGGGGGAAATGAAAACACTTGTTTTTTTCGTTGATGTTTCTTTTAATATGTTCTTTTATTCGTCGGTGTTTTTGTTCCACGAGGGGGATGTACAACTCGATGCACAATAGGGAAATACAATTAAGGAAAGTTAACAATGAGTTGTGGGAATAAGAAAAAGGTTAACACGTGTTCTGGTGTCCATCCACTTTATTGCTGGACGTCTAAGGTCCCTTTTGGGATCTGACAAACACTTGGTTGCATATTACACGATCATTTGATTGTTCTCCCTTTGCCGATGCTCCTGTTCCAAGCGCCGAGCGAAGTGCTTTACCTATTCCTTCGGCTACGTGTCTGCTACGCGATGGTCGCGCGATATGAGACGGGGTTTGTTCAGTCTAACGGTATGAATACCTTGTTTTCGCGTTTTCTTTTGTTCGTTTTAGTTTCGGCAGGAATTTAAAACTGTCCCTTCCCGTCTTGCAGCGATTCGCAGATTAATAACTAACGCGGGCTCCTCATCGACTCGACTTGGGCAAGAAAGATAACACGCGACTGTGCGCACTCTACGGTGGTTGTAACCTGACTGTGTGTGTGCGGACGCAACGGTGGATGAATCTCGACTATTCAGGGATGTGCGCTGGAGGGTTTTTTTTTTTTTTTGGTATCCGTAGGAAGGTGGAAATCTTCAAAAGATACCTCTAGACCGATCCAGGGGCATGGCGGGTTTTTACCGACTAAAACCACCACCCGCCAGGCTCATACGCCCGTTGATCCCCGCGGAACTTTCTGTTAGATATTCCATCGCGGGGCGGGACGGAGTTTACCTGTTACTCAGCTCGTTACGTCGCAACTGCTGCATCATTTCACAGAGAATACCATTGGTTACGGACCATGCCTGTTTTGAACTAAGTATGTATTCTATTACTCCAGCCGGAGTAACTGTCCGTCTCGTGTGTCTCTCCAAAATCGTTTGTGCGGTCTCGAATCTCGCGCACCTGTGAGTACGTGTTCCGCATTTTCTATTTTGCCTTCACAATACAAGCAGTATGGGTGATTCACATGCTTATACTTGTGCAAGTATTGCCGGAAGCATCCATGTCTTGATATTAGCTGAGTCAAGTAGTAATTCAGCTCGCCATGTTTTCTTTTCACCCATGTTTCTGTATCAGGTATCATGGTGTGGGTCCATCTTCCTTTGGTGGAACAATCCCACCTTTGTTGCCATTCTCTTAGGCTTGAGAGCTCTAATTGTGACCGCATTCTCCGACGTTTCTCTTGGGAGACCTTATGCAAGGCAGCGTTTTCTTTAGCTGCAATGTAAAGTGGTGTCCTCCCGGCCAAAACATTTATGGCATCTTCGGATACCGTTCGAAATGCACAGCATACTTTTAGTGATGCTAGTCTATGCGCCGAGTTCACTCCCCTCATGTATGACTTATACTGTGCGGCTCCTGCTCATATGTGAGCTGCATACATTATAGTGGAGGTGTTGACGCTGGTTATTAGTTTCCTTATGTGGGGCCGGGGTCCTCCAACATTGGGTAGCAGTCTCGCCAAAACTTTGCGTACTCTTGCCGTTTTTTCACTCGTTTTCCTCAGGTGTTCCTTGAAGCTCAACCTGTTGTCGAGTATAACACCAAGATATTTAATATAGGGACTGGATCTGATTATTTGTCCTTCTATTTCCAAATCAAGGTGTTCGACTTTCTTGCGGCTGCTTATTAAAACTGCCTTCGTCTTATGTCCAGCTAGTTTCAGTCCGGCCATATCTAGCCAGCATTTAATGCTCTGGATTCCTTGGGAGCAAATATTCTCCAGGTCATCTAGATGTTTAGCGACGGCTACTATTGCCAAATCATCTGCGTATCCAATGATTCTAACCCCCTCTGGTACATTGACTCTGAGCACACCATCATACATGATATTCCATAACAGCGGACCTAATACAGATCCCTGAGATACACCGCACTGGAGGGTATGAAGGGACGTCTGTCCTCTGTGGTGGTTATTACTCGACTGACTAATTATTGGAAGGAAAAAGTTTATCTCGCGTCGTGGCAATGGAGTCATAGCTAAAATAAACTCACTGCCACTTACGAGGAATTTCGAGAAGAGTTGCTATGCTTGCATAGGAATTCAGTTCCAGCGAATCCTCACCGTATAAGCTGAGTTGGATTCGTTGGTTGTGTATACCGGGAAATTGGCATAGCCAAGTATGATCAAGGGTCTTGATCGCTGTGGTTGTTTCGTGGAAAATTAGCCGTCGCTTGGTCGCAGACGAGAAGTATGATTTAAGGAGGAAATGAACCGAAGTGGTTTTCGGGGGAAATTGGAATTGGTTGGGTGCAAGCAAGGAATATCGTTTAGATAAGATATTAACCGAAGTAATTTGGGGGAAATGTATGCGGCTCGGTATGGTTGGTGGTGATGGTTAATGTATCGTGTGCCGGCGTATGGCACGGGGTTCCCTTCCACTCCCCATCATCATTACAAGTTCAGCCAAATTTGTTCTCAGAAACGGGTCAAAACACACAGTTGGTAGTCACCGGAAAACCCAAAATAAAACGCACTAAATGTTATTCAGGTATGATTTTATTGTTTAACTTTTATTGAATTTAATTAGATTACAGAAAACAGATTCTAATTACACTGACGATGAAACGGATGCACAAAAGATGTAAGACAGTGTACTCTACTGGTTTCACAGATGTTTTACTTATTTAGAGTTTCTTGATTAGTTTGTTGTTATTTTTTTAATTTCCACTTGAATTAGCACTCGCGCAGCATACTCGCATGAGGCGACTTGACTTTACTCTATGCTCGGGGGTTAAAGATCCGCGACTACAGGATGTGATTTACGCCTCCCCGGCGCGCCACGAGGAACGGAAGACGCACCGACCGGATCGGTGGTTGTAATACGACTTCCCGAGGAAAGAACTCCGACCTGTATTCAATCCTCGGTTGAGGGTGAGATTTGTAGGTGAAAGAGAACATTTTCTCTTTAGGCTGCGGCCACCAAGGAAATGTCATCTTTCCTTACTGCCAGTGACCAATTGAGAGACGATTTCTGGCACGCAGTGGTGTGCGTCTGTGATCGTATAGATTTAGTTTGCTCATGCATCGAGGCCATGAGAACGAAGCAGAATGACGGTAAGGACAAAGGGATCGTGAAGATTATTGTTTATGATGTGCATTGCGGGCAAATAAATAGACGGCAATGCATCGAGGAAATGGTGCTAAAAGGAAAGATGGGACGAGGGCATCATTAAAGTATTGGATGAGTGGTGCCCTTGCGTTAATAGACGCATATCTGTCTGCATTTGTATACGCAGGGTAATTCTTTGTGGCAAAGCGCGAAATTGGTGGTTGTTTGTTCGTTAGACAAGGGATCGTGGCCAGGTATATTCCAGCTGGACAAACAAGCTGCCCGACACTGCTTTGGTCGTTGGACAAGGGAATCGCCAGCCAATGTGCATGTAAGAACATTGTTGTACACATGTGAGGCTGGGAATAGCCGACTCAAGGTTAATATCCCCTGATTATGTGGTTACATTATATGTGAACCGAATTGTTTCTTTTCGGGACTAATGTTTGACCTTTAAGGAATATGACGCTTGGTCGATAAAGAATTCTTTTAGGAAAATTTTGCCGATGCATTGATGCATGGAAAATGCCCTTGTGGGAGAAATTCTTTTTACAGGAGCTTTAAGGTTATGCATAAGATAACCTTAATGCGTGAAGCTTTTACAGGTGCTAATGCAATTGCATTAACGGGAAACAATGGAATTTGAGGGGCTTCCGCACAGGAAGCTTGGGGGTAATTGGGCAAGTAAGCAGTGGCGTTTGGCGGAACCGCCACATAGTCATCAAACATGTTATGGGACGTGCTTCAGACATTTTTGGGACACCCTTGGAATACCTTTGCGATACCCATACATACATACATACATATGTGGGGGATCTACGTATGCGCCAGCACGGACGCGGTTTCACTGCGCCCCCAACACGTCACTGGAAAAATAAAACCGACAATGTTCACCAACGGGGAAGAGAGAAAGGAAATAAAACGCACGTGTCCGGTTCTAATGTTAATGCTTCTCTTTTTATTTGTCTTTACTTGTCTGTTTATTGCTTAATTCTCCCTTTTTACTTAGGATTACTCCAGCGCTATATTCCACTTAACCACGGTTTCGGGGGCACTTAGTTTTGGTTTGGGTTTGATTCCCTAAGCGACATTCTAGCAATTCGACCCGATTAACAACGAACGCGGACTCTCGTAAATAGCACCCCGAGACACTTCGCGGCCTTCGGCGTCTGGTGGTTGGGTAAGGCCGCGTGCTCCTAACGGTTGCCCGAGTAGCGCCGCGCTATATTTCAAAAGGCGGTTCAATACGCGAGGGTAGCCAAACGTAAGGTGGCCGAAACACACGTCAGGTTCTGGTGAGCGACTCTCGAAATATACTGTGTTAACACCGACTGAGTGGCGGCTTGAATGGAGACGTTTGTAATTAGGCAAAATGCTTGCAGGTGGCGATGCGCGCTCGATGGTGGTTGGATCTCGACTGACTGCACGCATCAGCTGCAGCTTCTGCCATAAAAAAGGCCACCCGTACAACGAGTGCCTAAAACGGCGAAACACGCCTTTCTGTCGGGAGTGCTGGCAGTATGGCCACAACATTGTAGAATGCCGTGCGCACCATACCCCACTTCCACAGAATAGGTCACTAGGAATCCCCCAGATCTTATGGAATACCTCTGGGACGTCTTTGGGACATTCTTATAACAACGTTTTTGGGACACTGTTAGCACATGTGGACTACATGCGGGGAAATATTGTGGGACAGGTGAGGCTTGCTGTGTAGCGCGTGGAACATGTAGTGGGATATGATGTCGAATTTCATTAGTTGTCTCCTCACTGTCGTTAACCCTTATGTCAATGACCGGGTACTCGGGTACCCATTTCGATTTTTAAAAATGTCAATTTGAAAGTAAAAAAAAATTTTTTTTTCATTGAAATTTCGTAATTATCATTCAGAAACGTTTGAATGGAGATGATCTAAGAGATGGGACCGAAATTCGTCTACTAGGCCGAGCAATCGTGAAATTGCGACGAAATGATTACTGTCGGTAAAGTTGGTCATTGACATAAGGGTTAAATGCATATATATATATATATATATATATATATATATATATATATATATATATATATATATTTATATATATAGATAGATAGATATATATATATATATATATATAAATATATGTATATATATATATATATATATATATATATATATATATATATCTACCCATATATCATCATCATCATCGGCACTATAACCGGGAACCGGTCTTGGCCTTATTTGGCAAGTCCTGAGGCTTGTTAAATTTTCCATAAAGATTTATTTTTTCTGGGCAAGGTCATTAGTCTTGCGCCAGGGGCTCCCCGACGGGGAATCGAACCCCGGTCTCCCGGGTGACAGGCGGGTATACTAACCACTATACTATCGAGGAGCCCCTGTATATATGGGTAGATATATATATATATATATATATATATATATATATCTACCCATATATACATACATACATATATTTATATATATACACACATATATACAGTTGTGGCGAACTAATTAAGAACGACACTAGAAATGTTTTATTAAAATTGTTTGCTATAAACAGTTTGTAAAATGTTTTTTATATATGTATTTTAGTATATTAATTATAATATAAATAATATTTACAAAAAAATAACAAAAAAAAAATTAAATTAAATTCAAAAGGTTTTGTAAAACAAAATTAGGTGGCGATCTAGTTAAGAACGATTTGTTTCTTTTTGTATAATTTCGTTTTAAACACAAATATTTGTTGGTAAATATAATAATTTGTTTTAAAGAAAACGGAATTATGAGTTCTTGCTTTGTTTTAAGACATTTGAACGAGATATGGGAAAGAAAAAAAGCTGTACAAAAAACATGAAAGAAGCGATAATAAATCTTCGAAATAATGAAAAGTTGTCGTATAAAGAAATTTCAAAAAAGCTTAATTGCTCTAAAACAATGGTATTTAATGCTATAAAAGATGTAGAAAAACATAAAACCACAGAACTCGTAGCAAGACGGAGAAGATCTCGTAAAACAACTGAAGCCCGGGATAGGGTAATTGTTCGAGCGGCGAGGACCCAAATGCACTTTCAGCACGCTCTATTAGAGAGCGATTGACTGAGAGCCAGCTTTTTGGAAGATGGGCTAGAAAAAATCCTGACATACAACCCCATAGCATGATACTTCGTCCTCCATATTTGAGGCTGACAGTGGTGTATTTAGGGTTGAATGCTTGATTTTTTGGTTCGAAGTCGGTTCCACTGGAAAGCAATATGTTCGACGGCCAAAAAATCAAGCATTCAACCCTAAATATATATATTGTATATTGTATAACCCTAGGGTTTTCCAATAGGGACTTGACAACTTTTTTTCGGTAGTAAATTTTTATAATTTGCAGACGTTGTTCATTCGTGTACTTAACCATGATGAAAATGTTGAGTTTACTGAATAAATTGACAGTGACAGTTCGACGATAAGGAAAGGGTGCGTTCACAAATTAAATTTAAAGTTGCCAAGTCCCTATTGGAAAACCCGATATATATATATATATATATATATATATATATATATATATATATATGCGGTGGTGGAAAAAATAATAGAAACAAAGGTTTAGATAACGATCAACAATTAGTAAGTGCGTACAATTTGGTTTTTCTTCGACACCAATTCTATACCCAAACTGTACCTAACAGTACTTTGATTTGGTGCATCAATTTGCTCTTATCAGTTTTTTGTTTTTGCCTAGTAGTAAAAAATGCAGGCGAAAAGGATATATTGACTGAAAAAAATAAGAGCAACAAACCATCACCACAGTCTTCAATCGTGATTGTGAAGTAAACTACGGGTTCGTCTTTATTGAAATCTTCGTAAATTTGTTAGACTTGTGTTTTAGTGTTTGTTAGAAAAAAAAACAATAAAAATAAAATTTTGTGAAAATGGGTCGTGGAGTACATTGCACTAGTTCCGATCGTGAACTGATAAAAAATTAAGAAATGACGGGAAAACAATGGATGAAATAGCTAAGCTAATGAAGTGCTCTAAGTAAAAAATATTCACAGCTCTTCATTCAGGTCCCAAAATGGAAACCAGAGGCAGAAAAAGAAAAACAACTTTACGATTCGACAAACTGGTAATCTGACTATCCAAGACCAAGTCGTTTTTTCTTCAACCGAATTAAATAATGACTTAAACGCAGCTTATACGATTCGCACAATTAGAAACAGACTAATAGGAGCGGGCCTTCCTGGAAGAAGTCCCAGAAAAGTTCCATACTTGTGCAAGAAAAATAATAACATCTTATGGTCGGATGAAACCAAGATGAATTTGTTTGATTCCGATGGAAAAATGTACGTCAGACGACCAATGAACTCAGAATTCGATCCAAAGTATACGAAAAAGACAGCGAAACATGGTGGAGGCAATTTAACGATTTGGGGGTGCTTTTCAGCATCTGGTGTTGGTCCAATTTTTCTTATAGGGGACAAAATTTGTGCTAAAGATTATGTAGAAATCTTAAACATCGCTATACTACCATTTTCTGAAGAGGACATACCTATTAAATGGGAGTTTATGCAGGATAATGACCCCAAGCACACCTCAAAATTGGCTAAAGAATGGTTTCTTCAAAACAAAGTCGATGTTATGGAGTGGCCATCGCAGTCCCCTGTTCTTAACCCAATAGAACAGCTATGGGACATTCTTAAGCGCAAGATCGGAGATTCCAAAGCCAAAAATAAGGAAGAACTTTGGTCCAAAATAAAAGATGAATAGTACTCCATACCAACCGCGACTTGTACAAAACTAGTCAATTCCATGGGACGAAGATGCGAAGTAGTCATTAAAAACAAAGGTGCAACAACTAAGTATTAAAAGGATATGAAACACTTTTACTGTAAATTAATTTTTCACAAAACACAAACAAAAAACTAATTTGTTTCTATTATTTTTTCCAAGCAAATCCAAGGAAAACCGGACACAATATTTTTTTCTCACTATTTCTCGCTTTTTTATTATTAAAAATTTTGTATTTCTTTGATGTATTCCAGTGCACCAAATCTATTCATCATCATCATCATCATCGGCACTACAACCGGTGTAGTGCTCTAAAAAGCCCTACCACCTTTTTCCCCATCCATACATCCTAATCCCAGAAATCCTACATCAAAACATTAAATCCTATCAAAATCCTGAAAAACCAAAACCAAAATCAAAATTCGCAATAAACGAATCAAATATTCGTTTATAGCTTTGCATTTGCCCCACGGCATAATCTCTATTCAAAATCCAGAAATACATTTCAATCTGGTAATTTCCCTAGAAAATTAAACAAACCAAATCCATGGCAAATCACACCAGATGTTCGAATTTGCCACAAGCAAACAATACCCAAATACCATTTCAAATCCTCACATGCAAATAGATTGATGAAGATTCAGAAAACTGAATCTTATCTAAAACAAACAATGAGCATCGCACGAAATGCATTGAAAATCGAGATTGTTGCACGAAAATGTGTATCTTTGGGATACAATTTTCGATTCCTTTTCCTTTATAAAGGAATAGTATAGTGATCTCCGGGCCGCAGTTAAATATCATCCGTTGTCCCTGAAGGAAAATATCCTGGAGAAGGGCGAAGTTCAAATTAAAAATAAATAAAATACAAAAAGGAAAAACGAGCATTCTTTTCATTTTTCTGGTGAGTAAAGTATAGGTACTCCCTCAAAGAGAATACTTCTGAAGATCTGGAGTATCACCTGGCCACCACGGAAACCAGCGGACTTGCGAAGACTGAGGCCAAACCAAAAGGACGTTACTCTTCCCTCTGGATCAGAGGAAGCACGGTTAACGACCCCTTGTAGGACAAGATTTCAGGAGCGGTCTGTTTTAAGAGATCGCCTTGTCCTTTTAAGGATCAGGAGACTCGCATCCTGAAACTAACCCCTACTAAACACAACAAAAAATTTTGGTGGCAGCGGTGGGATACCCAAAATCCCCTACCACAGAAGACTCGGGGATTATCCAACAATCCCCTACCAAAGAGAACACTGGTAAAATTATCCACGAAGGACGTCCCGATAATGCAGAATTTCAAAATCCTCTATAACTGATTCCTGAAGACATCAAAGACACGCACTCCAGGCGCTTGAAGGAAGACATTTAAAACTGGCGGGATAATACTTGCGATATCCCCTAACAACAAAAAAGCAAAATTTCTTCTAAAGCGTATTCCGGGGCTAACACCGGAACAGTAACATTAAAACCTTTTTTTTAAATTTTTAAAGCGTATACCGGGGCTGACACCGGAAAGGTATTGAAATTTAAAAGCGTTGCCTGGGGCTTGGATACCGGCAAAGTAGATAAAATCAAAGTGCTACGAAAACTGCCACGAGTTCCGTGGAAAAGAGGAAACATCTTTTTCCTTATACACCAGCACAACATAATCATCAGGAAATTTGCTGCTAGATCCTGACGATAGTGATTAGGAAGAATAAAATAATACATCCAGTGGAGCGAACCTCAGTCAGCAGAAAAACCGATTCCTGTCGCAGCTACAACAACCACAGGTAAAAGAAAATTTTTATTATTAAAGTGAAAAGTGAAACAGAAAGTGAACTAAATTTGATAATTAAAATAAAGATAAAATTCATTTAAGTTTGTCATTTTTTTTTGCGTAGTAATCGGCCTCCAAAATAAATAAATTTTTTTTTATTTTAAATTTTCGAAATCATTAACTAAAGGAGACGCCAAGAATAAATTGAATGTTCAAATACTTTTTTCAAAATTGTTCTTTTCACACGACCCTCTAAAATTTGATTTTTTCTTTTAAATGCAATTAGTTTATATATTTTTTCCTCTCCTAATGGGAATATCCATATAAGTGCCCAGAAGGGATAAAATTATAGTGAAGCAATCAAGGGAACTATAGAAAATATGTTCACCTTTATAGACGAAATTTAAATAAACGTACACTAATATTTATCAAAAATTTTACACATATTTCAATTTACAGAGGCAAAATTTAAATTAAACAAACATAAAAATTTTCATAAAATTGATACGAATACATTTTTCTTAATAAACATATATTTTTAAACGCATATCTTTAACAATTTTCTAAAAACTTTACACATATATATATATATATATACATATACACATTTGCTTTTCGGAACTATTTCAACTTCTTTGGGGAAGATTTTCTATCGTTTCTGAGTGATAGCTGAAGGAAAACGGAAAATTAAAGTCCTTTGCACTTAACTTTGACGTTGTTTTGGACTTTTTGTGTGTTGATTTTCTTTTTACGTTCCTGCGGAAAAACCTATTTCAGGATCCTTTTCTCTTTTTGCCCGTGACACTTTAGGCCTTGCTCCCCTCGAACGAAAGGAAAATTGTTTCTCTCATCTTAGGGAAAAATACACTTTACCCAATAGGATCTAACTAACTAAGTGGGAGAATATATTATTCTTGTTGTTTTCGTCTTTTCTCTTGGTTATCGTATCACGATAAAATGAAAATTACATCTCTTTGTTCTCTACCCCTTTTCACCATCATTTGGGAAGGTCTGTTTCACAAATACGTCGTGAGCGACAAAAATAAACCGGGTACGCGTTCGCAGAGACCTGAGCCCGAGCTCATACAAAATCGCGAGGACGAAATATCGGAA
This sequence comes from Microdon myrmicae, assembly GCA_963931805.1. Taxonomy (NCBI): domain Eukaryota; kingdom Metazoa; phylum Arthropoda; class Insecta; order Diptera; family Syrphidae; genus Microdon; species Microdon myrmicae. The sequence continues at coordinate 134,368,830 of OZ007498.1, read as the reverse complement.
ACCGTACGTATGGAAACACGCGAACAGAGTTCTAGAATGAACCTATCAATAGGATTAAGTGACATACTGGGACTCGTGCCGGTATTTAACGGTAATCCTGATGAATTAGAGGGTTTCGTCTCTTGTGGAGACATTTTGTTCTCACAAGCACAAGAAGACAACCAGAAATCCTTTATTCTAAGGGTAGTAAAGACCAGATTACAGGGACCGGCAAGAGACTGCATCAAAAATAAAATTATTTCTACATGGGAAGATTTGGTATCTGAATTGGAGGGAGAATTTAAAGCTCTAATCTCTAGGTCTGCTGCTCAAAATAATTTGGTGGCAACAAAACAGGATAGCAAGGAGGGTGTAAAGGAATTTTCAAATAGACTCAGACACCACCTGCATGAATTGGACAGCGCCACATACGCTAGTTCATCTGATCCTACAGTCAGAACTTATCTTCTGGCTGCAAATCAGAGACTTGCGTTAAATACGTTTGAGGATGGGATAAGAAATTCCAGCCTCAAGATCTTAGTAAAAGCGCATAGGGCTTCAAATCTCAAAGCGGCCATTAGCTACGCTTTGGAACAATCTCAAAGATTGAACAGCGATAACTCAATGCAAACTTCCACTAAAAATTTTAGGAGAAACCAACTAATTGTTTGCCAAACATGCAACAAGAGGGGACATACTTCTGCGACTTGTTATCGCAACACAAATTTTCCAAATTTCGTCCCCCAACGCATTAAGACAGAGGTTGAACGTCTCCAATGCACATACTGTCGGAAGTATAATCACACTCAGGCAGAGTGCAGAACCAGGTTAGCTCATATGCGAAACCAGGACCAACCTTCAACGAGTCGAAGTCCTTTCAGAACTCAGCCCAATCAATCTCAAAATAGGACAATAACAAACTCGCCCCGCATTGAAAATCGAAATACCCGACAAAATCAAAATATTAACAGGGTATCCAATTCACAACAGGGAAACGAACTCACTCGGGCAGCGAGCAACGGCAATCCTTCTCGAGTGCAGACAATCGCCGATATACACCCCACCCCGATGTAAATTTTGAAATGCGCGTATTTTTCTGCCCTGAATTTAAGGAGCCAGTAATACGTGTAAAATTTAATCCATCGGATAAACAATACTCGACTTTCCTCATCGATACAGGCGCCGACATCAGCCTGATCAAATTAGATAATCCTTATATTGAACAATCTGTAGACAATTCAGACCCAGTGACTATATCCACCATTGCTGGGAAAACGGTCAGCACATGCGGAAAGGTATTGGGGGAGTTCGAATTCAGAACTGATAGGCACTCCATACCCTTTAAGCATAATCTATTTGTAGTGGGAAGCAATGTAGACTTCCAACACGATGGCATACTGGGAAGCGATTTCCTTACGAAGCACCAGTGCCACATTAACTTTGAAAAGGGATTCCTTAAATTCGCTGTGAAGAAGAGAACCATGGTAGAACTCGAGCAGCCTTTAGGGAACAATAACGAGGTCAAGGAAAATATTCAGAATGCCACACCTTACGAGGCGTCTTCCACTGAAAACATAGGCATTCATGAAAAATTGGCTAACACCGTTCGTGAGTCAACATCCGAATCCGTTTGTCTACGGGCCGGATCTGATGCTGTGACAAACACAACGAAACCAACCAGCCTTGAATCTTCCTCTCCCCATTTAAATAAAGTTTGTGGTAACAGAAAAGTTAAGGAAACTGCCGAAAAACTGAGTTCAGGAAAACATGAACCTGAAACTCCAATATCCCCAGTAAATTTAAAACGAAATGCCAAAATCGATCTCATAAAATTGCATTCACGATCTCAACAAATAATGGAGATTCCATTTAAAGGAAAACTCAGTCAAGAACTGATTATAAAAAAATCCGAGATCATGCCAGGGATATATCTGGGTAATAGTTTGACAACACCACAGGACAACAAAATAAAGGTACTATTAATGAACACATTAGACACCGATCAGGAAATAAGCACCAACGACATAGAAGTCGGATGGGAAGATCTGGATGACTACAATGTGTTAAGGGCGGACGAAACCCAAAATCTTCTAAAAAATAGGCTTGAACGGCTAGAATCACTCCTAGAGTTGCGTCATTGTAACCAGGAGGAAAGGAAATCTATCCTGAATATCTGTCGCACTTATAATAACCTATTTCTTCTCGAGGGTGACTACCTCACATATACTGACGCCATAGAGCATCAGATCATCACTGAGGAAGGAAAGCCCCCACTTTATATAAAACCGTATCGCCTACCAGATAGCTCCAAGCAAGAAATTCATAAACAGGTGAATGAAATGCTTCAGGACGAAGTAGTACAACAAAGTTTCAGTCCTTGGAATTTCCCTCTCTTACTAGTACCCAAGAAGGCAGGACCTGATGGGACAAAACGGTGGAGAGTGGTTGTCGACTTTAGAGCCTTAAATAAAATAACAGTCGGAGATGCATATCCATTGCCCAATATTACCGATATTTTGGACCAGCTAGGAAAAGCTAAATATTTTAGCACATTAGACTTAGCAAATGGTTTTCACCAAATACGCATGGACAATAGAGACAAGGCAAAAACAGCGTTTAGCACACCCTTCGGACATTACGAATATAATCGAATGCCCTTCGGACTTAAAAACGCACCCGCCACATTCCAAAGGCTTATGAATAATGTACTCATGGGTCTCCAAGGAATAGAATGTTTCGTCTATGTAGATGATATTGTAATTTACGGATACGATCTGAACGATCACAATTCCCGACTTACCAGAGTTTTCGAGCGATTACAAAGGCACAATCTGAAAATACAACCAGAAAAGTGTCACTTCATAAGGAAAGAGCTCACCTACTTGGGGCATGTTATTTCAAAGGAAGGTATAAAACCAGATCCAGAAAAAACTAAAGCGGTAAAAACGTTTCCAACGCCCAAGAAACAAAAAGACGTAAAATCTTTTCTCGGTTTTGTAGGCTACTATAGAAAATTTATCCCTAATTTCGCCGAACTGGCAAAACCTTTAAGCAAATTACTCAGGAAGAATGTTCCATTTCATTGGGATGCTTTTTGTGATGAGGCATTCACAGCTTTAAAAAGAAAGGTTATTACCCCACCAATACTGGCTTATCCAGACTTTAACCGGGAGTTTATAATAACCACGGATGCTAGCAATGTTGCGTTAGGAGCAGTCCTATCTCAAGGTACAATAGGACAAGATAAACCTATTGCTTTCACTAGCCGAACCCTAAACGATGCCGAAACACGGTATACAACGTCTGAAAAGGAATTACTAGCAATCGTTTTTGCATTAGCACAGTTCCGACCATATGTCTACGGACGAAAGTTCATAATAGTAACTGACCATAGCTCTCTACAGTGGCTTATAGGACGAAAGGATCCTACATCCAGACTTATGCGATGGAGAATTCTACTCGAAGAGTATGAGTACACAATCGTCCATAGAAAAGGAAAGCAAAATGCAAATGCTGATGCTCTCAGCCGTATAACAATGACTACCCCAGTCGATCCCATCAAAAATAATATTCTCGTCACCACACGAAGTAAAGGCAAACTCGAAGAAGATGTGGCTGCACAATCATACAAAGATCCTACCAATCTTGTATGGCAGGAACAAACAGGGTCCATCTATACCAAGAAGAAACTTGGACTACGTATTATAATCCTCCCATTAATAGACTCTGCTGAGGAAGAAAACCTGGCAGGAAGAATTCCAAACTTCACCAAGCCAGACGTAGGTAAAATTACGTTTCATGAGCAAGATGGGTTATGCGCCACCACATTGCCATTGCCTTTCAGAAACCTAAGCGACCAGGAAACCGCTAAGAGTTCCCTTATTGATCTGAAGAAGATTTGCGAAGACCGGAATTTCAATTCCATTGGAATTTTAGTCCCCTTCATAGAAAACGAATCAAAAGTAGCACTCAATAACTTGCTAAAAGAAACTTTTGCTCACCTCAACGTGACAATGTACGTTTTCTCCAATAAAAAGAAGCTTCTAACAGATCCTAACGAAATACAAAAGTTACTCGCGGAATACCACAACTCACCTTTCGGAGGACACCAAGGAGCCACCCGAACAATCAATAGATTGAAGCAAAAATATTACTGGCGCACAATGACCGCTGACGTCGCGGCGTATATTCGAAAATGTGCTTCCTGCCAGATAAACAAAAGTGGAAGGAATCCTAGAATTCCTATGAAGATAACCACAACAAGCTCAAAACCTTTCGAAAGAATTGCTTTAGATATAGTAGGACCATTACCAGTCAGCTATAATGGAAATAAATACCTACTAACGTTTCAAGACGATTTGACTAAATTTTCAGAAGCTTACGCACTGGCCAGCGCCGAAACCAAGGACGTGGCCAGAATTTTCGTTGAAAATATCGTCTGCCAGCACGGCATACCATCTTCTCTATTAACTGACCGAGGTGCAAATTTTCTCAGCGCACTTTTTAAGGACATCTGTTCCTTACTCAAGGTCAAAAAACTCAATACAGCACCCTATCATCCACAAACAAACGGAGCACTAGAACGGAGCCATAGAACTCTGGTGGAATACCTCCGCCACTATGTAAACCAGGATCCTCTCACTTGGGACACCTGGATACCTTACGCAATGTTTGTGTATAATACTACACCCCACAGTAATACAGGCTACACGCCGCATGAATTACTATATGGTTTCCCAGCCGAAATACCCAGTTCTCTCAGACAAAACCCCGAAAGCACTTATAACTACGACCATTACGCAAATGAATTAAAAATGCGATTACAACATGGTTATCGTACAGCTAAGGGAATACTGATAGAGAAAAAACAAAAATCTAAGGCATACTACGACCAAAAAGTAAGCCGTAAGAAATTTAATGTTGGCGACAAGGTTCTATTAAAGAATCACTCAAGACCTAACAAACTAACCTCCCTGTGGAAAGGCCCCTATGAAATTGTAAAGATCCTATCCGAAGAAAATTCAATTCTCAAAATAGGAAAAGGAACTCGAATAGTCCACAACAATAATATAAAACTATTTGTGGATTAGGCAATCACGAATAGGAAACTCCAAAGAAAAATAAAAGTTGAAAAAAAATGTATATATGTATAGATAACCTTAAAAAAAAAAGAAGAGAAATAAATAAATGCATATATGTATAGATAAACTTACAAAAAAAAAATAACACTACGACAATGTATTTAAAATTTGCTTCAAAAATTTTCACTTCAAATAATTGTATACGAATAAAATAATTTTGTAAATAGTATACAACACTTTTAATAAAAAAAAAAAAAGAGAAAAAAAAACAAACAAAACGAAAATAAATATATAGATAAAAACAAATATTAACGCACTTAATAAAATAAGTTTATATCATGTTTTAAATAACCACCACTAACTTAAATAAATAAACAACAACAAAATTTTGTAATAATAATAAATAATCTTAAATTATAAGAAAAAACACAATATATATATACGAAGAAAAAAAAAACCAAAATACAAAAACGAAACTTACGAAACAATGTTAAAATAAGAATTTTTAATATTTATATAAGTACAAAACAGTTTTCAACTAAGCCATACTAAGAACGTAAGAACATTTTTGTATAACTCAAAACAAAGAAAGAAAGTTGTAGAATTTAATTGTACGTTCAAATACATGAAAAAAATTATATATGTAAATAAACGCACGACAAATAAGGACAATGGAAAGTCCTCAAAAAAAAAAGAGATAAAATATGTAAATAATAAAAATTTCTTGTAATACACCAAAACAAGAAAAAAAAAACCAAAAAGTTACAATACGAAATAATGTTAAAATAATGAATTCAAATACTTATATAATTATAAAACAGTATACAATTAAAACGTATACTCAGAAAATAAGAAAATATTTACTTTAAATCAAAACGAAAATATTTAGAATCAAATGTTTCCTTCTAATACAATATTTAACCAACATGAAAAAAAAACAACTTATACAAAATTTTAAACCAAATGTCTATTGTACATACAACCAAAACCGAACTAAACGAATATACCCTTAACTCAAAATAAAATAAAATCAAATAAAAACTTTATTTTTGGATAACCAACAACTACTATTAAGCACATTTATACTAAGAAAATTCAAACCTAAAAAACCAAATTATATTTGTACAAAATTTCAAAAGAAAATATTCTAATTATATAAATAACCATCGTGGAAACTTCGATACACGAATACATTCATAATAAGAAAGAAACAAACTACAAAAATTACACATTTATAATAAATATTGTATACATAAAGCTACTATGTTAGAAAATATCAGGCCTATGCAACGGAATCACGATACTATCATCCTTTATCCTCAACCACACCATTTTCCAGAAAATTAATCTCATAAAGATCAATTTTCTTTTTTTCAAGGAGGGGAGGATGTAGTGCTCTAAAAAGCCCTACCACCTTTTTCCCCATCCATACATCCTAATCCCAGAAATCCTACATCAAAACATTAAATCCTATCAAAATCCTGAAAAACCAAAACCAAAATCAAAATTCGCAATAAACGAATCAAATATTCGTTTATAGCTTTGCATTTGCCCCACGGCATAATCTCTATTCAAAATCCAGAAATACATTTCAATCTGGTAATTTCCCTAGAAAATTAAACAAACCAAATCCATGGCAAATCACACCAGATGTTCGAATTTGCCACAAGCAAACAATACCCAAATACCATTTCAAATCCTCACATGCAAATAGATTGATGAAGATTCAGAAAACTGAATCTTATCTAAAACAAACAATGAGCATCGCACGAAATGCATTGAAAATCGAGATTGTTGCACGAAAATGTGTATCTTTGGGATACAATTTTCGATTCCTTTTCCTTTATAAAGGAATAGTATAGTGATCTCCGGGCCGCAGTTAAATATCATCCGTTGTCCCTGAAGGAAAATATCCTGGAGAAGGGCGAAGTTCAAATTAAAAATAAATAAAATACAAAAAGGAAAAACGAGCATTCTTTTCATTTTTCTGGTGAGTAAAGTATAGGTACTCCCTCAAAGAGAATACTTCTGAAGATCTGGAGTATCACCTGGCCACCACGGAAACCAGCGGACTTGCGAAGACTGAGGCCAAACCAAAAGGACGTTACTCTTCCCTCTGGATCAGAGGAAGCACGGTTAACGACCCCTTGTAGGACAAGATTTCAGGAGCGGTCTGTTTTAAGAGATCGCCTTGTCCTTTTAAGGATCAGGAGACTCGCATCCTGAAACTAACCCCTACTAAACACAACACCGGGAGCCCGTCTTGGCCTTATTTAGCAAGTCCTGAGGCTTGTTAAATTTTTCATAATGATTTGTTTTTTTTCGGGCAAGGGCATTAGTCTTGCGCCAAACACCAAATCTATTAGTATATTTTTAATTCTTATTTTTCCCCAAATACATTTTTCCTTAACGATTAATGTCTAAGAACAAGCTTGTTTCTATTATTTTTTCCACCACTGTATATATATATATATTTTTAACAAAATTTATTAATGTAAACTAAGAATATCAATTACGTTACAACCTGCGACTGTTCAAAAAGAACTGCAACAGTTATTTGATGGCATCTCGGGGCGCCCACTCGACGCTATAGGTTCGCCTCTCCCGAGAGAATCTAATTAAAAAAAAAAAAAAAAAAAAAAAAAAAAAAAAAAAAAAAAAAAAAAATTAATAAATAACTACACAATATTTAAAAATGTATTTCAAAATTTCTTCATTACCTTTTTGAGCGCGAACTATGGTTTTAAATTTGTCGTACAACCCATCGCACACTGCCCGAATGTGAGCCTGCGGTATTTTGTTCCATTAACGAATAGGGGTTTTCTTGAGCGAATCCAAAATGTACGGTGTACTTTGTATGGCGGCGCAGGGAGTAGTTAAAACGCCTACACTCTGTCAGCGAAATCTTTAATTGAATACGGCTTCAGAACACCCACCAACATCAATCAAGGCGTATCTTCGTCCCAAAATGTAGTTCAACTCCCATATCTGGTCAAGCGCATCCAATACTGTACTACACGTGCTCCATAGGATGCAAAAACGAGCGGTGTACATTATTGGGGACCCAGCCGTAAATCGTTTAATTCAGTCGTTAGAACATAGGCGCAACGTATTATGCCTATCTCTTTTCTATAGGTATTACCACGGTAGTTGTTCTGAACTTGCTGAATGTGTTCCGGCCCTTCAGACATTTTCCCGCGATACCCGTCAATGTGTGAATGCGCATCAGCTCACGTTGAAAGTGGTCTTCACTCGCCCAAATAAACATAGAGAGTCATTCTTTAGCCGAACCATACGATTGTGGAATGTTCTACCTGATCATGTGTTTCCTGGCCGTTGTGATGTTCAGACATTCAAGATCAATATACATCGACACCTTCTTTCCTTATCCACTTCCTCTCCATCCGCTCGCACTGTACTCTGACATTTATGGGTACTTCAAAATCCCCTTTTGTGCGCTCGTTAGCGTAAACGAAACAAAATTATTACCATAGAAATACTGTGCGTAATCGCAGAAGGTTATATGCAAAGTAATTTGATATTTGATATCAATTGATAATAATGCATTTCAACAGAATCATGAAATGGAAAGTAGGTCAATGAGTGAAAACTTTGCATTGCCGTCGCCGAAAGGTGTTCGTAGCTGATGCAAGGGTACACGAATTGTGTCATCGCTTATCCCGAATCGTTGAGCAGAATCCTATTCTTCTACATAAATAGGAATGCAAAGCCAATTAAAATATATCCAACATTTTGCATTCTGCCACAATCGCAATCGCGAGAGCGGAAACTGTTTAATTATTACCATAGAAAACTTAGCCTAATCACAGAAGTTGAAAACCAAAGCAATTTGATAAACCGTTGAGTGGTTTTCCTAACATGTTTAGCTAAAATTCCCTTAAGTTGCTGCCTTCAATTAGCCTAAATCAGGAGAGCCAGGCGAAAAGGTCTAACACAATTTCTGAACTGTTCGTTCACTAACAGCACCCTCTCTGAACGCGTGATATAGTTTTCTTGTTGCTTGGGCGCCTGTTGCACCCAATTAGAACTCGTACAGTAAAGGAGCCCTCATAATTGGTTGGACACAGTCACACTTAAGTGCGATTTTCTGAACTGTCACTGTGGACTTGTTCTCTACGTTGGCCGATGCAACGTGCCGATGCATAAACTTTCAGAAGAGCTCTAATACATGTACCCCTAGCGGTGGATACGATTGTAATAAGATGAAAAGTGACGTTCGTTTTAAAAACCACACGAACCTCCTTGGTTACCGGATATACTGAACCTGTGTGTTTTTTTACCGATTTGCTTTCGTTAACACCAGATGTGGTGACCAACCTTTTTGGAAGTGAAAAGGGCTCGGAATTGGTCACCACTTAAACTATAGACTTCGTGAAATGGTTGGAAGAAATTCTTAAGCATCTTTCGGAGCTTGTCTGATGGACCTAGTCGAGAAGAAATAGCATCCTAGGGCGCTGACTTAGCGCTATAGGTTTGTGGTGTAGGAGTGTATTGTGCCAGGCATGGGCACTCGGTTCACCTTCCTCCTCCATCATAAATTGTTTGTTCGTCCTCATACGAAAGAACTGAGTTTCACCGCAAACAAGTCAAAACACTACCACTAACCGAGAACACCAGGAATAAAACACGCAGCAATAACTTCATTTGGTGTTCCTTTTATTTAGGCAAAATTGTTTACGAGCGCGTGTTGTGGTTATCATTTCTACAGCGGTTATATGTCTATAATATGTATCAAATATTTATATCTAACTTTACACATAGTACACACGATCACTGATTATATAATTATAAAAGTAAAATTGGCAGTGCACATTTTAAACTCCATCCAAACTATTGTTCACTCTGTCAACTCACGAGATACGAACTTGACTTTTATTGGTGGTTGAAAGGCGACTTATTGTGTCCCACCGTACCGTTTATCCCCGCGGAACTTTCTTTTAGATACGAGGGTTGCCTTTTATATTTCGGGATTAGAGAACAAAAACAATTATTGATCATCGAAAATCACTTTATTGTTTTTCAAAATATTCCCCATGAAGATCTATACACTTTTGCATGCGTATGAACCAATTGTCGAAGCACTTTTGCCACTCTGATTGTGGTATCTCCAACACATGCATTCTGAATGCACCAACCGCTTCTTCAGGTGTCGAAAAACGTTGACCTCTCAGTTTGTTTTTTACGTACGGGAATAAAAAGAAGTCATTCGGTGCCAAGTCAGGATTATACGGCGGCCCGTCAAATCGATGTTTTGGGTGCTCAAAAATGCAGTTGTCGCAGCCGATGTGTGAGAGCTCGCATTGTCGTGGTGAAGAGTGATCCATCTTTGGCGGTTGGCTTTCCTGATTTCTTGGAAGACAACTGGCAAACAAGTGGTTGTGTACCACCCAGAATTGACTGTTCTGCGTTGTTCTAGTGGTACGGTTGCGACATGTCCAGTTTTTCCGAAAAAACGGGCGACCATTTGCTTGGAAGTGCTTCGTGCGCGAACAACTTTTGTTGGATTTGGCTCATCTTGAAACACCCAGACAGTCGACGAACAAATTTTTTTGACAGTCAAATGTTTATGCAATATTGAATGTATGCTGGTCCCACTAACGCCTAAGGTTGTCTCAATCTCACGATAGGTCACATGACGATCTTCCAATATCAGTTCGCGCACAGCATCAATGGTTTTCGGAACAACAACTGATTTTGGACGACCTTCACGAAATTCATCTTGGAGTGAACTACGACCACGATTGAATTCACCATACCATCGATAAACACTGGTCCTTGATGGAGCTTCATCGCCAAAAATTGAATTAAGTTCATCCATGCACTGTTGCTGAGTTAATCCACGCCGAAAGTTGTAAAAAATAATCGCATGAAAATGTTGACGATTTAATTCCATTTTTGGGCCGAGATGAATCTTTTAAGTTACTGTAAACAACACAAATAACGCTCGTATGTCAAAACGTTCTGAGTGCGTATAACCTCAAAAATGTCCAACTTTACGACAGAGCTGTCAATTGCCGGATTTCAACACTAGGGTTGCCAAATCCCGAAACATAAAAGGCAACCCTCGTATTTCATCGCGGGGCGGGACGGAGTTTACCTATTACTCCGCTCGTTACGTCGCAACTGCTGCATCATTTCACAGAGAATACCATTGGTTACGGACCATGCCTGTTTTGAACTAAGAATGTATTCTATTACTCCAGCCGGAGTAACTGTCCGTCTCGTGTGTCTCTCCAAAATCGTTCGTGTGGTCTCGAATCTCACGCACTCTGTGAGTACGTGTTCCGCATTTTCTATTTTGCCTTCACAATACAAGCACTATGGATGATTCACATGCTTATACTTGTGCAAGTATTGCCGAAAGCATCCATGTCTTGATATTAGCTGAGTCAAGTAGTAATTCAGCTCGCCACGTTTTCTTTTCACCCATGTTTCTATATCAGGTATCATGGTGTGGGTCCATCTTCCTTTGGTGGAACAATCCCACCTTCGTTGCCATTCTCTTAGGCTTGAGAGCTCTAATTGTGCCTGCATTCTCCGACGTTTCTCTTGGGAGACCTTATGCAATGCAGCGTTTTCTTTAGCTGCAATGTAAAGTGGTGTCCTCCCGGCCAAAACATTTATGGCATCTTCGGATACCGTTCGAAATGCACAGCATACTCTTAGTGATGCCAGTCTATGCGCTGAGTTCACTCCCCTTATGTATGACTTATACTGTGCGGCTCCTGCCCATATGTGAGCTGCATACAATATAGTGGAGGTGTCGACGCTGGTTATGAGTTTCCTTATGTGGGGCCGGGGTCCTCCAACATTGGGTAGCAGTCTCGCCAAAACTTTGCATACTCTTGCCGTTTTTTCACTCGTTTTCCTCAGGTGTTCTCCTTGAAGCTCAACCTGTTGTCGAGTATAACACCAAGATATTTAATATAGGGACTGGATCTGATTATTTGTCCTTCTATTTCCAATTCAAGGTGTTCGACTTTCTTGCGGCTGCTTATTAAAACTGCCTTCGTCTTATGTCCAGCTAGTTTCAGTCCGGCCATATCTAGTCAGCATTTAATGCTCTGGATTCCTTGGGAGCAAATATTCTCCAGGTCATCTAGATGTTAAGCGACGGCTACTATTGCCAAATCATCTGCGTACCCAATGATTCTAACCCCTTCTGGGACATTGACTCTGAGCACACCATCATAGATGATATTCCATAACAGCAGATCTAATACAGATCCGTGAGGTACACCCACTGTTATTTTATATTCCTGTGGTCCCTCATCTGTGTCATACAGCTGTCTTCTCTCCGAGAGATAGTTCGCTAATATTCGCACCAAGTAGGGGGAGACTTGTAGATCGCCCAACGCTTCTAGAATCCGATTCCAATTCACCGAGTTAAATGTATTTTTACCATCAAGCGTCACCACCGCGCAATATTTTTTGGTACCACCTAGCCATCGTGCTCCAGCTATTGCATTGCGAGCGATGTCGCACACCACAGATAGTGCTTTTCCGGTTGATCTACCTTTCCGGAACCCATACTGCGATTCAGAGAGCCCCGATGTTCCCTAAGTGAATTCTTCCAGGCGAGTGGCAATTACTCGCTCAAGCAGTTTTCCTGTTGTGTCCAGCATGCACAACGGGCGATAAGACGACGGCCCTTCTGGATTCTTGACACCTTTTGGTATAAGCACAAGCCGCTGTTTTTTTTCCATCGTTTAGGAAATTGTCCTATTTGAAAGCAGGTTATGAAGAGACTGCTGAAGACTTCCGGCAGTCTTCACTACAGCGTTAGGAATACCATCCAATCCCGGGGTCTTGTTTTTTTTGATAACCCTTGCAGCCAAGAGTACCTCCTCGGTGGTCACGGGAGGTGTCTCTCCTTCAGTGATCCCCCCTGCTCTTGCACTCTCAATACCTCATCACACTGCGGGAAGAGGACAGCAACGAATCTGGCCATGTCACGTTTCCTTTTTTGCATTTGGCTACTGTTGTTCTGTAGTCTTTTCATGACTATCCTGTAACCGCTGCCCCATGAGCTGTTATTTAATTCATCCGCTAGGGAGCAGAACGCGTCATATTTACTTTTGCGGATCACATTCCTCAACTCTTTCCGTTTCTTGACGAATACCGCATGCAACTGTGGGTAGGTGTTACGGTTTCTTGCTCTTTGTTGCAAGCGTCTTAACCTATTGCAATCCGAGCGCACATGGGCGATTTCTGAGTTCCACCAATACACTGGTTTGATAGCCCCTGCTGGTTTTCGTGGCATAGAAGCATCACATGGGGTAGTTAGCCACTTTATGACGCGACCGGCTCGATCGGCGATTGAATTTCGACTCAATGATACAACCCTCGTTTGGGGTGAGTTTGGTGGTGTGGTGAAAAGGAAATGAAATTATCCTTATGAGACCGACCAATCAGAGTGGATCTCCGGTACATAGATCCTAACGAGGGTGTGTCCACTTACGCGCGGATCACTTTGTTTACTCGTGACGCGAGCTCTTGGGTGCAGGAACCGTGGACATGAAAATTCACACGCAAGAGCATCTTTGGACGAAGTGTTTGCAGCTGTTTAAATATGGTGCTGGTGATTAGGATGCGTTTTGGGATGATTACACGAAGACGGTTGTGTTTACATCCACGTCGATTCTGTATTGCATCCCTAGCAAGTCAAGGATCGAATCCCGGTGTGAATATTTACACTGGCAAAGAATTCGGCTCTTGGCAGCTAGGCGCGAGTTTTGCTATGCTTTGTAGGTGGAATAAAAGCCGCCCTGGGTACGGATATACTATAAAAATCTGTTGCGCACGTGTGGGACAGCAAACGCAGGCAGGCAGGGGTTCTGCTGATTGTTTCTATAATCCATTTCGGTTATCTAATATGGCAACCGAAATGTTTTCTTTTTAGAACAATGCTGAGATGCATTTATGTATGCGGTACTGGCGTATTGATTTCTTCCAGGAAAAATGATATAACGCATTAATTGCGTGAATGTCTTTGATGGGAAAATGCTTGAGGGTGTTGGATCCGATTGCATAATCGAAGAACTATGGGGTCGGTGGGAGAATGCTTGAGGGTGTTAAGGCGCTTGCATAAGCGAAAAACAATGAAGTCTCTACAGCTTTAGGGCAGGAAGATTTGGAGGTAAATGGAAAAGGTAGCAGTGGCGTCAGTAGGCCCACCTTTCCTGGGAGAAGTAAAATAAAAAAGAAAAACCACTGGTTGAACCATTCCCTACATAATTTATCAGTTGCAGTATTATCACACTAAATATCCTCCTCCTTTCGATCCGCAAAAACGAAGAACTAAAAACTCACACAAATGCTGCTTAGTTAACACAAAATTTGACATATTCAGCACAGTGAAAAACAAGGTTTTTGTATGAAACTCAAAGCTATATAAAATGAATATTACGGTCAGACGTCTAACCTCTTTGAAACCGCTGAAATCAGCTGTCACAATGAAACATTCATAACAGCCAGGGCCATCTTTCGAAAACGGATCGAACTAAATTTAACGCATATTAAATGATGGCAAAAAGAGTAATTTGATCTTAATTTATTTTTAATTGAGTTTATCATGGATAAATATTTATGAATGACGATGGAAGTGGGACTTGTCGCGAAATTAAAATCCAATGGGGTTTTTCATGCATAACAGCAAAGAAGATTAGAGAACAAAATGCTCGTATCGCTTCGAAATCGCGGCAAACGCGATGAAGACCAAAACGAACTGCGATTGTAGAGCTGCACAAATAAATAAACTAGATTTACTAATATTTGCACTCATATTTATCCACTTAATAACCTTCTCGATAAAATAAAAATCAACTCTTTTTTTCCCTTCTCTTTCGTTATTCATGAAACGCTGAGTATTGGTATTTAACACCATTATTTGTTTTTTTTTTTGTCTCTCTAAGCTTATGTTTTCATCAGTTTATTCTACGTTACGTTAGCTTAACAATATTAAATTGACGGTGAGGTTAACTGAACTGTAGACATTCCTCCGTTCTACTATGCTCACTCATGACAAACTGCTGTAATACGTTAAAAATAGAAGTTGCTAGTAAGTTTGATAACATACGATTAACCCGGTGGACATATAAAGTGTAACCATGGGATCACATTAATTCATCAGAAACTAATATACAGAATCAACGCATCAGCACAGCCATGACCATGAAACCGTGAACTCTCGAATACCAAGAAAGCCAGATAAATTAAAAACACGCCATATATTAGTGTAAAAATAATCCATTGAACTTTGAACTGTGTCGGACGATTTGCTCGAAAAATGGTTGCTAACAAATTGAGTTTAATTCGTTGCTGCTGCAACGCCACTGCAAATGAGATTCTGATATTGTGAGTCGGAAAATACCACCTGTTACAAACGTACGCAATACACTAAATTATATTCGATTGTATGTTCTAAAATATAATAAAATAATAAATATGTTAAGTGTACTTTTTATATAGTGACACGACATCCGCCCTATCAATGTACTTCTGCACAATCAACAGTCGGTCGTTTTAATAATTTACAACAATTATCGTAAGCTGTTTCAGAATCAAGATGAGTGTAAAAGTTAAATTTAGCTATTAATCAATGTTGGATTTTAATTCTAAAAGAAGATGAATTCTCCATTTGAAGTTATGCAATTCAAACTGTACGTCTCATATTGTGTTTTTCTGTTCTTTCATGATATTGTTGTAAGCAACATGTTTGATACACTTCCTCGATTATCAGGCACCATAGTAACCTCGTATCAGATCTCAATCATCACTAGACTTATAGGACAGTGGTGCCGTGAATCAGCTCAAATGCATGTGGACGTACGTTGCAATACAACGACTGTTCCAGTTACTTCGTTTAGTGTCGGTAATTCTACGTGTAGTTACTAATAATTTAAGAACGCTTTTTATTTTTATTTGTTGACACAATATTTGTTCAATTTCATTTCACTCATTTATTAAATTTCACTAACATGAATTTCAAACGAATTTTACGTTTCCTCGTTTTCGGAGCAATCAGGAAAATAATATTTTTCCTTCAGTGTGGTAATAATCTCCCCGAAATATTATATTCATTGACATTAGTAACAATAACAATAATAATATAATATTATACATATACGGGGGCCGGTCAATAAGTCTTTAGGAAATAAGGACGATTTTCTGTTTTTTTCTCATTTAGCTGACCTGTGGCGGTTCTTTAGGGCTCGCCCGAAGAACCACCCATTTTCCTAACCCAACTCCCCATTCCCAACCTCGATACTTTGCTAAGCATTACTTCTTACCTGAAAAATAAGTCCACGGCAAGATCATCATCTTGCCATGGCATCATACGAAAGCTGTGGGGGTTCTCTATACCACATGGAGAACCAACCCACAATGCCAACAAACCTTGACCGCTAACAGCGCATCACCTTACCTTAACCTGTAACCCAACTCCCCATGCAAAACCGGCAATAGCATACATCCAAAACTTTGCAACAAAACACATCCCAAAACTCCCAACAGAATACAATTCAACAGAATATATTCTAATCATCCCGCACACTTTTTCCCAAAATCGCTTCGGTCAATTCTCTACTTAATACATATTCCCTCCTTGCGAGCAAGCAATCCTAAGTCCCCGAAATTCATATGCCGTAATAAAACGCATATTCCAATCTACAACGAACATTAACCATCTCCCTCAATTACATCACCCCACATACATTTTCCCAAAATTGCTTCGGTCAATTCTCTACTTAATTCATATTCCCTCTTTGCGACCAAGCAATCTTAATTTCCCCGAAATTCATATGCCGTAACAAAACGCATATCCAAACCCACAACGGAACACCAACTATACCAAGCCGCATACATTTCCCCGAAATTACTTCGGTTAATATCTTATCTAAACGATATACCTTGCTTGCAAATTCATATGCTGTAACAAAACGCATTTTCAAATCCACAACGGAACATCAACCATCGCCACCAACTATACCAAGCCGCATACATTTCTCCGAAATTAGTTCGGTTAATATCTTATCTAAACGATATTCCTTGCTTGCACCCAAGCAATTTCAATTTCCCGTTATACACAACCAACGAATCCAACTCAGCTTGTACGGCGAGGATTCGCTGGAACTGAATTCTTATGCGAGCATAGCAACTCTTCTCGAAATTCCTCGGAAGTGGCAGTGAGTTTATTTCTGCTATGAAATTTTTTCCATTTCATTAGTCAGTCGAGATTCATCCACCGTTGCGCCAACAATACAAAAAGTCGAGTTTTAACCACCGTCGAGCTGGGGTGCGTACACGGTCAGGACAAGTTTTTCTTCCGTTTTATGAGGCGAAAAAGCCCAGTCTCAATCACAGTGGAGTGCGGCTTTAGTTTAAAAATTGGACAACTTGCAATTGGTCCATAATACCCTTTGTTGTAAAATCGAACAGCCGCATGTCAGTTAAACGTGCGCGTGGTTAGGAACACTAAAAATCAGCCGGACAGTAGATCTGTTAAAAGTGGAACCCAGTAGTTTTAAGAACTTTTACCTCATATAACAATGCGCGATAGTTTATGTGACATGTTAAGACACTAACCGTAGATACTTCACCGGATTAGGAACATCCCGGCGGAGCAATATTTCGTGTACAAAATATCAGTGCTAAATAATAAAGAAAAAATTAATAACGGAACTCGTGCTCTGGCGTTTTATTTTCTCCCCCCTTGATCCTTGGACATCCTTGTGCACAAATTTGGCAGGACAAGTGGTGGGTGTTAAGTGAAACCGCGTCAGTGCCGGCGCATGCCTTAAACCCCCACAAAGCATATCTACTAAACCATTTCGGTTCATCTGTCATGAACCGATCGGCTCCTATGGGCGGGCACATGATCATCAAACACACGCCAATCTTTCTGTGTGTTCTTGTTCCAACAATCCGTTGGTCCAAAAGGACACGTCGGGCAACTTACTTGCTTACACAGCTGCAGCCAAATTTCCGACGTTCGATCGCTGTGGCATATTTAGCCACAGAAAATTGGGGGTAAATATAAAATAGGTTACCTGGTAGTCCAACGTGAGGAGTCTACTATCTCGTCTTCTTTCTCAGAGGCAACTCCACCACCTGGGTTCTTCCTCCTCACACGCCTCCTATCCTCGAACACGAATGTGTCCCCTTTTTGTTCAAAACACGAGGAGTTTTGGCCAATCCAAATCCTTGCGTCGGCAAAACGGCACTCCAACAAGAGAACGAGCCTTTGTTCCTTTTATTACACGTTTTATTTATTATAATAAACTTTACAAACATGAGTCAACATCCTTTTGTGTTGCTTCCTTCAACCTTTTTTTTACACGTTCAATCTCAAATGATAATTACTTTTTCAAAAGTTTTTAATAATTTTTTCTTTTCTTTCCTTCCCTTCGGCGGTTAATCAACTTTTTTTCAATGTTTCAAACGGAATCTGACTTGCAAAAACTGTATATAAAAAGAACAGTCAACAACGGAACCAAAACAAACCGAATTCAAATATCTTCCTGTTTCCCTCTCTCACTCCCCATCGACATTCACTCCGAAAACAGAATTCGAACTTGCCCACGATCCACACTCGAACTGGGGCGTGTTCGAACACTCACATGTGGATCGTGCGCTTTTTCCACCACCTTACCATCAAACTATATTAAAACAAAATTATATTAAAAACAATCTAATGATGGGGGTGGCGGAAACCGCACGTAACATCGCCCAAGCGACACGACGATGATTGTTATTCAAACAATCATACTAATGATCATGCCCTACGATATATTTTTCTAAAAACAAACAAATCTTTATCCTAGCCCTGGCCATGGCGAACAAATTTATTGACCTAACATCACAAAAGAATCCATTCCTGCCTCCCGCAATATCTCCTATTGCTTACAACGGCATGGCTTTAGCCTTCATGTACGTTCAATTATTTGTACAGTTTCATGACCAATTGCATAATCCGTTGCCTTATCGAGGAACGATCACCGCATCGGTCATGTCTAACGATTCGCTGTCTATACAACGAACAGCCACGATTCTCACGCTGGCTATCAACAGTAGCAAATGCGAGACCCATCTCACAGATATTTTTTTCATACCCAATTTATCATGCAAAATTGAAACATGAAACAAATTGAAAATAGACCAGATACCTATTGAGGAATGATGCTTACTAAAAAAGGCCGTTAGCGATGCTACGAGCGCCATCGTAGCCGTTACTAAGGACTTATTGGCCTACCCTCGTAATACTCGTATAGTAATATATTATACATACATTGTAGAATATATCTGTGCGGTTCCACGAACAGTACAAATCACCATCGGCTGAGATACCTTCGTTCAACCAAGGAACATACTCACCTATAACTAAACTTCACGTGTCCCCAAAGTCCACCTTTTCACCTGACCAAAGGTGACATCCATACTGGTGTCAACAAACCCACGTATCCACAGATACGTGGGCGCCAAGTCCCGAACAATTTCTCTACGCCTGCACGGCGATTGAAGGACACGACCCAGTATGGAAATTGTGTACCGATCCATTAGCTGGATAAACACAAGTGGTTGGCACAGCTGCGCCAGATGTCGACAAACATCAAATCCCCGGCGATAAGCAAATTGCCGTAAAACAATCCGTCGGCTAAACCTTTGACCCTACCGCAATGCACTTCGCCTAAACAAAGGCCATTGCGGAGAAACAGCAATAAACTAAAACGCTGTTCCCATAGGGCAAAGCAAATACCAGGATCGCCAAGAGTAAACCACACACCCGAATGTATACAAAAGCAACTCAACAGAAGGTGTGAAAATTCTGGCGAATTCTGGCAGCAACCTTTGCGTCTGTGTGTGTGAGTGCATCCACACATCTGGCCTGCGACGAAGCGGAAACCGCAGGACCAAAAAAAAAAGAGTGCGATCTTCCCTGGTGGAGAGATTCTCGATTAAGAGAGAATCACCAGGAAAAGGAAAGAGAACGATGGGATGAGTAGAATCATCCCTAGAAGGAAAATGTAACTAGTCGACATAGAGAATACAACGAGGAGGTTGATCTGCGCAACGCGATAAAACGAGAAAGAAACTGTTCGACCCGAAGTTTTGAACCTTCTAAATACGCGAGTTAACTTGAAGACATCCACTGAACTGCCGCCAAAAGCAAACACCATCAACGTGTATATTCGGCGTTCAACGCACAGCAATCCAACGCACGCAGGCCAGTGATCCTCACTAAGGACATCGGATATTTATTTAACAGTTAATTCCTCTGCTCTCTAAAATAATTAAATTAAGTGCGGACAGTCAATACGGAAACTGACACGGTTATCCTCGTCGTGACAATTTCGTTGTATCCTAACGTGTGCAGTTTGATATTGTCCATTTTAATTCACAATTTTTTCTTTGTGCTGAATGTAAAAACGAAAAAACAAAAGAATAAAAACAATAACAAAAAAAAAAATAATAACTCAGCTCAGTGTTTCATTTGTGACTGCATTCGCTCCGTGTTTGATTTGTGGACAGTGTTCGGCTTCAAAAAAACTTCAGCCAGAGACCTAGACGGAAATTCGTCAAACTGGCGAACCCCGACTCCGCAAAAAAAAAAAAAAAAAAAAAAAAAAAAAAAAAAAAAAAAAAAAAAAAAAAAAAAAAAAAAAAAAACATTGAGCAACCAAAAAATTTTGTTTTTCTTGTGTGGACGTTTCGTGCGTTTTAGTGGAGTGCGTAAAGTGTTCGGCGGAACACTTCCGAAAGTCGGACACATCAACAATCGACTCTTAAAATCCGCCAAATATCTATAAGGGTAGTCCCATAATATATCGGTCTAACTCATAGGTGGCGGTAGTTATTCAAATATAATTATTGTGGTAGATAGTACCAACCTTAAACGGATTGTTTCTAGTTGGAAGACCTTGTCTATTATTTGTTTAACAGCCACCAATAGTGAAAACCCCACTGTACACTTACCCGAAGAGCCCCCATAACTACAACCCAGCAATCGCATTAAACACCTGTAAATGCTTCACACTACAAAAACCAAATGTATTTAGCTAAAAGCTAAAAGCTTAATTCGAATTAAAAGTTCCCGATACGAATTCTCTCCAAACTTATCATAAATTCCCTGAAAGAAAACTCATCGGTTCACATATAATGCAACCGCATAATCAGGGAATCTTAACCTTGAGTTGGCTATTCCCAGCCACAACATGTGTACAATAAATTTACCTACATACACATTGGCTGGCGACCCTTTTACCCAACGATAAACAGTCCAACGCAGCTACATATAATTAGCACAATAGACGCTGAAACTAATTCCCTAGCATGTACCATGTACAAACAAAAGAACGCTGTCCTTCAGCAGGCATTCTGGCGATACGACAAACAATTCAAACCTTTCAAGTATCCCAAATGCATCTACAATTCAATGAGTTCCAACTTGTTTACTCAGTTGAACTCTCAGATCATAAATTCCTTTTGTCTTACATATTCCCGGATCCGTTTACCATAGACCTTCTCACATAAGCAATCGATTGCAATTAGCATCTAATGAGATTCGGCTTGTTTGCTTAGCCGAACTCACATCTCATGGATGCACATTATGCCGTTTCTTTGTTTCAGTTTCATTCTCATGGCTTTGTCCCATGAATGAACACACATACATGTGTACCACCATGATCTTTATTACGAGATCTGGTTTCCTGTTCCACAGAGAGAGACTTTACGTCTCTCTTGTGGTAAGTAAAAACATATCCTTAGCGGAGAGGATATCCACCACCACCGAATCGAGGGTGAATCAAGAGCCAGATTCCAACCCTCGGTGAGTCTTTTACCATCCACCGACCGAGCCGGTCGTTTTGCTCCCGCTGTCCGTAGCGCTGCGGACACGCGTGTTGTACCCCGAGTCGTGGGTAGTGTTGCGTCGAATACATTAGTGTTTAATATATTCAATTAAAAGTAATTTCTCTTGTGAAGACCGGGGTGGTCTAAATACAATGGTGTGAAATGTAAAAAAAAAAACAAAAAAACAAACAATTTAAATAATAAAAAGGCGGTGATCACCAATTAATTCGTGCGTTTCATTTAATTTTCCGTGCTGCTGTTCTGGGGTGTTATCGTTCATTCCTTTCTGTTCGAGAACAATTCTGGCGAGGAGAATTCTTTTGGTGCTCGCATTTGCTGCGTTTCATTCGTTTGCATTCGAGGAACTATTAAGTGAATGATGGGAATGCGGTGAATTAGCGCCGTACGCCGGTGCGCCATACATCCTCCCCACAAACCCTCTCAGTGAACTTGTAAACATGGAAAAATTCACACATCCGTTATTGCGGCGCCCAAAATCACTGATCTGAAATATGAATTACTTCTTTAGCACTCTTGGACTATTTTCTCTTTCCTCAAGTTTGGAATGATGGCTCTATGGTAAACGAGAGAGCAGACTCTCCCAAAATAGAATCTAGCTCGGCTCTGATATGGGTTGTACTAAGTCCTTTCAAATGAATCACATAACGATGACGAATTTTCCCAAGTTTACAAATTCACTGGGAGAGTTTACCGTTGATGGCTGTCTAACAAGTAATAAACAATGTAGCGTCTTCAAACCTAAAACTTAATCTTTCTAAAGTTGGTACTGTCTACCACAATCATTATATTTTAATAATTACCGCCATATATGTGTCAGCCCATCCCATCCATGTCTGTACACCGAAAGGCATTACACAAACTTATATCGTACAATTTAAAGTACTCGCGTAAAATTATTTTAAGAATAAGAAAAGTCTGTAAAATAGGATTTCGCATTTAGTCCTAAATCAACATTTGTTAAATTATTGTGCAATAAATGCGTTATTCATCACCATCCCATCTATGTGTCAGGCCACCCGATTACGGACCAGCCGTATTTTACTATAATGGAAGTAGCACGTACTGAGTTTTGAACTAAACCATTATTTTAAAAGTAAATTAAAACAACTTTCAAACGTTACTTTTTAGTTTTCATTATAAAATGGCAAACCAAACTAAACAAAGGTAAATTTCCAATTATCAAAGACAAGATCTGCCACGTTGTTGCCTCCCAAACATCCCACCTCAAAAGTCTTTCCGGACAGGCTTGTGGCGTTTCTAACAGATACACACACAATACACAAGCACATATTGAAGAACACGGAACGAAAATCGAGAAATGCATCAGAGCCGTATACCATAGCGATAACATAACAATTCCACGTCAGTTGAGTGTACTTGAGTTTAGAAATCGAATTCGTACACGCGGCATTAGCCTGATGTGTTGAGCATTGGTTAAACTTGTAGTGGTTCTAACCGTCAAGAGTCAGTTCGAATTACACGTTCTTCACTATCGTCGCCAACGCTATAAGCTCCTCTTCATTCGAGCTAGGTGTCTGGTCAAGACTAGTCTACCGAGCTTAATTTTTCTTACAACGTTCGGTTCAAGGTAGATCGTGTACAACTCATGGTTGTAGCGTCTCCGGAATGGTCCTCTCTCAAAAACGTGGCCAACAATTCTCCCTAAGACCTCCCTCTTGAACGCGGCTAAGAGTTCAGAGTGTCTTGAGCACCCAAGTATCGGATCCACACATGAGTACTGGTAAGATCATGGTGTTGTACAGTAGTAGCTTGGATGTTCTGGATAAATTTCGGGATTTAAAGAGCCTTGATGGACCATAGTAGGGTTTGTTGGATTTCATTTTCCTTTTGAGGCTGACCAATGAAAGAAGATCCCTAGTACTTAGATCCCGGCGAGGGTGTGGTTATCTACGCGGAGATCACTTTGTTTGCCCATGCAACGAAGGTCATGGGAAACGAAAACTGAAACGTAGAAGGAACAAAGGGCATTTATGAGATGTGCATTTCAGCTGAATAAGTAGACCGCCAGTCATCAGGGAAATGGTACTAAAAGCAAACTAGATGTTTACGCTATGGCGATTTGTATAGCCTCTATACTGGCGACAAGGGTCGAATTCTTATGTGACCATTTACACTAAAGAGAATTCGGTTCTTGGCTGCTAGACGCGAGTTGCAATATGCTTTGTCGGTTGGACCTCTCACCATGACTTTTTAGCCTTGTGCTTGAATATGTCATCACAAGGGTACAAGATGACAAGGTGACCGGATTATCACTGAACGGAGTCACAGAAGTGCTCGCATATGGGGATGACATCCCCGTTCTGGGCGATCATCTAGAAACTGTAAGTAAAAACAATGAAATCATCATGCTAGTGGTGAAAGAGGTGGGCTTAGAAGTTAATGAATATATGGAAACGGCGAGATCAGGTGGAGCTCGAGAAACATGCAAAAACGCCAGGAGAAAGATATTTGAGAATGTTAGAGAGTTTGAATATCTGGGAACAGTACTGACGTCTAGTAGCGAAATGTCAGAAGAAATGAAAAAAGACTCCATTCCGACAACGCTGGTTGGTACGCAGTCATTAAAATGCTAAAGCCGAAACTGTTGTCACGTAATATAGTGTTTATAGTACCATAATCATGCCGATTGTTCTATGCGGATGCGAAACATGGGGTCTCACAAAACAGGAAGACAACAAATTCCGCGAATTTGAGAATAAACTTTGAAGGAGCATGTTTGGCGATAAATATGATGAAGAGGCTAGACAATGGAGAAAACTCCATAACCACGAATTGGAAGAGCTGCACCACACGTCTAAAATAGTGAGAACAATCTAGTTACGGAGATTAAGATGGACTGGGCATTTGGTGAGAATGGGCAACGACAGTGCCATACGTAGAATTCTTGACGAAAGACCAACGGGAAAAAACCCATAGGAAAAGCTGTGATGAAGGATGCTCCGTGACGTTGAGGAGGTCGAATCAGAGAACGAAGCGTAGAGGAAAAGTGCACAGGACGGGAGTCCATCGAGTCAGTGAGGTCATGAAATTCCGGGTTTTCTGCAGGCCTATAGGATTTATCTTAGTTATGTGCCAGCACGGGAACGGGTTCACTAAGATTCCCTAACAAGTGCACTGCCTAACCGAATCGCAAACTTCACTAAATTGGATGAGTACACTTGCCACAAATTTATCCACGCAATCTTAATTTACTTTCCTCCTTTTATGTCTTTGAAGACAAAACAAAATATATGATTACGGCGAGAGCAGGTGGACCTTAGGGGACACATATAAACGTCAGCGGTAAGATATTTCAAAAAGTTAAAGAATTTAAATATCTAGGAACGATACTGACAGCCAGTAACGAAATGTCGAAGGAAATTAACAAAAGACTGCATTCCAGAAACGCTAGTTGCCACGCAGTCAGTAAACTGCTGAAATCCACACTGATATCACGTAACATAAAGCTCCGTGTTTATAGAACCATAATCATGCCGATTGTTCTATATGGTTGCGAAACATGGGCTCTCACAAAACGGGAAGGAAACAAATTCCGCGTATTCGAGAATAATGTTTTGAGGGGTATCTTTGGAGGTAAATATGGCGAGGAGGCAGCACAATGGAAGAAACTCCATAACCACGAATTGGAAGAGCTATATAGCAAACCCACAATAGTGAGAGCAATCAAGTCGCGAAGATTAAGATGGGCCGGACACGTGGCGCGAATGGCAACGATAGGACCGTGCGTAGAATTCTTGACAGTAGACCAAAGGTAAAGAGACCGGCCGTACGCCCGCGATGGAGATGGGAGGACAATGTTATGTTTGACCTTGAGGAGGTCGCATTGAATGGCCAAGCGTGGAAGGAGAGTGCACAGGACAGGGAACGATGGCGGAGTCGAGTCGGTGAGGTCATGAACTTCCGGGTTCCTACAGGCCAATAAATAATTAAATAATAATAAATAGTAAATTGTGTCCTTTCACCAAGAAACTCAGTCAATTATAAAGATTTATTATTTATTTATTCTTTAACCAATGATTGATGTTCGCCTCCCTAATACGAAGTTAGATTTGCAGCGTGGGAGATGCACCTTTTACTTACTTGTCACGATTTGAAGTAATCCACTTATCAACACACCAAATAATCCTTACAGATACACCCAGGCGGCCTACTGCTTAATGCAACTATTCACAAGCAGAAAAATAAAGCACTAGGATATGGCTGGTGGTAACTACTTTTTTATTTATTTTTATTAATATTTTTCAGCTACACAAACTTCACAGAGTTTACTGATTTATTAATAGGTTCTATTTGATGCACTTTTAACAGAAGACTTATGTAGAATTAAGGATTTAATACGCAAGCAGAAACTTTGCACTCGCGCAGCGACTTACTTTGAATCGGGATGTACACACTCCCGTGCTTACGCTACAGGGGGTGGAAGACGACTCGCCATGGTTGGTGGTTGAAATGCGATTCAGCGATGTGCGTTCGCTGGTGGTTGAAATCCGACCCATGGTGAATACTCTCCCAGCTAAGGGTGAGTTTTCTTTTCTATGAGAGAAACGTGAAGTCTCTCTTTGTGGAGGTGAATTGGTGAGGATCTCTCTGTGGTGATCTCAGCAAGTGTGCTAATAGATCCATTGTTTGCTCATGCAACGAAGGTCATGGGAAACGAAACTGAGAAAAGAGAAGATGAACAAAGGACATTATTAATGGCATAGATGCATGGTGCAGCTGCGCAAATAGTCTGCATTGCAATTAGGCAAAGGGTGATAAAAGCAACTTAGGTACACAATGATGATTGTGTGCCGTATCTTGCTGTGCGGACAGAAGCGAATGTTTCTATGCATGTTTATATGCCGAAGAATTCGATTTATGGCCACTAGACGCTAGATGCGTGTATTTGCTTTTTCACTTGGGCAAAATGCTGCCGAGGCCATGGAATTGCCAAGAAAGTGTGGTGTGCACGTGCGCAGCAGAATTGCTTGGCAAACAGGGGCGCCGATAAGGTTTTCTGCTTTATGATTACGTATGCAAAAGAATTCTTTTCAGGAAATTGATATGATGCATTGAATGTATGAATGCTAGAGAATTCTTTGCAGGGACTTGGGATGATACCTTAATGAAGGAAATGTCTTTGATGAAGGGAATATTTGCAGGTAACTGCAGATTTGCCAAGGGAGTTGGTGTTGGAATTGTGGGTGGTTCTTTGTGTAAGGCTAGAGAACCACCACAGGCCGATACAATTTATTAAAATAAAATAAAATTCCCTTTTACTCCTTTAATCAGAAGTTTTATGGGGATAACTTCTTTTTTTTAATTTCATTTTAAACGTGAGAAAAAGAAATTACTCATTACTCTTTTAACGACCAAATTATTTTGTGTTCTCAAAAAAATATTCCGGTCAAAAATTTTGTAGATTAAAATTGATAACATAATAAAAAAAGGTTAAAGGCGAATATTTGCATCTTTAATAATTTAACAGGCATTTTTTTGTCCAGATGTTGATTTTGTGCAGTCAAGTTGCCAACCAGCGAACCTCAGACTATAGATAACATAGCTTATCACTATGCTAGAAACTGATGATATAATCTATCGTATAACCAAAAGTATGAGAAACATGTTTTTGATTACCTATTTCGATGGGATTCAGTAGTAAGTCAGAAAAATTGCAAAACATCGAGTTGCAACAATTGTGAGGTTTTTAATCATTCCGATTCTGGACGTTCTTGGATTCCTCGCCTTCTCAGTAAGCATCATTTCATCAAAGAGCCACGAATAATGTATAAGGTTAACTTGCATTATTGACTCGCGTTCATAAACGCTGATCCTAACAATCGTCATTAGTCATTCATAATCGGAATTGTTGCCATTTGATATGTTTGCATTCAATGAAATCCATCTACGTGTCCATAAGGCTACGGTCGTGTGAGCTGTGTCGCCTAAAGAGGCCCTCACATTTCTGTGAGGGATTTTTATTGAAGCAAATGAACCTAATTCAACTTGTGACGCATTACTTAGCACTTATGTGATTGAAAGTCGGGCTTCCTGCTTAAATTGATTGACCATTCACTTTGAATGTGCACGGCAATGATTGCTCAGAAAAATGTCTGTCGGGGCCACATCGCGTTTATTATTTAAAACTGGTTCATAAACGAGTCCAAGAAAGTTTGTACGTTGCTGATTTAGCGATTGAAAGAGTGTGGCAAGTTAGACAAAGAAGGCACAATCAGTAATAATTCGAATGAAAATTGAATTACATATATAAGGTACTATTCTGTGCAATTGCCCGAGAGACTATGGATCTCGTTACATTTCAAATGAGTTATTTTACTCTTCAGACAAATTTAAGGTGACTTCAAAAACTATTTAAGCATGACCGAAAATTGTTAGCAAAAACACATTTGCTTTCATTAACTTATTTTCGCAGAAATGGCGAATTCCACAACGGTGTTGCTTTTATTAGTACACGAAAGCGAAAAATACGTAAAAAAATCGTTTTCAATTTGAAAGACGACAGAGATATCACAAGGTCGTGAATTCTGTACGCTGAGTGCAGCTTAAAAAATATGTGGTGATTTTTATTATTCTGACACGATTTGAGTTAGAAAGTAAAAAACAAATCAAGTTGAGAACAACTCGCATAGGACGTAGACTGGAGAGCATTCGTTTCTATTCTTGAGTACGTACTATACTATAATAATCTACCACACTATCGCTTTTGAGCGAACAGATGATTGAAAAGATTTCTGCCATAACAATGAAAATTCCATATGAGATTTTCTGATTCCTAAGAGAGGTGCGAAATGTGCCTTCTCCAAACTGGTGTCTTGAATTTTGCGCTTTCCAACGATCACCCGGTAACCGCTTACATCCGATGAAAAAAAGTTAACCATTTCACTACGTACGAGGGGCAGTTTGATAAGTCTGTGATTTTTTTTCCCGCGGAGTAACTTTAAATGCAACACTGGTCCCGTCAATTGCCATCTATAAATAGCCTACCGTCAAAGTTTGAGAAAGCTGCGTCATTTAGTTTGCGCTTGACAGCCATTGAAAGCAGACACGCACTGCATTTTAACGAAAAAAGTGAATTCCGTGTGCTGATTAAGCATAATCGAAAAAAAAATCCATAAATTGAACCACGAACTGCTACCCCATCCAGCATATTCTCCAAATTTGGCCCCCTGCGACTATTTCCTGTTTCCAAACCCGAAGAAATGGCGGTGTGGTGAGGGATTTGGGTCGAATGAAGAGGTCATCACATTACAGAAACACAAGAGTTTTTTGATCACGCAGATAAATCGAATACATAGCCAGTTCCAAGATGTATCGCACAAGCCTGAACTAGTAGAATATTCGAGGCTATGGAACGGACGGAAACGAAACACCGAATCAGAAGGAGGAAAAACGGTAAAAATACGTCGCACGCAGATCGGGAAGAAGTAAGAAGTAAGCAGTAAAAGACGCGATAAGTCAAGAAATCGTTAAGTGTAAAAGTAACGGTTGTTATTAATGGACTAATAAAGTGTTACATTCATTCTAAATCGGTTTAGCGGCTTTATTTATTAAAAATAATTAATCCAGCGAACCCTAAGCTCGCTACAATTGGTGTCAGAAGTGGGATTAATTATTGTTTAAGTGAATAAGTGTGTGAAAGTGTGTTGTGACCATGTCAGATCGACATTTGGAGGATATTCACGTTCCTGAGTTGAAGAAGGAACTTCAGGACCGGAATCTGGATAGCAGAGGACAGAAGCAAATTCTTCGACAGCGTCTGCAAGCAGCAATGGAGGAAGAGGGTATTGATGTCGACACATATGTTTTTACGATTGGGGCATACTGTCCGGATGGAGAAGAAACAGAGACTCAAGATGGTACCAATGTAACGGAGAAGAGTTCGCCACAGTTGGACATTTCGGATATGTTCAGGATGATGATGATAAAAATGGACGCCCAAAATTCAAAATTCGACGCACAAGCCGCAGATCTGAATGCGAAACTGGATGACCAAACGCAGTGGATGAAATGTAATTTTCAACACTTTGAGGAAGAAATTCAGTCAACAATTCGGAACGAAGTAGAAAATCTGGACCAAAAAGTCACCGATGAAATAACGCGAATCGAAAAGAGACTTGAGTATGTTGAGAGAAATAAGACATCGCCTAGCGATCAATATGACTACAAAGATACAAGGATGCAACCGCCAACCTTCGATGGAACGGGACCCTTCTCCGTATTTATACGTCAGTTTGACGCCGCGGCCAATTATAATAAGTGGTCGGATGAGCAAAAGTCAACATCACTAATCTTGTCACTCCGCGGGGCGGCTACAGAA
The DNA here is from genome assembly GCA_963931805.1 of Microdon myrmicae. Taxonomy (NCBI): domain Eukaryota; kingdom Metazoa; phylum Arthropoda; class Insecta; order Diptera; family Syrphidae; genus Microdon; species Microdon myrmicae. The sequence continues at coordinate 134,338,542 of OZ007498.1, read as the reverse complement.
TTGCTACAAACCATACCAGCAGAGAAGCAAACAGATTTCCAAGCGGTAAGAGACGGCCTTGAAGCTAGGTGTGGAGACAACCACATGCAGCACGTCTACCGCATGCAACTGCGGAGCAGAACGCAGAAACCTGGAGAAAATCTGCAACAGTTACAGGCAGACATTGAGCCATTGGCAAACTTGTCTTATTCAAATATGACTAAGGAATTTCTGAACGAGGTAGCAATGGATGCATTTATAAACGCACTCCAAGATCGGGACTTGCAACAAGCCGTTCGTTTGGCAGGAAAGAAGACGACTAATGAAATACTGGCGTTCGCATTGGCATATGAATCTGCTAAACTGGCTACCAGGAGTACAAATAGAGTCCGAGAAACTTCCGTCCATGAATGTTCTTGCCAAAGAAGCGGGCATGTACAACGGAAAACCCCGAGACCTGATATGAAGTGTTGGACATGCGGTGAAGTCGACGTCGACGAATGAATGAAACATCAATTGAGAATTGTTATTCATGCGCTAACCACAAGAGAAGCCTTCAGCGTGATTCAGACTTGGACAGCACCACGTGCGAATGTAAATCCTTGCATCAACAGATAATTGCTCTTAAGACCAGCCGAGAAAAGGTCATTGAGGAGAACAATCGCTTATCAACTGATCTAGCAGAGAGGGAAGCTGAAATTTTGACCCTAAGGCGTCGCCTTCAGGATTCGGAAGTAGAAATTGATCGCTTAAAACAAGAGGCATACGACCTTCGAAATGTACAAGTAGAAGTACTAGATAGGTGGACGAGATATGCTATACGCGCAGCTCAACTTCAGGATGAAGATATGTCGCTAATCCTGGAACGCAAAGAAAAGAACGAGCGGCCAACTTTGAACAAAATTTCCGACAAGAGTGGAACATTTAAAGCATATTGGGCACAATGGAATTCCTTGCTGGTGGAAGATGGAATTCTAAAGCGTAAATCGGAAGCCGCGGATGGAAAATCCCATCGAATGCAGATTCTAGTCCCACCATCAAAAGTGAAGGATGTACTAACAGAAATGCACGACGGGGCCTCCGGTGGACATCTGGGAGTTAATAAGACACTTTCCAAATTACGATCGTGATTCTATTGGCTTCACATGAGAGATGACGTCGAGTGTTGGTGTAGGAAGTGCACAACTGGCACTGCGACCAAAGGACCAACTGCAAAACCAAGGAGCGCTATGAAGCAGTACAATATGGGTGCCCCTTTCGAGCGAATTGCGATTGATATCTCAGGACCATTCCCAGAAACCAACGACAACAACAAATACATGTTGGTCATCTTGGATTACTTCAGCAAGTGGGTGGAAGTCCTTCCAATTCCAAACCAAGAAGCAACAACCGTCATTGAGCAGTTTATCAATAATTGCATCAGCAGATATGGAGTTCCCTGTGAGCTTCATTCCGATCAAGGCCGAAACATCGAATGACAGATATCTCAAGGCATCTGTGTGGCACTGGGCGTAAGGAAAACCAGGATCACACGCTTACGTCCGCAGTCAAACGGAATGGTCGAAAGGTTCGACCGAACAATGAAAGAGCACTTTTTTTTGTTTTTATTAGACTTCTCTCGGGAGAGGCGAACCTATAGCGCCGAGTGGGCGCCCCGAGATGCCATCAAATAACTGTTGCAGTTCTTTTTGAACAGTTGCGGGTTGTAACGTTCCGGGCACACGTGTGAGAAGGGAGTTCCACAGCTTCCCCGCTCTGTAGCGGGACGAGTTCTGATGTAGGGATGTTCGCGCCGTCGGGAGATGGACCACAAACGGGTGCGATCCGTCGGATTGTCTTGTGGAGCGCATATAAGCCGAATTGCGCGGAACAATACCACGAATCTCCGAAGAACAGCACCCGTGATAATATCTGTAAAACAGACAGAGGTCGGCTACGCGCCTTCGATGTGATAGCGACTGTAGTCCCGACGTCAGCACCGAGTCCCCGATCGGTGGATCGCTCGTCTCTGTATGCTCTCAAGTAGGTCGAGGGTATGTTTAGGAGCCGAGCTCCAAACATGAGAGCAATATTCGAGCGCGGGTCGTTAGTAATCACCAACGAGATTGGGACAAATATGTCCAAACCTTTCTCATGAGTTATAGATCGGCTAATCACGATACGACAGCAAGAATTATATTTGGACGAGAGATACGATTACCAGCCGATATGCGATTCGGGATACCTCCAGACGCCATAGATAAGACCGAAGACTACGTAGCCGAATAGAGAAATCGCCTCGATGAGATTCATCATTTGGTTCGTAAGCAAATCAAGGTATCCAGTGACAGAATGAAAACAAGGTACGACGTTCGAGCCAACGCATCCGGATTTAATGCAGGCGATAACGTGTGGCTTTATAGCCCTCATCGGCAAAAAGGAAGGTCTCCGAAGTTGCAGCAACATTGGGGAGGACCGTATAAGATTCTTACAAGAATTAACGACGTTGTCTATAGGATTCAGCGAAGACGGAACGCCAAGATGAAAGTGTTACATCGCGAACGACTGGCGACTTTTATTAACCCAGGAGACCAGTGATATTAGTTCGGGACGAACTAATCTAGGTGTAGTGTGACGCATATGACAATCAGTACTAGAATATTCGAGAAAGTCCAAAACAAAGTACTAGGGTATTCTAGAAAGTACTGGAAAACTGGAGACTATGAGCAAAAAAAAATTCGAGGCTATGGAATGGACGGAAACGAAACACCGAATCAGAATGAGGAAAAACGGTATAAATACGTTGCACGCATATCGGGAAGATAAGTAAGAAGTAAGCAGTAAAAGACGCGATAAGTACGGAAGCGATAAGTCAAGAAATCGTTAAGTGTACGGTAAAAGTAACGGTTGTTATTAGCGGACTAATAAAGTGTTACATTAATTCAAAATCGATTTAACGGCTCTTATTTATGGGCCTGTGGGAACCCGGAAGTTCATGACCTCACCGACTCGACTCCGGCAACGTTCTCTGTCTCGTGCACTCTCCTTCCACGCTTGACCATTCGATCCGACCTCCTAAAGGTCAAACCTAACATTGTCCTCCCATCTCCGTCGCGGGCGTCCGGCCGGTCTCTTTCCCGTTGGTCTACCGTCAAGAATTCTACACACGGTCCTATCGTTGCCATTCGCGCCACGTGCCAGGCCCATCTTAATCTTCGGGACTTGATTACTCTCACTATTGTAGGTTTGCGGTATAGCTCTTCCAATTCGTGGTTGTGGAGTTTCCTCCATTGTCCTTCCTCCTCGTCATATTTACCTCCAAGGATACCCCTCAAAACTTTATTCTCGAATACGCGGAATTTGTTTTCTTCCCGTTTTTTGAGAGCCTATGTTTCGCATGCATATAGAACAATCGGCATGATTATGGTTCTATAGACACGGAGCTTTATGTTACGTGATAGCAGTCTGGATTTCAGCAGTTTACTGACTGCGTGCCAACTAGCGTTGCCGGAATGCAGTCTTTTGTTAATTTCCTTCGACATTTCATTACTGGCTGGCTCTTATTTATTAAAAATAATTAATCCAGCGAACCCTAAGCTCGCAACAATATCATAACCGTCAGTGCGTTAATTCCAAATGAGCCAAATCGGTCGATTCGATGTGGTTCACAGGAATTGGGAATCCCTTAATCTACACTGAGGCGAACTTTGCGTAACGATCTTCCATACTTAAATGTAACATGCCTACTGCACCTGGAATATATTTCCAGCTCGATATACCAATTATGCTGTGTTTTATTTAAACAAAAAATTACTATGTCCCTACTGACAGCAAATACGTTTCCTAACGTGTGTGTAAGTAAGCCATTAAAGAAGAAAGTCGTGGAATTTCAGCAACCGCTACGGCTGAATGCCTCAGAATAACCTAATTTTACTTCTCATGGGTTTGTGGACAGTTTGCTACAGGCAACCTAGAAAATCAAGTAACATTTTCAAAGGAACATTTACGGAAATTGAAAAAATGTTGGTTTAACGAGAGCTTCAATATCTTACAAAATGGAACTCGCATTAGCAAATTGCCAATTTTTCGCGGCTGCCTTTGTATGTTCTTTATTAAAACGAGTTTTCAGCTCAGAAATTACGAAATGCGGATAATTCATAGCCCGACAATCAACTGAGAAAATCTTTCGCCCATAAAATGTGTTGTGGAAAATTTCTTTCACAACGGAACTGTAACTGATATTTCCCTAAGCGTAACACCTTGGGCTAGTTACTATTTGCCTACTGATTTGAAAACTCCATGTGTTCCAAAGTAGTAATTCGTTTGGACGCAAGCCACACAAATATGAGTGGGGCCGCTGGGGGCCACTTTCACTTGGTGTAAATGGCATAATTTGGCGCCTCTGCATCACTACATGCACAACTGCCTGTCGCTCTCTGTTGTGAACCATCCTTACTCACACACTGCCGCTGCAAGTATATCCTCTACATAAGCTATTGTTATGTAAACACAATCCAAACGCAATTTCTTAAAGTCCTGTCTAGAACCTCAGAGGATGACGGCAGCATCGCCTTGGTACAGATTTAATCCAGCAAAAGGATTTAAGTATTTTCTTCCCGTCATCGATAATTTTGAAATGAAAGTCTAACACATATACCCAAAAACCCAAACTCAAAAAGGACTTTTTCCGCATTAAACTATTGCCTATTAGACAACATTCTATCTGCCAGCTATCGCTACACCCAGGCTATGATGACCCATTAAGAGCTACAAAAAAGGAGGCACATGAAATTCCACGGCCATAACGAGACTTACCAAGCGATCGGTTTAAACAATGCATTCGGTCTTCTGGGCTCGTATCCTACTACAAGGCCAAATGGAATGGTGTTATGCACAAAATCGATACACGTAAATTTCTCTCTTTCCTTTTCAGATTTTTTTTTAATTACATGTATTTGTTTTTATTTTGATTCGACCAATTAACACAACCGCCAGCAAAGCAATGACACATAAATTATATTTTCCTATTTAACCGACCAATTAATTCATCGATCTCATTAATTTATCTTATGATTGCAATAAAATGTAGGAGAAAAAAATGTTGATTGATATTTCCCGTTAACTTCGCAACTATATTAACTTCACAAACAAACTGCAAACTTATAATAGAGCCTACAACACGACTAAGTATGATTTAACATGCCGAAAGCCGTAAAGCGAAAATAAAGATATCATTACTAGCGGGAAAGGGAAAGAAGATAGTGCTGCAGTGATTGGAATGCAGATAGGAAGTGCATAAGAAAGTGACAGCAGGAGTTTGGCCGAGGTCTGGAATGAGGTGACATTGTACTGACAGTTGAGTGACTAGTTGTTATTTTGTTGGAATGCCGTGTGCACGAAATTGTATTTCTCTCTATTTCACTGCAGGGATGTAATGTGCAAGCGAGGGAAATGGGAAAACGAACTATTTTATGAAAATATTTATTACTTTTATTCCCCAATTGGAAATGTCGTAATCTATTCAAAATATTATCGTAAAATGTATTTTCATTCAATATTTTCTAAGATGGGTTTTTTCTTGTAACATTATTTGAAATGCCAATTTATGCTATTGTTACGTTATTCGAAAATTACGATAAGCTCTACTGTTTGTCTAATTCTAATTTACTTATCCAATTGTTAGCATTTTTTTTTTCCAAAGATCTACTGATGAATTGTTATCATAGCAATCTAGTAATCTTTCGTTTACGACTTTGGAGGAGAAATCCGCTTGGACGCTGCAAAATTTTTTAAACGTAATAAACTAAATTAAAATGTTGATGTCCTTTTTTACAGCATTCAAGTGCTTTCTAGAAAAAAAGATGATAATCCGTTACGGGGTATCCCTTTAGATGTGACGTTTTCCGCCACAGAAGTTTGCCTACTTAAAATGGGTTACCTGTGATTAGTCCAGAGTGGGGTGTCTATTATTTCGTTCTCAGAGACTTCAGTTAGGACTCCTCTTCTTCTTCAGCGGCTGCTCCACCACCTTGGTTCTTCTTCAGGTTCTTCCTCTTTACACGACCAGGGCGGCCACCGCCAAATGGTGATTTTAGAGAGAAGTCGATGTGTTTCTGCGAATCCAATCGCACCACAAACGATGGGGTGTTCACCTCCTGCTTCCGAACACGAATGTGTCTTTGACGGATTAAAACACGAGCATGACGGATAGATTTGGCCAATCCAAGTTTAAACACTTGCGTTTGTAAACGGCGCTCCAAGAAAGGAAAGAGCTTTTTATTTTTGTTCTCCACGTTTAATTTCTAAATTTCAACTTTGACAATCGTTTTCCACATTTTTCTGTTTTCTTTTCTAAACTTTTTACTTTTACTTTTTTAATCGTCTTTTCTTTTTTTACAAGTTTCTCGGGACTTTCCACTCTCCTTCTTTATCTGCTGTTAACGAACGGTGTCTCAATCAATCAACTGCATTCAAAAACAGTATCGAGCAACAAAAAAACAAAACAAACGGAATCAAAATATCTAACCTGATGTTCCTTTCTCTCCCTCTCCATCAGCATCCACTCCGAAAAAGGCATCAGCTACCACACGATCCACAATCGAACACGAGTATGTTCGTACATTCAATATGTGGACCGCGTGTTTTTTCACCACCCTACCATCCACTATTAAATTATATTAAAAACCATTTAAATGATAGGGGTGGCGGAAGCCGCACGTAACATAGACGCCTTTAACATGATATGAAAAAGTGCTACATTTCTCAAACATTTTTTTATTGATCTAAAGCAGTAAACAAATTTATTTTTCACTGACTCTGCTGGATGCGGTAAAAGGTTTTTGATCAGACTATTGATGGCCATTTATAATTGATATTCTGAAAACCATCGATTTCGCCCGTTTATATCACTTGCGCTGAAATGAGTCGATGGATAACAGGATGTTCAGTTTCGCGGGTGATAGTACGCTTGTTTCCTCTTTTTCGAATGATCGATCGATTAGTGCATCAACGTCGCACCAGCTAAGATGTAGACATACTGACTCTCTGAATTGGGATCTGGATAAGGTTCTGCAATGGCGAAAGACCAATCTCGTTGACTTCAATCCAACGAAGACATAGTATACAACATTCACAACGAAAAGTGGATCATCGGTTCCACAACTGATGATGAATGACCAGGCCTTCGAATCTGTGGAAAGCTTGTGATTGCTCGGCGTCACTGTCTGTGGGAATGTATCGTGGCATAAACACGTGTCGAACATCGCCTGGTCAGCCTCTGGAAAACTAAGTTATCTTTTTGGAGTCAAGAAATATTTTACCCCGCCTCAACTTCTTCTCCCGTATAAATACCAAATTGGACCCGCGCTCGAATATTGCTCTCATGTTTGGAGTTCTGCTCCTAAACATACCCTCGAGCTATTTGACAATATAGATCACTGTTTAAATACGCTCGCGTATTAATTTCCGATGAATTCCGTAAGATTGGAGCCGAGTTGTTGTCTCAAATATTATAGATTCAAGATTCAACCAAATCACCGGTAATTTTCAAGTAAATTTTGGAGGATTAGATTTAATTTGGATTGGTGATCTACGTCAACTACTACCGGTTCGCGTTCCCCCCACATACTGCACCCATCGTGCCCCATCGGTGACACGACGCCCACGTCGGACTACAGTCTCTATCACATCGAAGACGTGTAGCCGACCTCTGTCTGTTTTACAGATATTATCACGGGTACTGTTCTTCGGAGATTCGTGGTGTTGTTCCGCGCAATTCGGTTTTTATGCGCTCTGCAAGACAATCGTACGGATCTAATAAATTTGCGGTACATCTCTCGACGTGTTCAAAAAGAACTGCAACAGTTATTTGGTGGCATCTCGGCGCTATAGGTTCGTCTTTCCCGAGAGAAGAGTAATAAAAAAAAGTTGTCGGTATGAGGGGATCAATAATTGGCCCGGGGGGTGTTGGGCATGGATATGGGATGGGGGAATCAAAATTCGGTCTAGAGTTGGGTTCAGTGGATGAATGGGATGTTTCTTGAATGGTATATGAGATTGAGAGTGTGTGATCTGTGGAAATTGGTATATTTCGCTTTGGAATTCCCTCCCCGCGCAAGTCTTCCCAGAGCGTTACAACCTGCAACGGTTATTTGGTGGCGTGTCGGGGCGTCGTGTCGGCGCTATAGGTTCGCCTCTCTCGAGAGAAGTATATTATAAAAAACAGCCGTTAGCATCAGTCATTTTACTGATTTTATCACCCCTCAAATTATTCAGCATCACGTAGTTGAGGAGAAGTTAAACTTACTCAAGGACGAGTTCAGCGCTGGACCTGATGGATTCCCGGCTGTCCTTTTAAAGAAAAGTCCCCCTTCTCTTTCTCTCCCGATATCAAAGATATTCAATCTGTCCCTTTCACAAGGTATCTTCCCTAGTATTTGGAAATCTTCCTATGTCACCCCCATACATAAAAAGGGACCTAAAACGATATAAGCAACTACCGTCCCATCGCCAAACTGACTCATATCCCTAAACTGTTCGAAGGGATTCTTTACAACGCGTTATCTTTCCATTGTAAATCCATCATCTCACCCAACCAGCGTGGTTTCCTTTCGGGTCGGCCAACCACAACTAATCTGATCGAGTTATCCGTGCCTTAGAGAATGGCAACAAGTCGATGTAATCACAACAGATTTCAGTAAGGCCTTTGACAAAATCTCCCATAATCTCATTCTTTTTAAGCTGTCCTCCCTGGGTTTCAAACCCGTATTGTTCAAGTGCTTATATTATTATCTGAAAGATCGATCCTACCGTGTCAAATTCAGATCCTCTCTTTTCAATCCTTTTCTTCCCACGTCAGGGGTTTCGCAAGGCAGTCATCTAAGTCCCCTCCTATTTATCCTTACCATCAATGACGTTGACTCCATTATGAAATACTCATCGAGCTGTCTCTATGCGGACGACGCCAAACTCTACAAAACATTCATCTCTCCTTTCGACTCCTGACTTCTCCAAACGGATCTCGACAACTTTTCAACTTGGTGCCACCATAACTGCCTCGAACTCAACGTTGACAAATGTCACTTCATCACCTTCTCCCGCAAACGCCCCACCCCCCCCCCACGTTCCTACTTCCTGCTAAACCAGCAGATATCATCTGTACCCTCGATACGTGACATCGGGATCTTATTTGACAGGGAGCTTAGCTTCATCCCACATATTGATGACGCTATTCTTAGGGTCAACTCTGCCCTTGGGTTTGTGAAACGCTGGTCTAAAGAATTCCCGAATCCTTACGTTTCCCGTTCTCTCTACATAGCCTTCGTCCGCCCCCTTCTTGAATACCCTAGTCAGGTCTGGTGTCCACACTACTCACCCCATATCGGCAGAATCGAAAACGTGCAACGTCGTTTTCTGCGTTTCGCCCCCCGCGGACTGAACTGGGTGAATCATCTGATTCTCCCCCCATACACAAGCCGGCTCCATCTGATTAACCTCAACACATTTGAGGAGCGCAGAACTCATGTCGATATCCTTTTCATCCACCGTCTCCTTTCAGGCACAATCAACTGCCCAAGCTTGCTCTCCACCATTGCACTCCACACTAACCCCCGTAACCCGCGATACCCTCGTCTCTTCTATCTGCCCACCCACCACACTTTGTACGGCTCTAATGAACCCATTTCGCGAATGCTAAGGTGGCAAACTCTTACCCTACCTCCTTCGATTTCTATCTTACATCTACTGCGCTCAAACTCCGTCTCCTCTCTTTCCCCTCCTGACTTTGCTCCGCCCACCGTCTATGCCTTTACAACCCGTACACATTCCAACACACATGCCGTACACTGTCGCTGTCTCTCAAATGCCACATTTGCCACCCTCACATAAACTCGCTCTTCTCCAGCCTCCTACCTCCCCTACCGCGAAGTCCTCTTCTCCTTCCTTGTTTTTTCATCTTTTTTTTAAATTTTGTTTTTTTTTAATCATATATATATATAGTATACCCGCCTGTCACGTGGGAGACCGCGGTTCGATTCCCCGCCGGGGAGCCTCTGGCGCAAGACTAATGACTTTGCCCGGAAAAAAAAACCAAATCATTATGGAAAATTTAACAAGCATCGGGACTTGCTAAATAAGGCCAAAACCTGTTCCCGGTTGTAGTGCCGATGATGATGATGATGATATATATATATATATATATATATATATATATATATATATATATATATATATATATATATATATATATATATATATATCATTTTCTTTTTGTTTTTTTTCTCTCTTTGTTTAATTATTACTGTAGTTTTAAGTTAGTTTATAAGGATTATAGTTATTATAAATAAGCTTGAATTAAGCCGAATAAATCATTTCTAAGGGGTATCTTTGGCGACACATATGAAGAGGAAGCAGGACAATGGGGAAAACTCCACAACCACGAATTGGAAGTGCTATACCGCAAACCTACAACTGTGAGAGTAATCAAATCGCGAAGATTAAGATGGGCCGGACACGTGGCGCGAATGGGCAACGATAGGACCGTGCATAGAATTCTTGACGGGAAGCCAACGGGAAAGAGGGCGACAGGACGGCCGCGACGGAGATGGGAGGACAATGTTAGGTTGGACCCCGAGGAGATCGGATCGGATGGTGGAACGTGGAAGGAGAGCGCACAGAACAGGGAATAATGGCGGAGTCGAATCGGTGAGGCCATTAACTTTCGGGTTCCTACAGGCCAATAAATAATAATAATAATAAGCCTAAACGGATTACACAATTGACCCGATGGTACGGATCACAAGGCAGAGCCGCACGTGCTGACTCGTCGGCGGTTAGTTAACAATTGTGCTGTAGGATGTGCGCCAGTTAATCGTCTGAATGGGAAGTTGCATCGCGTGCAATATGAGTATGAATTGACGATACGATAAGCGTTTAGCTTTGGGAAGCGAGTACGCGTCATAGGTTCATAGGTGGGCAATTAATGAGGGTATTCGAATGAATATTATGAGTATCGCAATGCGTGCGATACGAGCATTAATTGTATGTATTTGGTTTATGTAGGGAGATTCAACAATTGCAACGACGCCTGCCCTCGTATGTGGTCTTTTATAATGAACTACAATATCAAAATATGGAATGGTCCGCTTCAGGAAAACAGCCAATCCCATCCACACCCGCACTTCTCGAGCCAAACACGACTCGAGCCAAAAAATCCAACCTCAAGCCATATTATAATCTAGCTACTCTCCCTAATTCTAACCGTTTTAGCACTCGTCACTTTACCCCCCCCCCGCGCCATGGTTAAAACGTCTCTCTTAATTGTCCCACATCACATCCTCCCCGCATCCACCGGTGTGAATTATACCAACTTCCACAGATCAAACACTCTCTATCCCATATACCATTCAAGATACATTCCACTCGTCCACTGAACCCAACTCTAGACCGAATTTTGATTCCCCCGTCCCATATCCACAACTCGTCACTGCCCAACACAACCTTCCCCCCGACCAATTATTGATATCCTTTTCACTTCTCTCGGGAGACGCGAACCTATAGCGCTCACACGGCGCCCCGAGCTGCCACCAAAATACGGTTGCAGTTCCTCGTGAACAGTTGCAGGTTGTAACGCTCCGGGGACAGTTGCGCGGGGAGGGGAATTCCACAGCTTCCCCGCTCGATAACGGAACGAGTTCTGATGCCGAGATGTACACACCATTGGGAGATGAACCGCAAATTGATGCGTTCCGTCGGATTGTCTTGTAGAGCGCATAAAAACCGAATTGCGCGGAACAACACCACGAATCTCCGAAGAACAGTACCCGTGATAATATCTGTAAAACAGACAGAGGTCGGCTACACGTCTTCGATGTGATAGCGACTGTAGTCCGACGTGGGCATCGTGTCACCGATGGGGCACGATGAGTGCAGTATGTGGGAGGAACGCGAACCGGTAGTAGTTGACGTAGATCACCAATCCAAATTAAATCTAATCCTCCAAAATTTACTTGAAAATTACCGGTGATTTGGTTGTATCTCGAATCTATAATATTTGAGACAACAACTCGGCTCCAATCTTACAGAATTCATCGGAAATTAATACGCGAGCGTATTTAAACAGTGATCTATATTGTCAAATAGCTCGAGGGTATGTTTAGGAGCAGAGCTCCAAACATGAGAGCAATATTCGAGCGCGGGTCCAATTTGGAATTTATACAGGAGAAGAAGTTGAGGCGGGGTAAAATATTTCTTGACTCCAAAAAGATAACTTAGTTTTCCAGAGGCTGACCTGGCGATGTTCGACACGTGTTTATGCCACGATACATTCCCACAGACAGTGACGCCGAGCAATCACAAGCTTTCCACAGATTCGAAGGCCTGGTCATTCATCATCAGTTGTGGAACCGATGATCCACTTTTCGTTGTGAATGTTGTATACTATGTCTTCGTTGGATTGAAGTCAACGAGATTGGTCTTTCCCCATTGCAGAACCTTATCCAGATCCCAATTCAGAGAGTCAGTATGTCTACATCTTAGCTGGTGCGACGTTGATGCACTAATCGGTCGACCATTCGAAAAAGAGGAAACAAGCGTACTATCATCCGCGAAACTAAACACCCTGTTATCCATCGACTCCAACAAACCATTTATGTGAAGCAAAAACAAGGTTGGAGCCAAAATAGAAGCTTGGGGCACCCCCGAATTAACAGGATACAGATCCGAACACTCGCCATCCACAACAACCCGGATCTATCGATTTACGAGGAAGCTCTTCGTCCAGTCGCAAAGCTGCTGGGGAAGTCCATATGAACGCAGTTTGCTCAACAATGCTCCATGCCAGACGCCCTCAAAAGCCTTGCAGATATCCAATGCGACCGCTCAATCGCAGATGTCCATATATCGGTTATAAGGGTTAAAAGGTCTCCCGTGAACCGCTTGCTACGGAATCCGTATTGACGATCATTCAGAAGTCCGTTGCACTCCATATATTTAATTAACTCGGCATTGATGACCTTTTCCATTACCCTAGATAACATAGATAGTAATGCTATCGGACGGTAATTTTGTGAGAGACACTTTTTTTCCCTCTTTGGGAGTGGCTGAACTCAATCGATTTTCCAACAGGCAGGAAAGGTCCCTCATTCATAAGATAAGCGAGAGTGTGCCAAGAACCGGCGATAGTTCTGGAGAACTGTTTTTAAGGACTACTGTTGGTATTCCGTCTAGGCCGGTTGCATTCCTACAGTCCAGTCCACGTAGAATGCGTTGAATTGTACGCAGGCGAAATCTCACATCCTGCATCGAAGACCGAACTGGGGCGATCACAGGTGGCTCCAAAAGACTGGGATCGAGGTTCGAATTCGCGGAAAACAAATTGGCGAACACGTTAGCTTTATCCTTTGAATTTGTGACTACCGTCCCGCTGCCCGTCACTAACGGAGGAAAAGATGAGGAAGCGAAGTTACTGTTCACAGCCCTTGCAATTGATCAGAAGAGACGCGAACGCATGCGCGAACCAGTCGGGCACCGAAGAAGTTTGTTAGTCACTCTGTCGTTATAAGCCTTCTTCGCGGTATTAATCGTCTCGTTGCACGAGTCTCTGATTCTAACAAAATTTGTTGTATTCTCCTTGGTGGGATTAAAGCGCCATTGTTTAATAGCTCTATTTTTTGCTGCTGTAATCTGGTCGCATCTTTTATCAAACCAAGGCTTATCAGATGAGTTTTTTTTCTTTGATGAATTGCGGAATGTAGACCTCCATCCCGAGAAGAATAATCTCTGTGACCGACTCCGCACATGCGTTAATACCAGAGTCCCCAAAGTACACCCGACCACGGAAAATATGCGAAGAAATCTCACAAATCGTTCCAATTTGCAGCCCCATACCTGTTAGGTGTATATTTCCAACAATTTAATAGATATGTTCTAATTAAAGGATAATAGATATGACGCTGCAGCTTTCCCGGTTGCAGGATTCTTGATCCCCCTGTTTATTTATTATGTTTTTATTGTAACTGTTTATGCACTCGCGACTGTTCGTAATTGGTAAGGGGTTTTTATTTTCTTCAAAACCGGAATTAAAATTATTTGCGACCGCCCTCGGTACGGATCTTTTTCGGAAAATTTTTCTCGTTTTTTGACGTCTTGGCTTTATTTTCTCGCCAAAATTTACTACTTGGTGCGATTATAAGTATAGAGTGGCAGAGGGGGGGGGGGGGGGGGGGGGGGCTTTGGGTGAGGGTTCGGGTGTGGGACCCGTAACATAACTCTATACATGGCGAAGCTACTTACGTCGGTTATTCGATTGAAATGTAAGTGGTTGCGCGACTAATACCAAGCAGTGGTCCCAGTGGCGCAGCAATCTCCACGGTATAAATTCTCGGCTCGGATGTCGAAAACAGATCCAGAGTGTTCGCATAATCACCTCCGACATCCGACACTCCCGTAGGTTTCCTCTACAAGTTGAGCCAAATTGCAGCCAACAGCGAACATCTCTGTCAGCCTCCCAGGTTCTGTTGGGATGTACCAACGAGCGGGAGTTATATACATTAAAAACGACGACAATTTCAGAATCAGGGTGGTTGATCTGTATCCAATTCACGGTACGCGAAAGATCTTCGAAAAATGTCGCCGGTCGGTCGTCATTCGGGGAGCGGTAAAGACAACAAAGAAATTTAACATAATTCCTCAGCACCACCCTCAACCATATGATGTCCAAGTTATTGGGTTCCAACGCCCCCATCCTCAGGCAAGCCAGATCGAACTGCGCGAAGACGCAGATTTCGCCCATAAAACGGAATTTCGAATGTAAGTCGTATTCCGAGCAACGAAGATATGTCGAATCAGTTGACGAATCGACCTGTGTTTCGGTTAGGGCAAGGATATTGGGCTTCGCTGTTTGCAAATATTGGTGGACGGCGTTTACATTCATATTGGTGAAACCGATACCCTTGATGTTACAAAATGCCGATATCAGTCGAACGTTGACAAACCCTCGAGAACGGGCCCGATTTTACGATGACGAATTTCTTAAAGTTCGATTATTTATCATAATATCTGCATTATGTTCCCCCCGCCAACGTCTTCTCCGGAGATCCGAATGGTAAACTACTTTACCCCCGAAATTCTTTATCTCAGAAGGTAATGTGGCATTTCTAACAGATACACACACAATATACAAGCAAATAGTGAAGAACACCGAAAGAAAATCGAACAAGAAAATGCATTAGCCGTATACCAAGCAATAACATAGCAATTCCACATCAGTTGAGTTTACTTGAGTTTAGAATTCGAATTCGTCCACGGGGCAGTGGCCCGATGTGTTGAGCATTGGTTACATTTTTAGTGATTTTAACCGTCATACGTCAGTTCGAATCACATGTTCTTCACTATCGTCGCAATGTGCGATAATTGGTGACTCCGACGTGATCTGTATGCACCAAACACACAATCTTCCATAGATAAACGGAACATTACTACTCGATCACGACTTCCGCATAGAGCACCGGCACACACACCTGCTCCGGGGTCCCCTCACTCGCTCGTTCCTCGCACCGTTGTTCGCACACGAAGTTGGCCGTAACAAAGTTACTGAGAAGGGATTCGTGTGGCCTTTCTAACAGATACACACACAATATACAAGCAAATGATGAAGAACACCAAAAGAATATTGAACAAGAAAATGCATCAGCCGCATACCAAGAAACACATCGCAATTCTACATCAGTTGAGTGTACTCGAGTTTAGAATTCGAATTCGTACACGCGGCAGTGGCCTGATGTGTTGAGCATTGGTTACATTTTTAGTGATTGGAACTGACGCTATGACGTTCTTCACTATCGTCGCAATACGCGATAGTACCATCCGTCTCCGTGTCAGTCCGGGCCATCAGCCAAACATCCGAAACATAGTCGAAGATTTCTCCCAACGATATAACGGAATGTACAGGGTGACGGGGTGGTATCTCACCTTGGGGCCGACTACCACATAAACCAACATTTTCTCGAACCGGTGCATCAGCCATGCTCCGAAAGATGGCCTGGAATTTCTCCCGACCATTTCACGGAGCCTATACCTTGATGGGGTGGTGTTTTACCGGGCGGCAGGGCGTTGGGACCCCACCTACCACTCGGCCGTTAGTCGCCACTTACGACAAGCTGGCCTAGCTGTGAATATATTATAACGCCCTACCCACAGGGCTTAAAATAATATATAAGAAAAAATAGAAGTGCAAACAAAATGTTAGTAGTAGCTAGACTATACTTATATGAGTGTAAATATAGAAACCCGTATCAACCAATGAAACAACAAATAAAAAACTAGTTTAAATTTAATTGTCTTTATTTTGTTGTTGTGCGACTGTAGTGATGGTAACTTGCGGAGTGAGTCTTTCTCACTCAGCTGCCTCCCACGAAAGCAGCTGATTCCTTGCTTTTGGCACTACTTTAAGCTCATTCACCTCCAAATCCCGGTCCATGAACTGCTACTTCTTCGCTATCGCAATCGGTTATCGCCCTCTATTCGTTCATCGCTCAGTTGCATATCCTCAGCACACACCCCCACTTTCACTTGTTCTCTCTGCTCTTTGCAGTGCTGGCAAACAAAACAAATCCATTGCGTTGCCTTTGACTTGTGTATCGATCGTAATCAGTGGGAAATGAAGATGATAAAACATAGAATTTTTGTCTATGCGTTTGGTGTTGTTGTCGAATGTAAGCGATGGAGGGAACGAAACATAGAACACCTTTTTTTTTGTTTTCTGCTATTTGCAGCCATCGATTTGGGTGATTTGCCGAGGGCTTTTTATTTATTTTTATTTTACTTCTCTCCCAGAACCTATAGCGGCGAGTCAGCGCCCCGAGGTGTTTTTTTTTCTGATGCGAGTCCATCAGCCAAGCTCCGGAGGACGCTCAATAAAGTGTGTGACCTCTCGCTGGATTGCGTTACCCACCGGGCATACACTGGCCATCAGTGACTAAGGGGTGCATATCGTGTGAAAGGTTGATTATCGCAAGTTATAATTTTATAACCAGTGATCAGTGATCGGTGACTAGGCGGTTCATATCGTATGAAAGACTGATTATCACAAGACATAATTAGATGCCCAGTGATCTGTGATTAGTGACCGATACTCCGGGTGTGGCCTATGCCTGGGCAGTTGGAGATTCCACACAGGATGATAATACATCGAGGATTATCACCGCCCCATAACCTCACATCCTCAGGAGACGCTCTACTATTATATCCCAAGTATGTGGAAGTATAGTGATTCATTAGAGTGGCGGCTTCATCTTGGACCAGCACCTACGCCTAGTGAGTCTCTACTCCTATCCAGTGATCATACTCTGCCATCCTATGATCACGATCACGATACTCCTCTCGCTAATGCCTCCTCCCCCCAGCTCGAATCTCACCTGATACCCCTTATTTTCAGAGTCTAAGTCGTCCAGAACAGTCGTACCTTCTCCCTCGTGTAACACGCGCAACTCCGGTCGATTTTTAATTTACACACAGAACAGTTTAAATTGTATTTTCGAACGCTTGTTTGAAATTTTGTTTATAACACTGCGAGTACTCACTGAACCGCGCACCACTATAGTGATCAGAAAACTCGTGCGCACATAAAAAAAATCACCGAGACAATAGGCTCATTTTGCCCAGCTCATCTAATTTCTCTCCCTGTGCCGAGTTTGGACATTCCGCTTTCTGTGTGGTTTGACATTTAAAAGGACGTGAAATATCCATTTGTGCCCACGGTTGTTAAAAAAAAAAATTTATATAAATAAATAAAATAAAAAAAAAATTAAAAAAAAAAATAAAATAAAAAAAACAAATATATATATATATATATATATATATATATATATAAGAAATGCAGAATGGTCGTTCAAGGTTCATTCGTGGCGGTTCCGCCAAACCCCGCTGTTACTTACCTGAAGAACCCCCATAACTTCGACCCAACCTTATAAGTTTCGCTAATGCAATCGGATTAGCAACTTAAATGCTCTACGCATCTAGGTTATCTAAGGTATAACCTAAAAGTCACTGTAAAAGAATTCTTACCTTTCATGCATCTCTTCGCATACAAATTCCCTACAAGAATTCTTTTCATTATACAGGAACATAAAACCAAAACCTATTCGGTACCTTCGGTTGGCAGGCAAATTCCAACCTTCCCACACCTGCACAGCTTGCGGATCAAAAACATTTCCATCCCAAGGATAATTAATGCTTTCAATGCATTACCTGGAAATGCTTGTAAAGAATTTTTCCTACAAGGGCATTCATACATGTATCAATGCATCTCTGCATTAGCAACCAAGAACCGAATTCCCAATTAGTGTAGATATTCACACTAGAGTTCGACCCTGGCGTCGCCATAGATGCCATGCACAATTGACAGATGGTATACACAACCGTCATTGTGTAACCACCTAAATTACTTTCCAAAGACTTGCAACTATTGATACAGCTGCAAGCACTTCTCTCAAAAATACTTCTTTGTTTGAATCTTCAAACAATCACCAACGTCGCGCTTAGCCACCAGATTGGATTCAATAGCATAAACATATGCAAACAAAAGAATTCGATTCTTCCAGTCGGCAGAGATACGATATACGATCTCCATTGTATAAGGTATCGCAATCGCCTTTAGCATCTAATGAGTGGCTGCTATTTATCCAGCTGACCCTCATTACCGAGCGATGCCTTAGGTCGCTTCTTCCTTTGTTCTGCATCCCTTGTCTATATTTCGTTTCTCTTTGACCTGCGAGTGTCAGTAAACAATCTGATCTCAACGATCGACTTCACGCACACCACTACAGGACCTCACCAGTGAGATCCTCTTTCCCCGTTTTCACCACGAGAGGAACATTTTCTCTCTCGGGGAAACTCACCCCATTAGCGAGTCGGCTCTGCACGAGCCGTTTATCGCGGAGTCCTTTACCATCAGCCGACCGTCGGCCGCTGAGGATGCGTATATACTTCCTATTTAGTAGTTTCTACCGAGTCGTGTATCAGCGCGTTGTGTTAATTAAATGAGATATCACAAAGTCGTAATAATTAGAACAGAAGTATTAAATCAAGTGTAAACGAAACAAAATTCAGTGAAAGTTTGTTCCGTTTCTCTTTTAGAATATATCTAAATATTTTTACGCAAAATAAACACATCTTTATGGACAAAATAATGCGTTTGACTTTCTTTCCCGGGATACGTCTTGCTCTGCGGTTTGGAACTGTTACTCACCAGGTGAACTATCTTTCAGCGGAACTTTGTCTTGGTTAAGCTGGTGGAAGGAAGTGAACCTAGTACCCGTGTCTTGGCGCAATACTCCCTTCCCTACACATTCACCTCCCGCTTCCTTATTTTTTTGAAATCGGATCTTAGTCAACTCTTGCTTATTTTTTGGTGACATCAGCCACCCCAAATGAAATCTTAGTAGGTGTATCAATTGAACTTTATTATTAATTTTGTGTTTTTTATCTTACTGATTTCTTAATCGATTTTTACATTCGAATAGATTTTTCTTACAAAAATATTAGTCCCAGCGTATCCGACTGTGCCGCAAATTAAACCTAACGCCCCGCTGAACAAAGCCATATATCCAAAATAGAACGACGTCTGAAATAGGCCGTACATTCTGAAAGACCATAAGAAGTGTTACTTATATCAACATGAATTCCCTTGTCAAAACGACTCCCCAACTCACTTTGTTTTGAAAAGAAGTAATAAAACGAATACGCATATACATAGATCGATGTTGATGCGGCGGACATAAAGCTTGTCCACTGCCACCGGTAGTCTTCGGCATTCAGCAAGAAGTAAGTGCACACGATCGTCACACATATCGTTACTATTGTCAGGATAGTGAACACCAACAACATAAATCCGTACACGTAATATATCTTATACGCCCAGAACGACGTGAATATGAAGTACCTGCAAGTGGAAATATAAAAAGTTCAATTGAAGTTCGAAAGAATCTGAAATCATCTTTACTTACATTTCGATGAAGATCGATCCAAATGGTAAAACACCACCGAGAAGGATAATGATGGCGGGTTCCATGAACCACTTCTTTTCGGGAATGGGCCTGGGAACGGCATTTACTCGACATGGATAGTCGGGCTGCCCATCGAGATTTCGACCGACCACCGTTCCAACTAGTGTTAATGGAAGTATAACGAAAAGGCAGATGCAGGTCACGGCGACCATTGTGCTAAAGGGAATGGCTCTTGAAGCGTGGTAGTAGATGGCGATAAAATTGATAAAGAATGCTGATCCACAGACGAACACTGGTACCATGAAAGCCGAGGTTAACATTTGTCGTATCCATAAGCGGCCTCCGAGACGAGCGTATAACGAGCCGCCGAAGTATCCATTGATGGGAGAAGTGGCAGCGTAGACGAATATTGCTGTGGACAGAAGTGAACCGCGCCTACAAAATAAGAGATGAAATTAGTCAAAACAAGTCTTTTGTCTTAATATCATTACGGGGGGGAACACTTGATCTGACAGAGAATTCCATTTAGTTAGGAGGATGTATAACCCTGTGTTTCTCTGTCTGTCTGTCTTACTTTAATTTTGAATTGGTATCCATGCTCTGATTGATGGCTTAGGCAGTAAAATGTATGACTGCAGGCGTACGCATCTTCCAAGGTATTAGGAGCAATGTTTGTGATATTTTTAGAACACGGACAAGCCCTACGCAGCAAACCGCCTGTGTTCTCATGCCAGAACTGAATATGAGACGCTTCAATTGTCTAAGAAGATTTTTGCACAATTTTGTCTCCTATCGAAGAACTATTTTTGATGCTCTGACCAAATATGGGAATTGAGTTTCAGGGCCACAAGAAAATCGAAAAAGGAAAAACAATCATCATGGCCTTATACCAAGCCACGAATATAAGAATTACAGCTTATGTAGTGAGTTAGTATATCCCCATGCATACGCAACCATACTCTGATACGTTTGTGCTTTGGTTCTAACGCTTTAATACTACTACACTACTTCACAATGATTGTTGACCCTGACGTGATTTATACACACGGCAAATCACTCTCACTCAATAACTTTACGTCACTTTTCCATAAAAGCGGCACACGTCCGTTCTGTTCTGAACGAGTTAATCATACCATCACTCCATCGAAATTATAGGTTAGTGGGTAGAGGATGAGACGATCTTAACAGACTATATACACAACCGCAAAGACCACTAACGTGAATCGGTTAAAAAAAAAATTATCAGAACCATATACCAAAGCATTAACGTATTTATAGTTTATGTAAAGAGTTGAAACATCCTATTGTACATGCGGCCGTTATTTGATGCTAACCATTTCCCACCGTGAGTTCGAATCACGTTCTTCACTATATCGTAAAACTCTTATAAGATTTCGTTTGAAGAATGAGAGCTTCCATTTGAAGAACAATAGAGAACTTGCGTCCAAAAATCATCCGATCGTTCTTTTTCGCTGGATGCTGGAACTGCCGTAAGCGTCAATGAAGGGCGTTATCAGATCATGACAGCGGATTTGATGCCAATTCAGATAAATAAGGACATGGACTTCTGTTCCGTCAATACGATATTAAAAATTACTAATTTAAACGAAAACTTTATTTGCGAAATATAAGAACTCGATTATTTTAACTCGTACTTACTCAGTGTAAAGTTCTCCAACGATGGCGAAGATGATTACGGAAAATACGACGCTGATGAGTTGGTAACCAGCACCAATCATTGCAGAGAATAATAATCCGTGAGGTGGGGTTCGGAATACATCGCCGTGCACTTGTTTCCAGCCATATTCGTCACCTAGATCACGTTCCTGAAAAATGATTGTGTTGTGGTTAATATGCTTCTAAAGCTCTTCATTTCACTTTATTGTAGTTTTAAATCTAGTTTACAATCATTGATGACCTAATAGCGACGAAGCCAAATCCTCCTGCTAATTCCGTGTACAAGGTTTTGTCATTAGTGAGTTTTTGATGTATGTCACAAATGTATGGTAGTATTGTGGGTAGTTGATTACCATGGCATTGACAGGAATGCGGGTTCGATAAAAAAGCACCCACGTAGTTCACAGGGAATCGGCACTCGTAGACCGAAAATAAAATGAAGCTGACGAACACCGGCTTCAGCACTCAAGTTCCTGCGGCCGGTGCACTACGAAATCAAAACGCCAAATAACCAGAAAAAAACGCGATGTCTTGTTTAGTTGAATGTTCATTTATTTCTGCCGGGCTATTGATGTATAATTATTCTAGACGTGAATTTACATTCGGGGGAGTCTATACTTTATTGTGTTTGGAATAACATAAAATGCACTTATTGGTTAAACAAAGCAAACGGAGAAAAGAAAACGAATAAAACACCTAATGTTGACACTGAACGTTTCTCCATCTATGCAGCTTCTTGATTTAATTAAATTAGTCCTCCGGATCGCCGCGGAACTCTTATTAGTTACACTAATATAATTAATTTTGGATGAACACAATTAAGTCTTTGCATGTCTTAAATATCACTTAAACGTATAATAATGCACGAGGTCTTTGGGTGAGGACGACACTCTTTAAAAATGAATTTACTTAAATACAATTACTAAGGCAGTGATCACTAAGTCAAAGAAAATAAGTTCGCGATTAACGGTCTCCACTGGTACAAAACTCCGACGCCGAATGCTGGTGAAGACTTTGGCGTATCAAATTTGACTGAAATCCATTCGTCAACATACGAATGAACTGGTGACGAATAGCATCAAAAGCGGAGGAGCGACACTATCAACTCGAGGCAGTCAATCGTGGTTGGGTTAGATAACATGGAGTGGATTTCCCATGTATGTGTATCTGCTACAGAAAATCAACAAGGAACGAACATAGGTGGATGCGGGCGTTGTTATTGTAACCCATCGTAATGATCATTAGGAGAAGGAATAGGTCTCTGCGATCTAATGTTAACAGAAACGCTATTTCCATGATCGAACGATAGGAATGCGGACTGTTTGAGTTCGCCGACATTGCATGAGTCGGCAGCTGTGTACACAATTGATTTGTGTAACGCTTGCCGGCGGCAGACCCTTCTGGTGTGAAAACGCACCGAAGATCCGCTCGCACTTAGGAGAAACCATAAATCAACGTTTAGTTGATTGACATGCTGTTTTCTAGGTCCGCGGACGGTTGGCAGCCGATAATAGAAACTCTCGATGAAGATAAACAATCCCAAAGACATGGATGCAGTTTGGGTTCTGCAACTAACACAGGATACAACCGTTGCCGGTTGTTTAAAATAAACACATAACGGCCAGATATAATTTGAAGCATGGTGTTTTAGGGTAATTACTCCCGTTGTGGTGCTGTGGGGAGTAAGTAGCGACGCCAGCATGGGCGAGAGTTCGACCGCCAACCCACTCGTTCACTAAAACAAACTTCCTCCGATTAATAAATTGGAAATTGCCACACACCGAACACCGCAGCAAAATGTTCACAGACAAAAGAAGTAAACGTTGTCAGTCCGAGAAATAAAACGCACGGTAGGACTTCCATAACTAAATGTTCTTTTATTTCGCTTTAATTGCAAAACGATTGACAAAGGTTATTTTATTTACTAAAGTAAATCTTAGGACAATGAAAATATTTACATTAAACGGAACGAAAGGAGTTTATAATTATTTACCGACTAATGTAAAATAAAGTAAACCCGATTGACTCTGCAAAGGGATACGACCTTTGTGCCTCGCACCGTACCGGTGCACTCGGTACGGCGGATGATGACGCGACCGTCGCGAACGGTGGTTGGAATACGACTCAAACGATATCCTCTCCAATAAGGATATCGTTTTTTAACTACCACCAGGGAAACGTAAAGTCTCTCTTGGTGGTATAGGAAACCAGATCTTGTAATAAAGGTCATGGTGGTATGTGTGGGATCGTTGAGATCAATGCTATTCACACGTGCAGTGGAACAGCGAAACAGGCAGGCGGCAAGGACAAAAGAAAAGGCGACCAAATGGTTCGCTCTTTAATGAGGGTCATGTTTATACGATGCCTCGTCGCTATTTTCGACGTTAGGAGAAAAAGGTGCTAAAAGCAAATTGGATGTTTATGGCATCTCTGGCTGCAATAGAAACCGGGTTCATATTTGCATTAGGAAATGCCGGAGAATTTGGTTTCAGCGTCTATTGCGCTAATTATATGCAGCTGCTTGGGTTGTTTGTTGGTAAGACAAACAAAAAAGGTTGCCAGGCAATGTGTATGTAAAGGTATATGACGCGGCTGGGAAAATAGACGGCGCGATATTTATGGTCCCTGTCATGACGGTTACATTGATTGCAATCCGAATTATTTTGTTTACAGGGATTTGTCTGGTACCGAATTGGTTCAGAATACCAAATAAGAAAACAAAGAAATCTTATGAAAAATTGTATGCGAAGGGATGCATGAAGGTAAGTTTTCTTTATAGGGATTTTAGGGTTATAATAATTGGGTCTGTTTGATGCGTGAGGCATCTAAGATGCTAATGCGAATTGCATTAGCGAAAGCTGGTGCAGACCCGGGTTGTGGTTATGGGGGTTTTTTCAGGAAGGCGAGCCGTGGGATCTGGCGGAACCGCCACAGTGCCATCAGGCAAGAGCATCGCTTGGGCGTTT
>OZ007498.1:132741000-133003056 GCA_963931805.1 Microdon myrmicae | reverse complement strand
CCCACAAAAACCCAAACATAACCCAAAATTCGCAATAAACGAATCAAACATTCGTTTATCGCTTAACATTTGCCCCCACGGCATTATTAACCCAAAATCCAAATTAAAATTAAAAGTTACAATAAACGAATCTAATATTCGTTTACGTTTCAAATTTGCCCCACAGCATCACCCAAATCCGAAAATTCAGAGATCATTATCTCTATCTGAAAATTTTCCATTCAGGAAAACAAACAAAAACGAAAAGCAGATACATTCACACATCTGCGTAATAGTTTCGTAAGAATTCATTCTTATCTTGTGTAAATACAACATCTCGCTCGAAATACCCAACAGATCGAGATTGTTGTACGAAAATGTGTATCTTTGGGATACAATTTTCGAAGTGTTTTCCTTTATAAAGGGATAGCAAAACGATTTCGAGGCCGCAGTAATATATCGTCCATTCTCCCTGGAGGAAGTACCCCAGGAGAAAGGCGGCAGTATCTAAATCCCCCTGCCACCGAGCAGTAATTTTTCCAATGCAAGTTTTACATCTGCAGTAATACTCAAATATTAAATCAACAATAAAACTTAAACGAAAATAGAATCTTCTTTTAATATTTTGAAAATTGTGTGTTGTCACCAACGTTGGAAAATTCTTTCGTGTACCAGGACGACTCCAAGAATTGGTACAGGAACCGGTACTAAGGTTTGCAGAGTATATGGACGCTATCCCCTGGGTTACGTTCCACGAACAATCAGGACGTTGCTCTTCCCTCTGGGTCAGAGGAAGCACGGCAGCGACCCCTTGCTGAAGTGTGTTGTTCCAGGAGCAATCAATAAAGAGATCAAACGTCCTTTTCAGGACAAGAAAACGCGCTTCCTGAGGAACAACCCCCACAACAGCAAAACAATATGTGAAAGTCATCATTGGGCAATATCAGTGTGGCTTCATCCCAGGCAAATCAGCGATTGATCAGATATTCACCCTAAGGCAGGCGGTGGAAAGATGTCAGGAATTTAAGATTCCATTATATCATCTATTTATAGACTTTAAAGCCAAGGTAGAACTATATAATGCCATGAGAGAGTTCGGCATTCCAAACAAATTGATACGACTTTGTAGGATGACCATTACCAACGTAACTGGCCAAGTAAAAATAGCGGGATTGCTGTCCAAACCAATAAACATCTTTAATGGACTCCGACAAGGGGACGGTCTGGCCTGCCTCCACTTCAACCTGGCGTTGGAGAAAGCAATCCATTGCTCTAGCGTTACAACAAGAGGGACTATTGTCACCAATTCGTCATATGACGTTGACATCATCGGTAGATCCGATTCGGATGTACAGGACTCCTTCACCCAGATCGAACAGGCGGCACAAAAACTGGAACTGCACATTAATGAGGGAAAAAATAAGTACATAGTGGCAACTTCTGCGAACAGAAGATCTAACGATGTCAAACTATCGGGGTAGCGGAGCACGAATTGGAAGTAGTGCAATCTTTTAACTAAATCGGGTCAATAGTATGAGCCGATAACAATAGTATCAGCCAATCAATAGTATCAGCCGAAAAAATACGCAGACGCCTGATCAAATCGAACAGAGCCTACTATGGTCTATCAAGGCTCTTTAAATCCCGACATTTATCCAGAACATCCAAGCTACTACTGTACAAATAAAAGTACATATTTATTTTCAAAGACAAGTTTTACAACAGCAGTACATGTTTCTCATGCCTTCAACGTATATATAAAGTATATTTAATGAAAATACTCTATATTACTCAATGAATAAATTAAAACTTCCCAGCTCCCGAAGCTTTCGCTGTGCGTTACCGACCGAAGCTGCCTTGATGAAACATAACGCCTGTTCAGTTGGTAAATTCTGGCAGCTTCAAACTGTACAATAGTTGGCAGCAAAAGTCCAAAATTTAAGTTTAGCCATAAGAATGTAGATTCTGCCTTTCTAGCTCTACCAATGTGTAGCAACTGGACATTAGTCCCGGCTTCAGCCATCTCACTGCGCTTTTATATTTATCTTTTTCTCTTCCTTTTAACAAATCGATCGAATCCGGGTTTATAAAATTGACTTAAAACCATTTTATGTCCAATGTTTAGGTTTTGGCTAATTCCAGAACGTCTAACGCGTTGTCCCACTTCGGTAATTTCAACGATTTTATCCGGGTGACACAACACTCAAAATATGTAAGAAGAAACTAAACGATAAATAACTCGTCTCCGGGGAATCAAGTCCGGTTGGGAAACATTGTCAAGTTTCAACTGATAGCACCATTTTCCAATATAAGAGTAGCCCCTTTTTCAAATGCGCCACAAACGCCCTTCACCACTGTTTACAAATATCGAAGCTCGATATTCTAGCTCCAACGAGTCTCAGACTGACTCGTTAACCCATCGAATCACCTTCACTTGAATCATGCCACTTTTAAAGTTTCATAACAAGCTTTCGACCTTTTCTAATCGAACCTTGAAAGTGAAAGAGAGGAGATGAAACAAGAACAGAGCTGATAATCTTTTAGGTATTTGTAAAAAAATCGGTGGTGTCGGTTTTTGTTTTTGTGTTTGTGTTTGTGTTTTATATTCATCGTTTGGTTCTGCCTGTTCCCCAAGGGTGGCGATGACAAATAGAATGAAAACACGAATTATTACCTATTGGAGATTTGAGGGAGGTAAACATGTCGAGTGGTAGGTGGAGTCCAACGCCCTGACGTCCGGTGAAATGCCACTCCTTCAAGCTATAGGGTCCGTGAAATGGTCGGGAGGAATCCCTGCCCATCTTTCGGAGCTTGACTGCTGGACGGGTTTGAGAAAACTTTGGTTTAGATGGTAGTCGGTCCCAAGGTGAGATACCACCCCGTCACGCTATTGTAGCGAAAAATCTTCCACTATGTTTCGGATATGTGGCTGATGGCCCGGACTGAGACGGAGATAAGCCATGCTGGTACCTTCTGAGATAAAGAATTCCGGAGGTAAAGTAATTTCCCATTCGCATCTGCAGGAGTACTGTGTCAGGGGGAACACCATGCAAATATTTTGATAAATAACCCAACTTTAAGGAATTCGTCGTCCCGTAATCGTCTTCGTTCTCAAGGCTCTGTCCATCTTCGACTGATAGCGACATTTTGTAACATCAGTGGCATCAGTTTCACCAATGCGTATGTAAACGCCGCCTATCAATTCTGCAAACAGCGAAACCTGATATCCTGGCCCCAACTGAGACCCAGTTCGATTCTTCAACTGATTTGACATATCTTTGTTGCTTAGAATACGACTTACATTTAGGATTCCGTTTTAAAGGTGGAGTCTGCGCCTTCACAAAGTCAGATGTGGCCTGCCAAAAGATGGAGGCATTGGAACCCAATGACATGCAAATCATCTGTTTGAGGAATTCTGTTGTTTCTTTGTTGTCTTTGCCGCTCCCCGAACGACGACCAACCACCGACATATTTCGAACATCTTTCGCATACCGTCGACAGATATAGATAAACCATCCGAAATTGTCGTCCTTGGCGGTTTTGATGTATACAATTCCGCCTGGGTGGTGGATTCTAACAGAACCGGCGATGCTGGGAGGCTGGGGGGATGTTCGCTGTTAATCGCAATCTGACTCAACCCGTGGAGGAACCTACGCGCGTGTCAGGTGCCCGAGGTGATTATGCGAATACTCTGGATCTGTTTTTGACTTCAGATCCTCCTACCATGAAGGTTACTACGTCACTGGAACAACTCAAATCACTGCTTGGTATCGGTCGCGTAACCATTTGCATCTCAAGCAAACAACTGACCTAAGGAACTTCGCCATGTATGGAGGAATGGGGATACCAACTACGACGATTTGCGAGATTTCTTCGAATTATTTCCGTTGTCGGAAGTGTGCTTTGGAAACTCCGTGGTTAACGCATGCGCGGATCTGGTCACGAAGTTTATTCGCCTTGTGATGAAGACTTACATTCCGCATTTCATCAAATGAATTTCATCGGATAAACCTTGGGTTGATAAAAAATGCGAGCATATTACAGGGGCAAAAAATTGAGATTTTAAGCAATGGCGCTCCTATCCTACCGATGTTAACAGAATAAATTTTATTAGAATCGGAAACGCGTGCAACCAGGTTTTTGATACCGCGTACAAGGTCTACAACGACAGAGTGACCTATAAACTCCTCGAGTTCCCAACTGGATCGCATCCTTTCTGGCCAATGGAAACACCTGTGATTGCGCGAACGATTCAACGCATTCTACTTGGACTGGACTGTAAGAAGGCAACCGGCCCGAATGGAATACCAACATTAGTCCTTAGGAACCGTGTTCCAGAACGGTCGCCGGTTCTTGGCATGATCTTCCGCTTATCTTATGCACGAACGACATTTCCTATCTGCTGGATAATCCCCCGAGTTCAGTCAATCGCAAAGAGGAGAGAAGGGTGTCTCCCACAAAATTACCGGCTGATAGTATTACTGTCTGTTTTATCTACGGTGATGGAAATGGTCATCAATGCCGGGTTAATTAAATGTTTGGAGTGTAACGGACTTCTGAATGATCGTCAATACGGATTCCGCAGCAGGCGATTCACGAGAGACCTTTTGACACTTATAATCGATATATGGACATCAACGATTGAGGGGGGTGGTGTGTCGGGGGCAGTCGCGTGGGATCTCTCCAAGGCTTTCGAACGCGTCTGGCACGGGCCATTGCTGAGCAAACTACGGACTTTCCCGGTAGCTCTGCGACTGGACGAACAGCTTCCTTGACAATGGATCGACCCGGGTGGTTATGGTCGGCGAGTCTTCGGATCTGTATCCTGTTAATTTTGGGTGACTTAGCGTTTTGTTTTAGCTCCAACGTTGGTTTCCCTTCACATGAATGATTTGGTGGAGTAAATGGACAACATAGTGTTCAGTTTTGCGGTTAATAATACCCTTGTTTCCATTTTTTCAAGTGATCGACCGATTACTGCATCAACGTCGCACTAGCTAAGATGTAGTCAGATCAACTCTCTGAATCGGGATCTGGATAAGGTCCTGCAGTAGCGAAAGGCAAATCTCATCGACTTCAATGCAACAAAGACAAGATATACAACATTCACAAAGAAAAGTGGATCATCGGTTCCACAGCAATGGCAGGGCCCATGAATCTGGGGAAATCGTCAGATGGCTCGGCGTGTTATATAATTAGCAGCAGTTAATTATCACCTCCCTCAAATGCGCCTAAAATGCTTACCAGTCCGTATCCGTTTCCTACACCAAAACATCACATTAAAAATACAATAGCACATTCCCACCAAGCAACAGACGAATTTAAAAATAAAATACACCCCTTAAAATGCATGATCCCTATCCCAATAGATTAATATTTTGCTGGCCACGGGTCCAAAATATTATCCACAGAAAACAACAACCTACACATCATCGGCACTACAACCGCGAGCCGGTATTGGCCTTATTTAGCAAGTCCTAAGGCTTGTTAAATTTTCCATAATGATTTGTTTTTTCCGGGCAAGGTCATTAGATGTTGCGACAGAGGCTCCCCGACGGGGAATCGAACCCCGGTCTCCCGCATGACGGGCCGGTATACTAACCACTATACTATCAAAAAAAAAACACTGTAAACAAAAAAACAAAAAAACAAAACAACAACACTTCCCCAAAAAGTTTCCCTTATTGGATGTACCGTTGTTAAACAACCCTCCGTATTGGCATAAGCGACAGTCGCAAGTACTTATGACCATTGTAGAATGGCGACCATAACGGTATATTGAACGAAGGAAACCAAGGAAAGGATGATGGATTAGTGAGAACGAAAAAATCAAGAGTTAACTCCACGTGGACTAATCAGGTAGTTGGTTTGAACGTAAGGGGTTGAAGAAGAAAACCCCGAATGACGAATGTCCACGGAGAGAGTTAACTTTTGATCGAGAGTTGAAAATAAGATGTGGAGCGCAGCGGTGTAGTGCTCCAAAAAGCCCTACCATCTTTTTCTCCCATTCCTAATCCAAAATCCTATCAAAACCTGAAAAAACCCAAACATTATCCAAAATTCGCAATAAACGAATCAAACATTCGTTTATCGCATAACATTTGCCCCCACGGCATAATTAAATCCAGAATCAAAATTAAAATTAAAATTCACAATAAACGAATCCAATATTCGTTTATTGTTCTATATTTGCTCCACAGCATCACCCAAATCCAAAATTCAGAGATTGTTATCTCTATCCTAAAAATTCCATTGAGTTGAACAAACAAAAACTCAAAAGCAGATACATTCACACATCTGCGTAATGGTTTCGTAAGAATTCAAGAAATTGATTTCTTATCTTGTGTAAACACAACATCTCGCTCGAAATATCCAAAAGATCGAGATTGTTGCACGAAAATGTGTATCTTTGAGATACAATTTTCGATTCCTTTTCCTTTATAAAGGAATGGTTTCGTGATCTCCGGGCCGCAGTTTAAATTCGTATCTTGTCCCTGGAGGAGAGAAATAAAATCTGAAAACTAAAACACCCGGTTTTTCATTTCACCTGGCCTGGAAGACCAAAAGAAGAAAAGGACATTCGACCCATATCCAAGGACGTTGCTCTTCCCTTTGGACTCAAAGGAAGCACGGCAAACGTACCCTGTTGTGCGACTGGTTTTCGGGAACTTTTATAAGAGATCTCTTAGTCCTTTTAAGGATTAAGACACACACTCCCCGAAACCAGAAGTACAACAAAAAATTATGGTGGCAGCGGTTTGGGATCCCAACATCCCCTACCAATAAAATACGAACTAGGCAGTGGATTAGACTGGTCCAAACATCCCCTACCAGAGGAAGAATACACGAGTGGGATATCTATAGATCCCGCTACCAACAGGAAAATTAATTCCGATAAAAACAGCGTGCCCGGGGCTAAACACCGGCAATAGTTACGAAATAGTAAATTTTTAATTATTCTAAAGTGGTAAAAGCGTTCCTCTGGGGCATACACCGAGGAGAGGTAACAGTGTGAAAAATAACAACGAGCAGCCAAGGATAGACCGGGATTCCTGATGCAGCGGCAACACCAGGACCAAGCAGCTAGTGACGACAAACAACAGGACACCCAACAAACCTGCAGCTAGAAAACACAGGTATTAAATTTTTATTTATTTGTTAAGTGAAAAGTGATATAAAGGTAACTTAGTTGAAACAAAAAGTGAACTAAAATTAAATTCAGTTTTGTCATTTTTGTCATTTTGTCTTGGAAATTGGCTCCCAAATAAGTAAATTTTTAAATGTTTGAATTGTTAACTAAAAGGGGACGCCAAGAATAAATTGAATATTTATTTTAATTGTTCTTTTACACTGGGATAAAGCTTATTAATAATTTGTGCAAGTGCATTTAAATTTAACTTGTTTTTCTAAGAATAATAAGCAAAGTTGTTCTCATTTTTCCAAGAAGAGTATACGCATAAAAAAGCCCAAAGTGATAAATATAATTAATAAAAGAAATTTTTCTCTCACACAAGCATATACAATATACAAGTACGCACTTACTTTTCGGCTAGTAGAGGCAAACATTTTAAATACATTTTTCTTAATAAACGTATCTTTCTTAAACGCATTTTTAAAAAAACACATATTTTTGACAATTTTCAAAACTTTCTTCACGAATATATACATATACACATTTTTTCCAAAAACTTTTTCCCAAAATATCAACATTTTATTCTTCAAAAGGGACAATATAAAAGACCCCACACAAAAATTAACTACAAATTTGGTTTTATTATTTATTTTTTGATATATATTTTAATTAATTATACACATAAACATATATACATACATTTTCTTTTGGGAAGATTTTTCTTACGTGACAAGCTAAAACAATAACGAACAAATCAAAATTCTTGGTCCTTGTCCTTAGCGTCTTGTTTGGAAAATTTTCTTTGGGTTGAATCTTTTCCTTTGACTCATCTGTGGCTCTTCGAAAATCCATTTTAGGTTTAGACACTTTTTCCGTAGGGCGGAAGGGTGGATTCTCTCACCTTAAGTAGAACAAAGGCTTTCTAATAGAATCAAAACTAACTGAGTTTGAAGACACTTCTCTTGTCGTTGGTCTTGTCTTTTCTCTTGGCCATCTTACCCAACAATAATGAAGATCTCATCTCTTGGTTCTCTACCCCTTTTCACCATCATTTGGGAAGGTCTGTTTCACAAATATGTAGTGAGCGACAAAAATAAACCGGGTACGCGTTCGCAGAGACCTGAGCCCGAGCTCATACAAAATCGCGAGGACGAAACTTCGGAAACGTTACGAACGGAAATACGCGAACAAAGTTCTAGAATGAACTACGGATTCGGATTAAGCGACATACTGGGACTCGTGCCGATATTTAACGGTAATCCTGACGAATTAGAGGGTTTCGTCTCTTGTGGAGACATTTTGTTCTCACAAGCACAAGATGACAACCAGAAGTCCTTTATTCTAAGGGTGGTCAAAACCAGATTGCAGGGACCGGCGCGTGATTCTATCAGACATAAAATTATTTCTACTTGGGAAGATCTTGTTTCAGAATTAGAGGGAGAATTTAAACCTCTCATCTCTAGGTCTGCTGCCCAAAATAACTTAGTGGCAACAAAACAGGATAGCAAGGAGGGTGTGAAAGAATTTTCAACTAGACTCACACACCACCTGCATGAATTGGACAGCGCCACATACGCTAGTTCATCTGATCCTGCAGTCAGAACTTATCTTCTGGCTGAAAATCAAAGACTCGCTTTAAATACGTTTGAGGATGGGATACGAAATTCCAGCCTCAAAATCTTAGTAAAAGCACATAGGGCTTCAAATCTAAAAGCGGCCATTAGCTACGCTTTGGAACAATCTCAAAGATTGAACAGCGATAACACAATGGTAACTTCCACTAACAATTTTAGGAGAAATAACCAACCAATTGTTTGTCAAACATGCAACAAGAGGGGACATACTTCTGCGACTTGCTATCGCAACACTAATTTTCCTAATTTCGTCCCCCAACGCATTAAGACAGAGGTTGAACGTCTCCAATGCACATACTGTCGGAAGTATAATCACACTCAGGCAGAGTGCAGAACCAGGTTAGCTCATATGCGAAACCAGGACCAACCTTCAACGAGTAGAAATCCTTTCAGAACTCAGCCAAATCAATCTCAAAATAGGACAATAACAAACTCGCCCCGCATTGAAAATCGAAATACACGACAAAATCAAAATATTAACAGGGTATCCAATCAACAACAGGGAAACGAACTCACTCGGGCAGCGAGCAACGGCAATCCTTCTCGAGTTCAGACAATCGCCGATATACACCCCATCCCGATGTAAATTTTCAAATGCGCGTATTTTTCTGCCCTGAATTTAAGGAGCCAGTAATACGTGTAAAATTTAATCCATCGGATAAACAATACTCGACTTTCCTTATCGATACAGGCGCCGACATCAGCCTGATCAAATTAGATAATCTTTATATTGAACAATCTGTAGAAAATTCAGACCCAGTGACTATATCCACCATTGCTGGAAAAACGGTCAGCACATGCGGAAAGGTATTGGGGGAGTTCGAATTCAGAACTGATACACACTCCATACCCTTTAAGCATAATCTATTTGTAGTGGGAAGCAACGTAGACTTCCAACACGATGGCATACTGGGAAGCGATTTCCTTACGAAGCACCAGTGCCACATTAACTTTGAAAAGGGATTCCTTAAATTCGCTGTAAAGAAGAGAACTATGGTAGAACTCGAGCAGCCTTTAGGGAACAAAAATGAGGTCAAGGAAAATATTCAGAATGCCACGCCTTACGAGGTGTCTTCCACGGATAATACAGGCATTCTTGAAAAATTGGATAACACCGTTCGTGAGTCAACATCCGAATCCGTTTGTCTACGGGCCGGATCTGATGCTGTGACAAACACAACGAAACCAACCACCCTTGAATCTTCCTCTCCCCATTTAAATAAAGTTTGTGGTAACGAAAAAGTTAAGGAAACTGCTGAAAAACTGAGTTCAGGAAAACATGAACCTGAAACTCTAATATCCCCAGAAAATTTAAAACGAAATGCCAAAATCGATTTCATAAAGTTGCATCCACGATCACAACAGGTAATGGAAATTCACAAACATATAATACCGGCAAAATGTAAGCCTGAGGAGCAAGAACTCCCAGCTGATTGTAAGCCCGAGAAACAAGAAATTTCAGCAAAGTGTAAGCCTGTGGTACAAAGAGTCCCAGCAAAATGTAAGACTGAAGAACAACTTATTTTCTCGTTAGAAAAGAGTAAGCTTGTGGATAACAGTCACATCCAAATTTCACTCAAACACATTCCTCGTTTCAGTAATTCGTTTGTCCACATTCTCTCTCTCGTTTTTCCCATTATCCAAATTTTAAAATGGATTCTACAAATAAAATCTGACCAAAAAATCGTACCTCCACTAACGAATAAAAGAAAGTTTCAAATCTTAATCTCGAAACTTTATTATTATTTTAACATATTGTCGCTCGGAAGTTTGAACTATGTTACACAGCCAAACCCGAAGAAAGCTTGGGAAGTCTTCCACAAATTTAAGGAAAAATTTGAAACGAAGCAAATTGACTTCCGATTAGCATTCAAATATATACTTAAACAAGTGAATAAGCACATTCTCTTCTGCTCGAAGATTTGACCACATCAATAATATAAAACCATTTGTGGATTAGGCAATCACGAATAAGAAACTCCAAGGAAAAATAAAAGTTGAAGAAAAAATGTATATATGTATAGATAACCTAAAAAAAAAAAAAAAAGAGAAATAAATAAATGCATATATGTATAGATAAACTTACAAAAAAAAAAAAAATAAAGTCAAAAAAAATATAACACTACGACAATGTATTTAAAATTTACTTCAAAAAATTTCTATTCAAATAATTGTATACGAATAAAATAATTTTGTAAATAGTATACAACACTTTTAATACCAAAAAAAAAAAAGAAAAAAAAAACAAACAAAACACAAAAAAAATAAATATATAGATAAAAACAACGCACTTAACTTAACGCACTTAATAAAATAAGTTTATATCATGTTTTAAATAACCACCACTAACTTAAATAAATAAACAACAACAACAAAATTTTGTAATAATAATAAATACTCTTAGGTTATAAGAAAAAACACATTATATATATATGAAAAAACGAAAATACAAAAACAAAACTTACAAAACAGTATTAAAATAAGAACTTCTAATATTTATATAAATTCAAAACAGTTTTCAACTAAGAAAATACTAAGAAAGTAAGAAAATTTTTATATAACAAAAAAAAAAGGAAAAGTTATAGAATAAAATTGTACGTCCAAATACATGGAAAAATTATATAAATAAATAAACGCCCGACTAATAAGGACAATGAAAAAAAAAGAACAAAAATAATATATGTAAATAATGAAAATTTATACGAGTATATAAACAATGAAAATTCTATGTAATATACAAATTGTAAGAATAAACCATAAAAACCTTACTTATCTATGTATCTTTTTACAAATAGTACTTTATAAAAATAAAAACAAAAAAATCACCCAAAGTTAAATTTAATATAATGAATTCAAATACTTATGTAATTATAAAGCATTCTACAATTAACCTTACACGCAGAAAATAAGAAAATATTTACTTTAAATCAAAACGAAAATTTTTAGAATCAAATGTTTCCTTCTAATACAATGTTTAACCAACATGAAAAAAAAAAACAAATTATATGAAATTTTAAAACCAAATGTCTATTGTACGTATAACCAAAACCAAACTAAATGAATATACCCTTAACCCAAAATAAAATAATTTATAAAAGAAAACTTTATTTTGGATAACCAACAATTACTGTTAAACACACCTATACTAAGAAAATTCAAAACTTAAAAACAAAATTATATTTGTACAAAATTTCAAAAGAAAATATTTTTATTATATAAATAACCATTGTGGAAACTTGGATACACGACCATAAATATGAATACATAAATATTAAGAAAAAAAAACAAAGAACAAAAATTACACACTTATAATAAATATTGTATACATAAAGCTACTATGTTAGAAAATATCAGGCACATGTAACGGAATCACGATACCATCGTCCTTATTCCCAATCACACCATTTTCCAGAAAATTAATCTCATAAAGATCAATTTTCTTTTTTTCAAGGAGGGGAGGATGTAGTGCTCCAAAAAGCCCTACCATCTTTTTCTCCCATTCCTAATCCAAAATCCTATCAAAACCTGAAAAAACCCAAACATTATCCAAAATTCGCAATAAACGAATCAAACATTCGTTTATCGCATAACATTTGCCCCCACGGCATAATTAAATCCAGAATCAAAATTAAAATTAAAATTCACAATAAACGAATCCAATATTCGTTTATTGTTCTATATTTGCTCCACAGCATCACCCAAATCCAAAATTCAGAGATTGTTATCTCTATCCTAAAAATTCCATTGAGTTGAACAAACAAAAACTCAAAAGCAGATACATTCACACATCTGCGTAATGGTTTCGTAAGAATTCAAGAAATTGATTTCTTATCTTGTGTAAACACAACATCTCGCTCGAAATATCCAAAAGATCGAGATTGTTGCACGAAAATGTGTATCTTTGAGATACAATTTTCGATTCCTTTTCCTTTATAAAGGAATGGTTTCGTGATCTCCGGGCCGCAGTTTAAATTCGTATCTTGTCCCTGGAGGAGAGAAATAAAATCTGAAAACTAAAACACCCGGTTTTTCATTTCACCTGGCCTGGAAGACCAAAAGAAGAAAAGGACATTCGACCCATATCCAAGGACGTTGCTCTTCCCTTTGGACTCAAAGGAAGCACGGCAAACGTACCCTGTTGTGCGACTGGTTTTCGGGAACTTTTATAAGAGATCTCTTAGTCCTTTTAAGGATTAAGACACACACTCCCCGAAACCAGAAGTACAACAGCGGTTCGGTCTCCGCTAAAAATAATTTGTATAAGTAACAACTTTTCATTTGTGAATAAGAAAACCTATAGAATACGGACATTTATAAAAAGTAACATTAATTTAATTTGCATGAGTGACAACTTTTCATTTGTGAATAACTAGTAGCAATAGACATAGAAATAGTACTCAATAACAAATAAAAAAACATTTAAAAAAACACAAGAAATAAACTAGTGTCGTTCTTGAACTATTTGTTACCCAGTCGGCGATCAGACTGTTCCTCAACACGGGAAAACTTCATCAAGTATCGGGATGGGATATTGCATAAACACCAACAACAACGGTACAGTAGTCCATCTCAGTAAAGCCAATTAGAACCGTGAGTACATACTAAATAAGAGATTGCAATAAAAAATTGCACAACAGGCAACACGGAAGGTATCGTGGCATAATCACGTGTCAAACATCGGCAGGTCCGCCTCAGGAAGCCTGAGCTCTCTGTTTAGAGCCAAGAAATATTTTACTCCGGCCCATAATCCCATATTAGACCCGCGCTCGAATTATACAATCATGTTTGGCGCTCTGCTCCTAAACATATCCTCGATATATTTGAGAGCATACAGAGGCGAACGATCCGCGTGATCGGGGACACGACGTTGACGTTGGGACTACAGTCGCTATCACATCGAAGGCGCGTAGCCGACCTCTGTTTGTTTTACAGATATTATCACGGGTACTTTTCTTCGGAGACTCGTGGTATTGTTCCGCGCAATTCGGCTTATATGCGCTTCACAAGGCAATCCGACAGTTGTGATCAGTTTGCGGTTCATCTCCCGTCGGCGCGAACATCCCTCCATCAGAAATCGTTCCGCTACAGAGCGGGGAAACTGTGGAACTCCCTTCCCGCGAGAGTGTTCTCGGAGCGTTACAACCTGCAACTGTTCAAGAAGAGCGGTTTTTTGATGGCATCTCGGGGCGCCATGTCGGCGCTATAGGTTCGCATCTCCTGAGCAAAGTATATTAAAAAGAATGTATACTTGTTTTATTTGTGTGTACTTGTTTCATTTTGTTGGTTTCTGAGCGGAACAAATCCGGTGGGAGAGTTACTTCGTAACAGATATTAATTAATGAATTGACATATATTAATTTAACTTTATTTAGAAACTATATAACATTTAATTAAATGGAAATACGTATAAAGAGTAGCTAGAAAGAAACAGACAGCGTGTAATATTCCACTAAATAAACCCATTTTAAAGTAATATAAATTCAATTCTTAATTTTCATATCGCACAAAATGGTCTCTTAATCGTCTCCTCTTTAATTGCCTACCCATAACGTGCAGTCATTTCCCGCTCAAGCTACACGCTATCGAATTACGAGTACTTGTTGTGCACCCTGTCGTATATCGTCATTCATATCGAAAAGCAAACAACTGGTATACGAGATTCCCTGCCAACCACTAGCGCTTGCAAAAAAGCAACTTCTGCAAAATAGTGACAATTACCCTACATCATCATCATCGGCACTACAACCTGGAACCGGTCTTGGCCTTATTTAGCAAGTCCTGAGGCTTGTTAAATTTTCCATAATGATTTGTTCTTTCCGGGCAAGGTCATTAGTCTTGGGCCACACAATTACCCTACGCCAAGTGGAAATTCCCATAAAAATGCTGACGCCTACGAAAGATAGGCACTTGGATAATGACGAATTGCCACCGGTAATCCGAAGTGACAAAACGAATTGCTCGAACCAAGGCCATTGCACTTCAAGTGAATCAATTAAGTGGCGATAGCAATTAGGCAAAGCAATTAACTCGTACCAGGCAATTGGACTCAATATCATGGGACATGCGTTTGGGGTCATGCCAAGTGGGGAAGAATAGAGTAGTTGCAAAGAAGATAACTAAGAGTTAAGTAACCAAACAAAAGGTGGCGGGCTCGCATAAGTACAGTGGCCCCCTTGCTATAATAAAATAACAAATAAATAGAGAGAGTTAATTTGTTATAAGAACTAAAGTAATGTCAACACATAAATTAAAAATATTTTAAAAGGTAATATATTTTCATTTATGTTAACTCTCCGTCTACTCGCTTTTTCCATGCTATTGGGAACGCATGTCGAGACGCAATATAGCAGATGGTCGTAAAATTTGTAAAAACAATTGTATGTAGTAATCCTAAATCACTACCCTTTTCCAATTACCTATAACCCCAATCCAATTCCCATAGTGAATCACATGAGCGACAAGTTAAACCAAAAGTTAATTTGTCGCACATTAATTCAATTTCCAAGTACTGTACATCTCAATCCAATTGAATCATATGCACGATAAATTTAAACGAAAGTCCATTTGTCGTGCTTTGATGCAATTCCCTATAACCATTAAAATTATGAAATGCCTAATTCTAAATGCATTTCATAATTTTTTCCTTCCGGGAATTTATTCAAGTAAATTCCTATACACTTCCTAGAACCCTATTCCAATTGAAGCACACAAAATCTCATTTGTGCTTCTTGGAATTTTTAAATAAAATTTTATACAATCTCTGCCATCACAGAGTATAAATGGGCGGCACATTTTGGATTCGAGAGCACTCGATATCCAGAAGTCGATCAGTTAGTCCCGAGGGCTGAACTACGACCAAAGACATAAAGGAAGAATAAAGGCATTTGTAATAAAACTCAAGTAAAACATAAAGTGTTTCCTTTAATCATCCATCTGTGGCGGGTAGCCTCACCACATCAACTGTGAGAACTGTGATTCGGTCGACCTCAATGTTCAAGGCTCTCAACACCACGGGCCAAAAGAGCCGGACGCCATCCCACGGAGAAGCTATAAGACAGCTCGGCTATTAAGGACCCACAGAACCCACGGGACCAGGAATATCTCAGGAATCTATACTGTCAATAACTTTATTTCAGTTTCTTATTAATGGTCTGATAGTATTGTAGGGAGGAGAAGTATTGTGCCAGACACGGGCACACGGTTCACTTCTTCCCCATCACATCCACTAAAAGTATTTAACAAGTACGACATCGATGGGAAAGCACAAACATCGGACCAATAGAACGATTAGGTACACACATCTATGAACGCCGAAGGTACTGCAACACAGTAAATTAAAAACACGAATTGAAAGGTGATCACCGACATTTTACTGATTTAAATGGTTCTTTCATTTTAATTTATTGTATACAGATTGATGACGGTGACATAAATACACAACCTGAAAAATGATTACATCATTAAGTTTAAATGTTATTTGACAGGGGAAAACACCGAATACATTTCGTGGTTACCGAACGCGACTCTCGACTCACGCGATTATCGCTCCCCTGTGCGCAACAGGGTAGCGATGGAGACACGCCCTGGTCAAGTCGAAGAATGGAATTTGACTCCAGCGATCGTCATCTCATGCAGAGATGATTTCGCTAAGGAAAAAAAGGAAGAGAGAGAAAAACTTTTCTCTTAAGGGTGTGACTAGTGGTGCAGTGGTATATGTGCGCGATCGAACAGATTCAATGTTGTTGCATGTGTTCGAAAGCAGGCAGGCGGCAAGGACAATAGGGAAAAATGACCACATGCGCCGCTGGTAATGCGGGTCATTGTTTACACGATGCCTCGTCGCTATTTTCGATGTTAGGAGAAAAAACTGCTAAAAGCAAATTGGATGTTTATGGCATCTCTGGCTGCAATAGAAACCGGGTTCATATTTGCATTAGGAAATGCTGGAGAATTTGGTTTCGGCGTCTATTGCGCTAATTATATGCAGCTGCTTGGGTTGTTTATTGATAAGAAAAAGAAAAAAGGTTCCCAGGCAATGTGTATGAAAAGGTATATGACGCGGCTGGGAAAATAGACGGCGCAGTATTTATGGTCCCTGTCATGAAGGTTACAAATGTATGTAAATCTAATTATTTGTTTACCGGAATTCCCCAAAGGAAATTTGACTGGCGACGTAGATGCCGAAATTGATTGAAAATTCCTGGTAAGTTAATAAAGAAATCTTAAGGAGCAATGGTATGCGAAGAGAATGCATGAAGGTAAGTTTTCTTTACAGGGACTTAAATATCATAGATTTGATCTCTTAAATGCGTGCAGCATTTATAGGTACTAATACTGTTGCATTAGCAAACTTAAGGGAGTTGGGTAGTAGTTA
The DNA here is from genome assembly GCA_963931805.1 of Microdon myrmicae. Lineage (NCBI taxonomy): Eukaryota > Metazoa > Arthropoda > Insecta > Diptera > Syrphidae > Microdon > Microdon myrmicae. The sequence continues at coordinate 132,985,937 of OZ007498.1, read as the reverse complement.
TGGGGGTTTTTCAGGTAAGTAGACCATAGGGTTTGGCGCCACCGGCACAGTACCCCCCCCCCCCCCCCCCCCTTGCTGTGAGATGCCGGCCGTCGCGCTTGTTAAAAAAAAAAAAATAGGGGATTTTGGTTAGGGGGCTCCTGGTGGGTGGTTGATTGTGTCCAACCCCAGGGCGCCCTAGGGTTATTAGATGTGCGCTCCGAAGTATTATGCACCTAGGTATTTGAGGCGGCGTAGAGGGGCGTGTATTGCATTTAGTTGCCGCTAAAGGGGAACCATTGTGGCTAAAGATTGGGGAACCAGGTATAATGTCTCAGTCCGGTGGTATCGGTTTGATTTGTGGACCGGTGTTGCTGAGACATTTGGGAGACGTTAAGGGATCTAAGGACGAAAGTCCTGAAGTTTAAATAAAGAGGCAAAACCAGGTGTCCTGCTGGGTGCTGCTACGCGTAGTAGCTGTGTTAGAAGGGAAGCTGGCTTGCTGAAATCGGGTAGAAAAGTCGAGCATTGGTGAACGGTTTCGCGTGATAGCTGTCTTTGGCGTGCATGGGCGCCAATATTTGACAGGGGCAGAACAAGTTGTTAGCGGTCAAGGAACGTCGAGAAGGGTTGCATGGGGTTGCGTGAAGGCTATGGTTGGCGAGCATGAGCGCCAATATTCAGAAAGGAAGACAGAAAAGGTTGAGATGTTTCACGCGAGACAAAACCGGGCGTCCTATAGATTATATGCTACGCGTAGTAGCTGTTGTTACATAAGGGGCCGGTTTGCAGAAAATGTGTGTTGAGAAATGGCGAGCGTGTGCGCCAATATTTGTAAAAGGGGTCTTAAAAGGGTGGATAGAGGCGAGTTTTGCCAGTATTTAAGGAAGGCCAAAGGTCATCACTTTGAACTCGAAGAGTCCGAAGGGTGTGATGAGGAGCCGGTTAAAGGAGTTAAATTGAGCCGGGGTCAAGTGAGGTTGGGTGGGGTTGCCGCCACAATTGCCCACAGCTAGTCACCGTTTTTACTCTTGACTCCCGAGCGAAGGTTCGCGAGTTCTTCGTTGGTCACCAAAAGTCACTGTTTTGTTCGGAGGTTGCGTGTTATTTTTACACTCGCGGGTCACCAATGTGGGGAGGATTGAGCAATTGCCGCCACAATTACTTACCCATTGTCAGTGTTCTCACATACAGATAAGAATGCGTCCGGCGACACGTCAAAAGAATAATAAAAATGAAAAGCAATCCATAGATGTTCGAGATAGCACCTTATAGTTTACGTTCAGCTCACGTTTTAAAAATATGAAAATCTCGGAATCGGTAAAATATGATTTCGAAGTACATAAAGTTAACTTATAACACTCGACTCATTGTCGTAAAGACGCTACGAATTCGGACGCGCACTGTACACCAACAGGACACGATAGTGGTCATACCGCTTTGATATATTCAACCAAACGAGGAAGTACACTTCACGAACAATTAAAACATTTATTTCTCGCTTCTCCGCCCCGCGACGGAGAGCGAGACTGACGACGACCACGACCTGCTCTGCCGGTGGATGGAATTTGACTCCAGTGATCGTCATCTCATGCAGATATGATTTCGCTAAGGAAAAAAAGGAAGAGAGAGAAAAACTTTTCTCTTAAGGGTGTGACTAGTGGTGCAGTGGTATATGTGCGCTATCGAACAGATTCAATGTTGTTGCATGCGTTCGAAAGCAGGCAGGCGGCAAGGACAATAGGGAAAAATGACCACATGCGCCGCTGGTAATGCGGGTCATTGTTTACACGATGCCTCGTCGCTATTTTCGACGTTAGGAGAAAAAGGTGCTAAAAGCAAATTGGATGTTTATGGCATCTCTGGCTGCAATAGAAACCGGGTTCATATTTGCATTAGGAAATGCTGGAGAATTTGGTTTCGGCGTCTATTGCGCTAATTATATGCAGCTGCTTGGGTTGTTTATTGATAAGAAAAAGAAAAAAGGTTGCCAGGCAATGTGTATGAAAAGGTATATGACGCGGCTGGGAAAATAGACGGCGCGATATTTATGGTCCCTGTCATGAAGGTTACAAATGTATGTAAATCTAATTATTTGTTTACCGGAATTCCCCTAAGGAAATTTGACTGGCGACGTAGATGCCGAAATTGATTGGAAATTCCTGGTAAGTTAATAAAGAAATCTTAAGGAGCAATGGTATGCGAAGAGAATGCATGAAGGTACGTTTTTTTTACAGGGACTTAAATATCATAGATTTGATCTCTTAAATGCGTGCAGCATTTACAGGTACTAATACTGTTGCATTAGCAAACTTAAGGGAGTTGGGTAGTAATTATGGGGGTTTTTCAGGTAAGTAGACCGTAGGGTTTGGCGGAACCGCTACAGTATCAACGAGTAATGATACTTATTTCTACATTTTTGAACGATCAACCAGTAGGCAGAAGATGTCTGATCGGCTCATCGGGAAGGCTCCCACCAAAGAGGCCGAGCCAACGGCCACCAGTTAAATAAATAAAATAAATAAAACAAATATAAATCAAAACTAATCGCCTATTAATATAGCCACCCTGCCTTAAAAAACCCCATTGAGGTAAGAAAAACAATTTAACAAAAATATAACCGTACACGTACATGTACGTCTTGATCGGATTTTGCATCCAATTACCATTATTATAAATTCATACTTAAATACTTTTTCTAACGACCCATCTATTCGCTCGTATTCAAGATTGATCAACAAATTGCCCCAAACTTCAATAAGTAAAATGCGGCCTTCTGTTTTGAAAATAAATTGTCTCACATTGATTAATTTTTAAAAAATGGTAATAAATAAATGGACTGTGCGTTCCCAGAGTACTCCTTTAGTACTCGCCCTTTCATTTGCCTTACGACAATCATTAATTTCTAAGAGCGCGTGACCCCACTTTGTCTGATTTAGCAGAAGCTACAATAGAATTCCCTGCTAATGGTGTAATTCTTCATTTTAATTGATTTGCTTACCAGTCAGAAATTAACAACTCCTAGGATTGCCATTCTCACTCAGTCGCATGCCTTCTTCTCAATCTACTTACTTTCTTATCATCTACTTTATTTAATCTCCAATTCATTAAATCATCCTCGAGAAACATCTTTCCCCGTCAAAGGACGTCCTTCCCAAGATCTCAACATAAAACAATAACAAAACGGCCTCAACCTTCTTTAATGAGTTGTTTTCATAATTTCATCCGGTCCCTGGGGTTTATCCCTTTTTTCTATAAATCACTCACTTGACCGCAAGCCTAACTGGCCATTCGCGTCCGCTGACTGGCGGCGTCATAAATATTGATTCTCCAGCAGCTGGTCATCAGCTTATCTTGGTATTTACATGTCTGCTTAAGCGAAGGCTAGGGAATGCCCCATAGGCAGTCGCTATTCCTAATGGGGAGTTTCCCCTTCTGGTATTCCTTGTGTACCCTGCTATCAGGAAACTTTGGCTTTTCAAAATAATAAATTTCAATTATGCTTGAAATGCAAAAGCAAAAAAATAACAATGGACAAGAGAAAGAAAAAACAATGGGAAAAATAATAAATATGAGTGGAATTTATTTAATTACTTTAGATGGGACTACTGCGGCAGTTGATTGACGGGTGGTTGCCCTAGGATGGGTAAGGCCATGCCAAAGTGCCTGATTTAGCAGGACCTATATGATATATTAATTTCGGTTGATTCCTTGAAAATAGGGCTGTCGATCTCAACCCAATATAGTTGCAGAGAATTTGTGCAAGAATTTGAGGGTCTGCATTAAAGTGAAGTTACATGCTCCAACATAATGTCGATGAAGTCGATTTTCTGTCCTCTCCTACTTGGCTCCATCTCGTGGAATATAAGACAAAACAAAAACAAATAAAAGGCAGCATGTGACATTGCGAAAACTATTAGTAACTAGCAATTACTTAAAAATATGTTTACATGTAAAACTGACTCGGGATGTGCCTTTCAATGAAATGAATCTCAGAGCGAATGTTTTTTTTCAGTGTGGTGTCCATCAATCAGCCTTTTTTAAATGAAGTAATGAATATCTAACCACAATTATTCTAGCATAATCCACTATTAGAACCTCAAATACATTATCTCCAACCTTATTGACCGACAGACGGAACTTATTTATCCTACGCGATTGGTGTGTTGAGTAAGGAATGCCCAACTCGATCATGTAGTTTATCATACAATATACAAAACCTTAAGGGACAATTAACCATTCCTTCGACATAAACTAATCTAATACCCACGAAGGACAATTAAATCCATTTTCCACCCAAAGGGACAATCGTCGTACTGATTTCCAACCAAACGATGAGGCAGGCAATATTATATACAACTTTCAGAATAAGGCAGACATTTCAGACCTTCAGAAGTCAGTCGTACATCTAGCAGCTCTTATCCATTAAGGATCCTCCTTTCCTCAATTTGAAATGTAATTAAAAGTTATTTACTCAGATGTTACATTTTTCTCAAGGTTAGCTGGTAAGTGGAGTAAGATAAGAACTATTAATTCCATCCTTCCATTATTCTATCTGTCCGTCAGGGTAGACAACAAAAACTCATACACCCGTACAGTATTATGCGTTATCCTTGGCTTAAGAGGGAGCTCGTCTATGATTTTATCCGACAGTAATTCGTCGGAGAACTTCTTCGCTACGACAGCAGCAATGTTGTCATGAATTTTAAGTTACAAGGTAAGCACCTATGATGAACTATTAGTAATCGAGAGGAACATTTCAAGGATTGAGTTAACTGAAGTACTTGTGTTTATCGTCTTGTCCGTTACCGAAGTCATCATCAAGAACGAATGTGACTGATGTTGATTCAAGGACTCATAGTCCTGTGTTAAAGTTTCCCAATTACGTGCATTTCTGTGCGGCGAATAATAAATCATCCTTTACAATATTTTGCTACCTCAATGCCAGAACTGGGCATCCTTATCCAACGTTCTAGAGTGGTGTGCAGATTTTCGGTTGGGGGAAGTGTTGTCCTTGTGAAATCCACTTGCCAGCAGGAATCTTTTATTACATTTCACTAGCTGACGGTATCAATCTTATTTTTATCGTTTAGGAAGATGATAAAAACTATTGAGGGGAGAACCATACGGATAACCAGTCGGATTTCATGTTATGGACGTCAGCCACTGGAATGGATCTTTCGAAATATTTTAAGAAGTTTTTTCTTAATGTGGTGGCGTAAACTTCAACTTGATATTTTAAGAAGTTTATTTTTAATGTGGTGGCGTAAACTTCAACTTAATAGTCAAATGGTTTCTTAACATTTCATATTTACGCTAAGTTGTCCTAAGGGGAAGGATATCTAGATTTAGGGATATCATAGCTGAGAGCACAGGCTTCTTCACATTCTAAGTTGGATTCAATAGTGGGAGATTTCTATCGTGATGAGCCTCGGACTTTTTTCGCAGCCTGTGGGAAGTCTTATTACCATAAAACTCTCAGCTTAAACGCCATGCTAGTCTGGTCGTTATTATATAGGAATTTCCGAGGGTATTTTTTAATTATTTTATAAGATGAACCCACGCAATTTGTAGTAGTATATCAATCGCCATAACTAACTTATACTGAATCCCATCTTAGATCTGATGGAACTTAAACGTTAACAAACCCATTTTTGGCGCGAAACTTACATGACTCGATTCTGGTTCTGGCATTTATCCAATACACTAAAATTAATAGGTAAAATAGTTTATCGCTAAATAAGTGATTTCAGGCAGATGTGATAAACCCTTAGCTTCTTCAAAAAGCTGGTGATCGTCCATTTTCTGCTGGGTTTGATTCACAGATCATGAGTCTTTTCAGCAAAAGTGGGTGCCAATAATTAAGACCAACACGGCCGCGTCTTTAATTCGACGAGGTAGCCATTGGCGGATTCTATTCTAGCTGTAGTGTTCCGCCGAACACTGTGCGCACAAATAAAATACACTTTTAGTTTTTGTTCACCGATTTTATTCACTGGTGCTGTTCGTTTGATCAAGTTTAATTTTATTTGTTGCAGCCGATTATTCGCGCCGATACACTCTCGCTCGTTTTTCTTGTTACGGATCCTTATCCTTCAGATGTTAACGCTCAACTATCTTAAACAACTTCCTTCAAGGGATGCAAAAACGAAACTCGAAGGTTCTCATCATTTCCCTTTTTTTCTCGAGATTCCCTCTTACCCAAGAATCTCTCCAGTAGGGAAGATTGTGGGGTAGATGCAGGTGCACCGCGTTCACACCTATCCCCATCATGAATTGCGAGTTCCGTCTGTTCCGCCGAACGATCACCAGGAAGAGGAATATCCACTAATAAAACGCACTGTGATTGATTAGTCTGAAGGATTTTTATTGTCGGGTTCTATTTTAAATTAATGAAAGCAACACAATTTGGTAACAAATGGATTCGGATAAAATTGAAGGTAGTACTGGTTAAACACGACTTCCGTATTTACTTTAAACTAATCCCGACTCCTGGATGTACGCGTCCCCGGACCCCACGGGGAGCGGAAGACGAACCAACCGGATCGGTGGTTGAAATACGACTCAACTGTGGGTTAGGATCTGACTCTTGATACAACCCCCAGTTCGATGGTGAGATCGGATGAAGAGAGAGAAGATTTCTCTTTAGGGTGTGGCCACCAAGGAAATCCAATCTTTCCTTAATGCCCGTGGCCAATGGACGGCGATCTCTGTATGCAGTGATTGTGCAGATCACACTGTCCACCCATGTGCGAAGGTCAACGGGAAAACAAAGCCGAACAATTAAAGGGAATCATGAGCATAGATGAGATATGAGTTCAGCCAAGTAAACAAACTGTATCTCATTAGGTGGTAATGCATTTGACTGTTTATGGCATCTCTGGCTGCAGTAGAAACCGGGTTCGTGTTTGCATTAGGAAATGCTGGAGAAATTTCGGAGTTAGCATGAGCATGGCGGCCAGCGGATGAAATTCGACTCCGCGATATCTTTCTCGTTCAGAGCTCACTCGCTCATCGTGATCATGGTGGCATGTGTGCCTAGAACAAAGAAAGATATAAAGTGCATTCCTAGGATAAGCAAATAAAACCGAAATCGTCGGATGCCCATGGAATCTTTGTTGGAACATGTGCGGCTAAACAAAGAGACGACGATCCGATGTGAAAATGTGCTAATTGGTTGGGAGACCAAACAAATCCATTGCTTGCATTTGTATATGCTGGGTCATTCGTTTTGTAGCGACGAACAAAATTGAAGATAGTTTGTCTATTGATGGTGAATCGTCGGTCGGCTTGCTGCAGCTGTAAAAACAAGCCGCCCGACGTTGCATTTCAATAGATAACAATGGGTGCCGAATGTTGTGTATTTATGGTGCATATGCACATTAAGCCACTATTTTTAGGAATTTCAGATAATGCTTGAAAGCATTACATGTCCTTGGAAAAGGAAATGTTTTCTGGTACAAATGCAAATGCATTGGCGGGAAATAATGGGAGTAATGGAATTACTAAAAAGGTCATGGAGAATTCTTACAGAAAATTGTATGCGAAGAGATGCATGAAAGTAAGTTTTCTTAAGAGGGAATTTAAGATCATGGGTTTGATCTCTTAAATGCGTACAGCGTTTTTGTGTACCGAATGCGATTGCATTGTCGAAATTATATGGGAAGATGGGTGTTATGGGGGTTCTTAAGGAAAGCGTAGCGTGGGGTTTGGCGGAACCGCCACAGGTCGATACACACTTTCCATACTGGCCGTGTCCTTCGATCGCCGTGCCGGCATCGGGAACTGGGGCCCACGTATCTGTGGATACGGGGGGTTGTTGACACCAGTATGGATGTCACCTTTGGTCAGATGAAAAGGTGTTTTTGGGGGTGTGGAGGGTTGTAGTTGTGTGTGCCGGCACGACACGGATTCACTAAACTCCCACCAACAATTGCGTCGCCGAAAATTGTTCAGCAACGAAGAGTAGGATAAATCAAAACACACTGGGATAGTTTTTTTTTTTTGGTTAATGTTTTTCTTTTATTTTTACTTTTTTTATTAATTTGTTTGTAACTTAGGATTTCAATTGCAATTTATAATTTAGTACAAGCACCAGTGATTCTTTTGTTAAATACTTGTTAGACACACATTATTCCTTGAAGTACTGTACTCCATTCAGTTTTTTCGGGATCGTCTAATATATTGATACGAATTTTAGATCCAAAAATTAATTCACGACTCAAAAATGAATTCACGACTCAGACATTTTTCGCGACTCAAACTCCAAAACTTGTGTGCACGCAGCCGTGGTTGAACTTCGACTAATCCCAATGAGGGATGAAGATTGCCTTCTTGGGATATGCACAATGATCAACCAATTGAGATCATACTCTCATCTGGACTGTCTCGTTTTCCCCACCCATCGAGGTGAATAAAACCTTTGGTTAATTCAATAGTCGATGGACTAGAGAGAATGAGAGAACCGAAACGAAAAGCGCAATGATCCCGGGGATGATTTGCTTATTGCATGCACGAATGGAAAATCTGGTGATGACCGAGTGACCTAGTTACAACATCGGTTTGATCTCAGAGTGCAATGCACTCAGCGAAGGGGAAAATGAAATGGGATGAAAATTGTCTTATGCTATTTACCTGACTAAAGAGTTTATTGATCCCCAGCGAATAGCGTGTCTGGATCTGGCTTGGGAATTATGAGCATGGGAACCAAACTCGAACAATTTGAAAATTACCCCAGCGGTTTTTCGATGATGCAACCGCGTCGTTTGGTTAGACTTGGTTGTTGCTAACCAATATGACTTTGAGATTCCCTGTGGAAATCTCATGGGGTTAACGCAATGGAGTTGCCGTATGGCAAGTGCTACTGAATTCAATTATACATTACCTGTATAAAATAATGAATTCAGTAAGGCGTCCTTTTTGGATATATCTTTTTTTCAGGTGAAATAGCTGGTGGAAGGAATTGGGGTTGAGGTGGTGCGCTGTTAGCATTAGCAAATTGGGTAGAAATTGTGGGTTGGTTCTCCGTGTAATAAAGAGAACCCCCACAAATTCAATGTTCGACAATTGAATGTTTGGTAGACAATCCCTTTAAGTGGGTTTTTTAATTGTTCACTTCGCGGTACTTTTTTCACAGAATGTACTTCACGACTTGACATCCCAAACATCGCATGCATTGCTGTGTTTGACGCTTCTAACCAAATATGAGAATTTAATTCTAGCTTTGAACGGCTGCGTCCTTATTAATAGGTATTAAATGGCTTTAAATATCTCATAAACGACAAAGTACAGTGCAGACGGAAGCTACGACCGACGATTAGCAACCGATTTAACGACATTTATTGGAATTGAATTAAGTTTACAATGACGGGGCTGTTGTATGTCCGGCGCCGTGCTTCCTCGGATGAGGGAAGAGCGGGGACCTTATTTATTATTCTGCTGTCTTCAATTCGCGTTTCATTTATTTCAATTGATAATTAATTATCAAAGAAAACTATTTCTTCTCTTTGATATTCTTTAATTGTTATTATTAATTATTTTAACTTTCAAACAGATACCACAAACTCAAAATCTCTAACTCACAACTCAAACTAAACTAAACTTAAACTGATACTTCTCAAAACTTAACTCTTCTTAAATGACTTCTTACTCCTTCAACTCCAAAACTAAAACTGATTTTTTTCTATTCTATTTTCTCTCTGACTTTTCACATGAATCAAGACGAAAATCCAAGTTACTATGTTTTGAATAATTAAAAAGGTGCAGGTTATTAAGTGTGCTGTAACTGGTAATATTGTGAATGTTTATGAATGGTATGTATTAAGTGAGAATGTAATATATGTTAAGTGAAGTTTTTAAGGATGTGTTAGGAGATTCAGTGTTAAATTTAATAAGGGTAGTATTCTGGAATACAACAGGGCAGAGGATTCCATATTGCTGTGGTTCGGCTAAATAATGGTTTTATTATGACCGGTTCGGATAATGTCAAATATTTGTTGCATTTAAAAAAACAATAAAGAAAAAAAAGCGTAAGCGGCAAGTTGGCTCGAGTGTCAAAAGTGTTATTTGTTGGTTTTTTCTATGTAATTGACATTCATCAATATTCAATTTATTATATATTGGGGCTTCTATCTGCCAACAAAAAGCAATAATAGGTTTTGATGACACTGAGTTTTACTCGACTAGATAATCCACATTGGTATATCTTGCTATGGCTGGATTTCAAAGAGGTTTGAATACACTGATTGAAAATGAGGTTTGAATACACTGAGGGTATTCGAATGAGTCTCAGAAAACCAACGATAAATTAGTGGGTCGAATTGTGATTAATAGATAAGAGTTCAATTATATAAATAAGGAATAGAATGGGTGAAAGTGTGGAGTTGTAGGGGTTGAAGAAGTATTTGGGCCAGACACGGGCGCGCGGTTCACTTTCTCCCCCACGATGTTGCTCCGACGAAACTAGTTCACCCAGAACACGAACAATGGAAAACACACTGGTGTAGTTTTTGTTTGGTTTATTATTTAATTTTCGTTCAAACTATGTTTTTCTCTATTAATACACTTGAAACTTTTGTAGTTCAGCCACAATACGATTCTTCAGCCGGGAATATTTTTCTTGTTGCTCTATAAGCGACGAATTTAAATGGCAAATTTCGCGTTTCGATTTAACTAGTGCACGATGAAGTTCTTGATTATTAAGTATTAACTCGCGATTGATTTCACGGTAGGTCTACATTCGTAAATAACGATTTAATTGTTAATCCGATTTTTTTTTTAAAACCTGTGGCTCAATCATGTGCACCCACGATTGTGATTGAATAGCGACTGACTTTCGACTTCTTTTGACCGATCACGGTAGCGGTTAAAAATCTCGACTCGGAGCAGCGTGTCTGACACCGATGGCGGATGTGTAGCGACTGCCCTAATTAGGGGTGAAATTCGGTGTTCTATCTTTGCACATAGGGCAACCACCAGAGATCGCGCCTCTGCTCTCTCATTGTCACGCCCGTCGAAGTGTGGTGGATTATCGGTTAATTGATAATCGACGAACATAGGAGAATGAGAGAACAGAAACACGATGTATGATGATCTCGGGGTGGGTTTGGTTGTGTGTGCTGGTATCAAATGCAGTTTCTGAGTATGACCTACTGTCCTAGTGTTACGGCTGTGGTGATCCCAGAGTGCATTGAACCGTATGGAATTATGGAGGAGAGAAAATGTAGCCGGTGCTATTCACCTGCGAAAAGAGATCATGGATCCCAAGCCAATGGATGATCTGTGGAAAGTCATCATCATCATCACCATCGGCACTACAACCGGGAACCGATCTTGGCATTATTTAGCAAGTCCTGAGGCTTGTTAAATTTTCCATAATGATTTTTTTTTTCGGGAAAGGTCATTAGACTTGCGCCAGAGGCTCCCTGGCGGGGAGTCGAACTACGGTCTCCCGCGTGACAGGCGGGTATACTAACCATTATACTATCGAGGTAGGACGCTACATCGGCTAGGGAAATATTACCGTGGGAAAAACGCTAAGGAATGTGGTAATTACCCAAGCCTTGGATGATGATGCAACCGCGTCGTTTGATTCGACTTGGTTGTTGCTAACCAACATGAATTGGAATTTCCGGTGGAAATCTCATGGGCTAGAGGAATGGAGTTGCCGTATGGAAAAAAGGGCAGCTAAACTCAATTATGCATTATCTGCATAGGATAATGAATTTAGCTATGCGTCCTTTGGGAATACTTGATATTTCAGGTGAATAGCATGAACGGTGGAATAGGGGATTATATGATACGCTGAAAGCGGTCGAAATAAGGCGGAAATTGTGGTTGGAATTGTGGGTCGGTTCTCCATGTAGTATAGAGAACCCCCACAGAGTCCTCTCGAACACCATAATTAATTTGATAGGATGCAGTCTTGTCAATTCATAACTACGTGGATTGATCGGCTGGGAACATTGCCATTTTTCTGTTAATTCAATGTGTCGTCCACACACCACAACAAGGAGGAGTTGGGTATCAAACTCTGTTAAACGCCTTTGAGATATTCAGTATAACAAAAAGGTACTTAAAAAGTGGTAACGTCGAGGGACTCCACTTTTATATCTAGACACACCACCATATCTACTTCGCAATGATACCTATGTTAACACTCGATAAAGGGTTAATCTGTTCAATTAATGTGACTTAGTTTCTACATTGGTATGTTATAAATATATATCGAAACGTTGGTGCGAGGGAATAGGCCAACTTACGACTTTGAAGCCGGACACATTGTAATCATTTGAATTGGCGGTGATTAATAAATATTAATAATTGTGGAAGAGTTGTTTTAAACAGCAAACGAATAACAACAAGCGAATACGGAACCAGAAAAAGGATCGAAAGCCGATCAGGGGAGCAGCCAGTCAACGCCCCCTGCACCCAGTCGCAGTTCCAACCAGCAGCAAATCAACCACCGCTCAGAGACCGCCAACGGTCAATCCCAAGTAAGTCCCATTCACTTACTTTGAAATATATTAAATATATAAATAAAATAAAATTAATAATCACCAAATATTATTAAATTGTTAAAGTCATATAACAATTTTTCTCGGCAGGTGCACCTCCGACTTTGGGGCTACAGTTATTCATGAATTGAATTCCAAAATTCCGATTCACTATTGTAATCTGTTTTATACCTTGATCGGTTACAACTCAAATTGAATTCATTTAAAAAAAATAACGTTTACCCGCTCCATGAGCACAGTTCTTCTTCTTCTTTTTTTTTTTTTTTTTTTTTTGTCCTCCATGTTTTATTACAGCACACATCGATTTCGGCTCTTTCTTTTAATACCAACAATAACACCAGACGAAGAGGACGAGTAAATTAAAAGAAACGTGTTTCCATTTTTATGGGTATACATGTAATTACAGATTATTTAGCGCTGGATGCTTCAGTGGATCATTGTCCAAGACACATATCTAATTAAAAATATAAGACGTAATGTAGTGTAGACTCAGGCGGTCTCTATGACGCTGCAGCATAAACATTACACTTGGCCTTTTTATTCGAGCGTGTAGCTCGTTTTTGGTATAATTAGTTTTTACTTGATTGGAACACAACTATAAAGTGGAAAGAAATATAGAAATATTCAGGAGTGAAATCTCCAACAAATCCCAGACACTCAACTTGGCCAATATGTTTTCGAATGACTTTCAATAAAAAGATTACTTTCCATTGCTGTCCTGCAAGTGTTTATGATCGCAAATATGGATGCCACTATATTTCCCGTGCAGGATATTTAATCTTTAACGAGAATTGTGAAAGATTGTCCCATTAAGGATTCTTAGCCAGGTATACCTGATGTTAATCGAGTCTTACCAGATGTGGGGTAACCCGAGAAGGTATTACATTTTATTACTTGTTTCAATATATGTACTGTAAAGAATAATTGGTTGTGCTGATCAACGAATTTTGGTCGGCGCGTGAAATTGTTTGTTAAGTGATTTCCCGTATGATGCTGGGAGTCTCAGGTGGTGTATATTCGAGAGTAAGGGTTTGAGGAAACTCGTAATATGTATGGTAAAGTATCATCGCGTAGTATGTTTACGACTTTAAAAGCTTCTATAAAACCAGCAGCACCAACAAATTCCGTCAATTTTGTACAGAAAAAAGGGATCAAACATTCTTGTATCCTACGCCTCGAGTTGTCCACAGAGGCAATCTAAAAATGTTAACTCGGTGTGATTCCAGTTCAAAATAAAATAAATATTGTAGATTCCAGTATTGATAAAACTGCAGAATAGAAACAATTATCGTAGGTCGATATTCTTAGAAATGAATACCGACTATGATCTTCGTTATCTTTAAGATATTTTGGCCTTCAGCCATAGGTATAAATAGTTTGTAAGATATAATTGTAATTCATTCATATTTTGTCTAATAAATGTGCTAGTCGTTTTGCTGCACAAAATATAATCGAATCGTGGTATCGAGCGAATAACTCGCGAAGGGAATTCCATGAATTTCCTGCTTTGTAACAGAACGAGTTCTGATGCACCGCGAATTGGTGCGACCCAACGGAGCGCATATGAACTGAACTGCGCGGAACAATACCACGAATCTGCGGAGAACAGTACCCGTGATAATATCTGTAAAACAGACAGAGGTCGGCTACACGCCTCCGATGTGACAGTGATTGTAGTCCCAACGACAGCGCCGAGTCCCCGATGAGGCGGATCGTTCGTCTCTATATGCTAGTAAGTAGATCGAGGGTTTGTTTAGGAGCAGAGCTCCAAATATGGGGGCAATATTCGAGCGCGGGTTTAATTTGGGATTTATACAGGACACGAAGTTGGGCCAGAGTAAAATATTTCTAGGCTCTAAAAAGATAACTCAGTTTTTGAGAGGCCGAGCTGGCGATCTCCGTAACGTGTTTTTGCCACGATACATTCCCACAAACCGTGACTGCGAGAAATCTCAAGTTTTCTCCAGATGCGAAGGCCTTGCTATTCATCGTCAGCTGTGGAACCGATGACCACTCTTTTTTGTGAATGTTGTATGCTGTGTCTTCGTTGCATTGAAGTCGACAAAATTGGATTTTCCCCACTGCAGAACTTTATCCAGATCCCGATGCAGTGCGTCGATCTGGCTACATCTCAGCTGGTGTGACGTTGATGCACTAATCACCCGGTCAATCAAAAAAGGAGAAACAAGCTTAGTACCATCCGCAAAACTGAACACTTTGTTATCCGTTCACTTCAACAAATCATTCATGTGAAGCGAAAACAGGGTTGGAGCCAAAATTGAACATTGAGACAACCCGGAATTAACAGGATACAGATCCGAAGACACACCGTCCACAACAATCCGGATCTATCGATTTTCGAGGAAGCTCTTCGTCCAGTCACAAAGTTGCTGAGAAAGTCCATATCAACTACGTTTGCTCAGCAACGCCCGGTGCTAGGCGCGGTTAGAAGCCTTAGAGAGATCTAATGTGACGCCCTCGACACACCATGCCACTCAATCGCTGATATCCATACATCTCTTATAAGGGTCAAAATATCTCCCGTGGACTGACTTCTACGGAATCCGTATTGACGATCATTCAGAAGTCCGTTGTACACCAAATATTTAATTAACTCGGCATTGATGACCTTTTCCACCACCTTAGATAACATAGACAGTAATGCTATCTGCCGGTCATTTTGTGGGAGACACCCTTCGCCACTCTTTGGGATTCGCTGAACTCGAGCGATTTGCCAGCAAGTAGGAAATATCGTCTGTGCCTAAGATAAGCGAAAATGTCTGACAACAACCGGCGATAGTTCTGGAGCATAGTTATTAAGGACTATTGGTAGGTTTATCTTTTGAATTCGTGCCTAATGTCCCCCTGCCCGTCACTAAAGGAGGAAAAGAGGAGGAAGCGAGTTACCGGCGGTAGCTTTGCCATTGGCCAGAGGGGACACGAATCAGTTGGGCACTCAAGCAGTTTATTGGTCACTCCGTCGTTGTAGACTTTCTTCGTGGTGTCAATCACCTGGTTGTACGCGTTTTTGATTCTAACAAAATTCGTCCTGTTAACATCGGTCTAGAAATAGGCGAGCACAGAACGAAGGCAAACTCAATAACTAGTCGAAAGTGTGCGGAATATGCTAACTTTCAGATCGAAAATCAGACCATACGATCAAAGGAAGCTGATAACAACTTGGAAGTTATTCTCGACAGCCGACTAAAATTTAAGCCTCACGTACAATACACAAGTAAAACTGCCGCAGGCGTACAAGCAGCCCTAGCCGCAATATTGGCGAACACCGGTGGAGCAGATAGTAAGAGAATTATTCTGTCAAGGGTAGTCATATCATTATCAGCATATGCCAGTGTTGGCAGAAGCTCCACAAATAAAACGAACATTTCATTTCATTTTTATATCATTTTTTATTTCTTCCCATTATTATAATTTACTTACTCACTAGACAAAAATGATCAAACTCTAGCTTATGTTATCTTATTTCTTAACTTACTGGTTCCTTGCCGACTCTCTAAGTTAGATGCATACGCTTAAAGCATGAACATTTGTCTTTCGACATTATGATTATTTTGTTTACATGAATTTTTAGGGAACTTAATTAGATACAAAGAAAATGAAGAACAGAAAAAACTTTGTTTTTGTTATTGTTACAAATAAAACGATTGAAGGAGGGGGGCACACTGTGGTGGAATGGTAGGAGATGCCGGCGTTTTTTTTTTACCTAGGCGTAGCGTTATTACATACTCTACAACTCTATGGATAGTGCATGCCAGTGGCTCGGGCCCACGGTATTTTTAAAGATTGGTCATCCTTTGGCGCCACTATAGAAAAGGCGACATCTGTTACGCATTAGAAATACCTACTTCAACACATCAATCAACAGAAGTTGATTCCTATTGTGTTTGGTTGAATTGTTTAAGGGGGCATATCCAGTACTCATCTTCAAAAATATTTATATTTTTTAAATTTGTTTTATGAAAGTTTTTCAATTTCCATTCGATTGAATGGAAACGCTCTTTCGACCGGCTTCTACCTTTTTCAATGTTCGTGGACATGATATTGTTACATAATGTACAACGATAGTTACCACCCACCCCCTTACCTTTTAAATAATTACATAAATTCGTGGCCTTAATTCTTTAATTACACACATTCCATATCTAAACAACATTTTCCCACCCCTTAAAAGCACATTTCATTCTACGTATTAACCATATACAAAATATTTTTCCCTAACATAAACCTATCCCAAAAGCGATGGTCATGGTCAAACTTTCCATCGTACAATGCATGTACGAGTATATTCAAAGGGAATCGTCATAATTGCAATGGAAAGTGTAGTATAAACTTTTTCAACCCTTCCCATCTTCTGTCGCGCAAATGTCGCAATTCTTTCCCCAAAGAATTACAAAATTCTCCTAACGATAACATGAAATACTTTTCACGCATATTTTTAGGTACATTGACCCTTCCCAGCAAATTTGCCATACCTGACCATTATATTCTTGTACACTTGACGATTCGCTGGAAGGGGGTTCAGTTCAGCGAGAGCCTAACTAAACTTCCAACGAATCAATAAATGGTAAGGTGGGCCCAAATTTGTATCCTCGTATCAAAACACGCGAATGCGCGATTTTCTCTGTGTATTTGAAACCGAAAGAGGTTCACTGTTTGAAGCTGGTGTATTAAAAACGTCGTGTCTCTGGTTTGTTTCGGAAGTCGTGGCCGGTGGCAAAATAAAAGCACATTTTAAAATTATTAGCTAATATTAAATCAATAAAAAAATTTGATTAATTTGACGTTTGTTTTAAACTCTAGGGTATGAAATGTTATTGAAAACCAGTAGTGTGTGACTTTTGGATAAATTGGTGTTGTAGCATATTTTTACTAATTGTCAATAAACAGTTCATTACACCTAATTTCTTTATTACGTAAAAGTGATAAAAAATACTAGGCAACGAATGTGTTAAAATTGCGACACCGAAACGCAACATCGTCATTAACAAGGAGATTGTCACAAAGCAGCCAGATAGCAGCGAAGAAACAAGTCTAGTAACACGGAGGTTCAAGCAATAAAACCCCAGAATCTACACAACGTGAGTATGTTCCAACTATATATATTTTAGTTATAAATTTTTTTTTCGCAAAATTAAATTGCAACAATATCTCACACAATAATGAACCGATCTTTTTAAAATTTTACACAATTCTTTAAGATAAGAATTTATCGGATGTGGATTTCTCCAAAAAAAAAAAAATTGTTGATTGTTTTTAACGAAAATCCTGATTTTGAATTGAAAGCCAAAAAAGGCAAAATTTAATTATTTTTAAGATCCTTCGTTCCTTCCCGAGATAGAGTAACTTACTAACGGAATCTCTTTACTGAATTCAGGTAACCCTGTATCGACTTATCATGTTCACGAGATAAGGGTGGCACCCGTGTAAAAGTGGCCTGTATCGGTGCCGGTGCCACCCATGAGGCTACAAACAAGTAACCATAACACCATTAGGATATATGAAAATATCTTTGGGATAATTTGTTTAGTTGTCCATTAACTGCTATTGCATCGACTTTTGGACGGAAGAAGAACGGGAAAGAGGTTGGTGGTAAGGCCACTACGGAATTGGGGTCAAGATCAATCGTGACGTCAAAGAAATCAAATCCGATTGCGAAACAAGTGCCCAGAAGAAGGAACGGTGGCATAGCCGAGTTAGTGAGATAATGAATTTACGCCCCCCAACAGAACATTCAATATTAGATTAGATTCGTTTGTTTTCGGTTCAAGAGGTCTTAGGATTCTATAGGACCTATAGAGCTCTTAGATTGTA
This sequence comes from Microdon myrmicae, assembly GCA_963931805.1. NCBI lineage: Eukaryota > Metazoa > Arthropoda > Insecta > Diptera > Syrphidae > Microdon > Microdon myrmicae. The sequence continues at coordinate 132,967,611 of OZ007498.1, read as the reverse complement.
TAGTGTTTAGTATACCCACCTGTCACGCGGGAGACCGGGGTTCGATTCCCCGTCGGGGCGCCTCTGGCGTAAGACTAATGACTTTGCCCGGAAAAAATAAATCATTATCGGAAATTTAACAGGCCTCAGGACTTGCTAAATAAAGCCAAGACCGGTTCCCGGTTGTAGTGCCAATGATGATGATGATGATGATGATGATAGTGTCAGTAATATTCCTAGGCTGGTGTTATCCTCTGTTTTTTTAGATAATTGTAATTTTAATGAACCGTCGTGCCATCGATATCATTGTATATATTAAGGGGTGTTACTTTCACATGTTGGTAGGTTAAGTAGTTGTACCGGTATTGGTGCACGACATTTATCCTGTAACAGGGTTTAAATAAAATAGTGTCACCATAAAATGTCTCTTTGGTGATCTAATTGATTTAGCACTAAAAAGCCGGCGGGAATTCACGTCAAGCAATTGCAAAAATTATTGCAGCCCCAGTAAAAAACTATATTGGTATGGAGGTTGTTAGGTTGCCAAACATCCTTCTCTTCTGTCTTTATTGGAATTACAACAAAAACACATCTATGTTTTATTTAGCGGTCTAAGAAATGTACGCTCTATACATTCAATTCATCAACGGTGTCTTGTCCACCGCTGAACAGTCAGTCAATTGCTCTTCTGATGACGCCACTTAATCCTTAGTGCATGCTTAGTCAACTTCCTCGACTTCACGTTCAAGTGTCATTGTATGCTGATCTTGTAGTTCCTTTAAATTATGCCGCCTTTAAAAGTTGTAGGCGTTATATGATGGCATATAATTAGAACACTTCTTGAACGCGTCGTCCGCATGAAATTTGTAAAATACAAACCGCCAAATCGCCAAACCGCACGGTCCACTTACCTGAAAAAACCCCCATAACTACTACCCAACTTACTTAAGTTCGCTAATGCAACAGTATTAGTACCTGTAAATGCTTCACGCATTATATAGATCACCATCTATAATCTTAAAATCCCTATAAAGAAAACTTACCTTTTCATCCATCCCTTCGCATACAATTTTTCGTAAGATTTCTTTCTTTGCTTATCCGGTATTCTACACCAATTTGGTACCAGACAAATTCCTGTAAACAAAATGATCCGGATTGCATTCAATGTAACCGTCATGACAGGGGCCATAAATATTGCGCCGTCTATTTTCCCAGCCGCGTCATGTACCGTTTCATACACATTGGCTGGCGACCTTTTTTTCTCATCAATAAACAACCCAAGCAGCTGCATATAATTAGCGCAATAGACGCTGAAACCAAATTCTCCGGCATTTCCTAATGCAAACATGAACCCAGTTTCTACTGCGGCCAGCGATGCCATAAACATCCAATTTGCTTTTAGCACCTTTTTTTCCCAACGTCGATAATAGTGACGAGGCATCGCGTAAACAATGACCCGCATTACCAACGGCGCATTTGGTCATTTCTCCCTTTTGTCTTATCCGTCTGTCTGCTTCGTTTACCCATTGCTCTTGAGCATGTGTAAACCACACAGATCCGAACGATCGCACACATACCACCAAGAGAGACTTTACGTTTCTCTGGTGGTAGGTAAAAACGATATCCTTATTGGAGAGGATATCTACCACGGCACAATAAACTCACCCCAAAAATGCGAATCATCGCTGATGATTATCGCGGAGTCGTCTTCCATCCTTCAGCGCGCGCGCATCATTTATTCTTACCATCGCCCGTAGGGCGTGCATCGGAGTCCCCTGCGGGACGTGTCTCTTTTACCCGCGTAATTATGTATTCAGTGAAAGTAGAATCTGTTTACCAAATAAGCTAATTAAATGCAGTTAAAACAGTTTTAAATAAAAAGAAGTAAATTATAATTACAATAAAAAATCATTCGAACGTTAACCCAGTGTGTTTAATTTTCCGGCAGCGGTTTCTGTGTCGTGCGTTATTTTCTGGCTGTTGTCCGTTCCGTATTTTGGTGTTCGGTTTGTTGATTGTGAACAAACGTGGTGGCGTTTCGTTCCTTTACTCTGCGGAACTTTAGTGACAATCGGATGGGGAAGGGAGTGAATCCAGTGCCGTACGCCGGCGCACCCAACTCTTAACCCCACATAACTCCGCTTGATGGAGCTCGCGGAAAACCACCCAGACATTTGGCTAGAACAAACCAGAAAACCAAGGCCGAGGGTTTACATGGGGGTAACTTTTCGAATAAGCCACTTCTCGGCGAGAGTCGAGGGCCGTATCCTACCGAAAAACGTGCCGAACAACTAACGAAAGTACTAAACACTACCGACTGACCAATCCTTAGCAACGTCCAGTTAGGTAAAACGACATTTAACGAATCCGGCACAGTCGATATGTTGATCGGCACCGAGTTGTACAGGTGTCTGAAACCTATCAATCTGTCAAATTTGGTTGAATCCACGGCTGCTCGTTCTACAGACAATTTTAGGACGCCAACATCAACACCGTCAACTGGAAGACACGATTTGCAGAAAAATGACTGCTAACAACATTCATCAACGTTGGCAACGCAGATGAGGATCAGTAGAAAAGCCCACTGATTTAACACCGTCACTTTAATACTCCGACAATGAATTGTATGTAGTAGGGTTCGCTTCCGTGCATCTCGATCAACGAGGAATAGAAGCGAACGATGGATCCTGAATGGATGCTTGTTGTTTGTTGTTGTGTCTTGGTCCCACTATGGATACGTGGATACACCTACGCGTCTTTGGTTTTTTTAGGTAGCGACTATGGGATACTCCGTCTATGTACAGGCGAAGCGCAGGATAATGCCACTATGCCAATTGTCAAAGCACACACACGAAGAGAGTTTTTAAAAATCCCGGAACAAGCAAATCACAATACACTGGAAACGCACTATTTTCCATTCTATAATGTCATTTAACACAGCGGACCACAACTTTGTAAGGAACTCTGTTCACAGCCGTAGCCGTAGTAAAACACAGACTAATTATATTCATCATCATCATCGGCACTACAACCTGGGACCGGTCTTGGCCTTATTTAGCAAGTCCTGAGGCTTGTTAAATTTTCCATAATGATTTGTTTTTTCCGGGCAAGGTCATTAGTCTTGCGCCATGACTAATTATATTAGTGTACTCTTTATTCTTTTTACTGGATGACATTGGCTTGAATTCGGGACCCGCGGAGAGATTTGTTAAATAAGGTCAAGACCGGATCCCGGTTGTAGGGCCGATGGTGATAATTACTCTTTATTCTTAGATAATCACTTCCCTTGCGCTACCAACTGACTACTTTCTATTCTACTTTTCTTCCTACCGAAGTCTCGGACACATCGCCCCTTCTCGCAGATCCTTTTTGAGAGTTTTTGTGTGTCTAGCTAATGCAAAAAAAGTTTATATTGCACTTTAAATGGGGTCAAAGTCCATGGGAAATGGATGAGAATATGGATGGAATTCGGGTATATTTGTGCATGCCATAAAACACCTGGTTACAATACGTATGCATTGCGATGTTTAGATTGCCGGAATTGTGTGTCGGCGGATCAAATGGACATGGGTTTGTTTGGACACGTGTTTGATTGTACATACAATGCATGTGACAATATGCATTGTTATATTTGCATTTTCAGAATTGAAACCGATGTTCGACAATTGAACGTTTGGATCAATTGGTTTGACGTTGAACTCAACGTGGAGTTGGGGATAAGAATATATGATATTGGATGGGAATTCGATTTGTGTCCATTATGGATGTATGGGAAAAGGAAATGTGGGAGGCAAATCGTAGCGCTTCTTGGAGCACTACATCTATCGACCATACTATGTTCAGTTTAGAGCGCCCACGTAAGCTAGATTTTCAATTTGCTAGTTAATCTACAATTTAAGGCGAAAAATAATAATTTGATACCCCCTTTCTTTATCCGCTTCTTCCATTTTCCATAAAGAATCGATTTGGTTTTCTAGACGTAGGATCATTTGATTTCACTCGGATATCGACGGACTTTTACTAGTGTGGGGTAGGACGTATGTGTGCCGTCGTTGGCACTGGTTCTACGCCTATTCCATGCTGTTATTACTGTAGCTGACGATCACTTTGTGGAATGCAACTGCCGTGGATGCTGCTCTACAGTTTGAAACATTTTACTTCTGTAAACGATCGCTGCTTCGGTACACACTGATTTTACTGGGCATCTTGTCGATGGGCTTTTCTATATCACCATAATCGCGTCTATCGTAATGCAATGAAACGACACATAATTAATAAAGGCGGAGCAACTGTCGAAGAGGTAGAAAAGGATAGACGTCAAGGAATTTCGATGGCGAGCAACGCGCTTCCCGATTGTGGTCAGTCCAAACTAGTCGAATGAGATTAAAACACAGTTTTCATTCCTTTCAACAAAACACATCGCTCCAATATTGTTTTATTCGAGCGTAATTAGCAGTGATTAAATTAAATTCACAATAAAAATAACAGAAACAATACATGTTTTACTCCAGGATATTTAATAGTCATTAAAATGAATTCACGAACAAATGCACAGCACAGACGTTATCAAACGCACGACACTACGCGTCGCCACTCCACCCTCGACTCACGTTTAACGTGGAGGACCCGACCTTCCTCCACGGAATCAGATTGGTGATTGCCACCGAAACGACAGAATACCAAATTCCATCCACCGCTTCGGTGATCAATAAGGGATGATCTTAGATGATCGTCACGGAGAGGATGTGCACTCACACAGATGCGGTTACCTCGCACGCTCATGCTGCGTCCATGAGCATGCGAACCGTGGATATAATAATTACATAAAAGGAAATGTTTATCCGATTGGTATTGCGTAAGGGATCCATGCTGATCGGGCGCACGTTGCTGGCGTCCTCTGATGTGACTTGCCATGCACGTGTGTGGGAAAAACTATTTTCTTTCTGTGTGCATGGACAAGTTTTAGGATTCATATCGGTTACGTTATGTCGCAAGCGAATTGGATTCTTAGGAATATGCTGCGTTGTATGCAGGCATGCCCCTGGGTGTAATGCTTATAGGATGTTGATGCTTGTCAATCGGTTTACCGACCGATGTGCTTGTAGGTCAACAAGAAAGGATAGAAAAATCTCCCGCACGTGCCACACGAGTTAGTTACGAGTTTTATGTATCGAAATGATTCGAGTCATGTTGGTATGCGGATGGAGCGATCAAATTGCTTTTAGGGAACATGGTGCGTTTAAAGTAACCATGCCCTTAGGAAAATTATTATTTGGTGTATATGCTTATTGCCTTGGCGCAAATTATTAGCTTAGATTCTTAGGAACCTTTTATGTTGGCAATTGGAAAAGGTAAGTAGTGACGTCCCCTCGAACTGCCACAATGTTTTTTGTATGCCCCAGGGGGGAAGTTGGGTGTCGTACCTGAAAGAGTTGAGCGGTGGCGTTATTGAAACCGCCACACTAGTATTTGATGCTGTCTCTAGTACTGAAGTACGACAATACCACCCAACAGATATAGCATTTTTTGTCACCCGTTATACCATATATATGCGTTAAAGTTTTTCTCTATAAGTGCGATATATCGATGTACAGTGGGTGCCCATTTGTCAACAAATTCATTTCATTGGTATTAAACTTTTTCTTTACAGTAACGCGCTTACGCATTCTAGTATTAAGTTCTCCACGTCCCACAGTTGTTGTTTCTGGGATTCGAAAGTTTTCCTTTCTTATCGTCGGTTTAAAAGAAGGGCATTTCGGTAAAGATAACTTTTTTTTTTATTGGAAGAATATGGAAATGATCACATCCCCAAGACGTTACCTTATCCTTTACTAAGATTTAGCCTTACCTCACACTGAGCAGCTACGCAGCACCGTTTACTCGTCCTTGGCAACCAAGCTATGAGGGCTTTTTTTATTTTTTATTTTCGCGCAGTAACTTTAAATCAAACACTGCTTCCGTCAATTGTCATTTATAAATAGACCACTGTCAAAGTATGAGCATTTAGTCTGTGATTGACAGCCATTGAAAGCAGACCACCTCATACACTTTAACAAAAATGGAAAAGAGTGATTTCATGAGCATCACCGAAACCAAGGAAAGGCTTGATAAATACTGTGAAGACTTTTCAACAATTTAAATGGCTAAGAAGTGGTTTACTGAGTTCCGCCGAACGTTCAAGTCACTCAAAAGAGATAGTCACGCCAGAAGTCATCGATAAAATCCGTAGAATGATATTAAACGATCGGAGAATGAAAGTGAGTGAGGTGGGTGACCCTGTAGGCATCTCAACTGAGTGGGTACGTCACATTTTACCTGAATATTTGGAAATGAAGAAACTATCCCAGCGATGGGTGCCGCGATTGCTCACACTCGATCACAAGCGCAACCGTGTGAACACTTGAAAGGGGTGTTTGGCAATCCCAATCCAAATGAGTTCTTGCGTAGTTTCATTACCGTGGACGAAACCTGGATCTATCACAACACACCAGAGACCAAGGAACAACCAAGAAAGTGGGGTTTTCCAGGTGAACGTGCACCAAAGAAGAACAAGGAGGGTCTGAGGGCCAACAAGGTCATGGGCATAGTTTTTCGGGTTACACGGGACATTATTCACATTGATTACCTTGAAAAGGTAACGATCACCAGCGAATATTATTCAAAACTTTTGAACAGATTCGATATAGATTTCAAGCAGATCGCATTGCTTTAAGAAAACACTGGTGTTCTATCAGGACAATGCACGGGTGCACACGTGTGTGGTTGCCTTGACATAAATCCACCCATAAATTGCCATACGAACCGCTACTCCATCCAGCATACATTCCAGATATAGTCCCCTGTGACTATTTCCTGTTTCCAAACTAGAAGAAATGTCTGGGCGGTTAGAGATCGGGGTCGAATAAAGAGGTTATAGCGTTTGAAATAATAGTGAAGAAGATCGTGTGATTCGAACTGACGCTATGACAGCTCGAATCACGAAAAAAATCTTACCTAAGCGTTACACACCAGGCTACTGACCGTGTTTTTAATTTGATTTCCAAACTCGACTATATTCCACTGGTGTGAATTATTTTTATTTATCGCTTGGTATACGGTTCTGATGTATTTTTCTTATTCGATTTTTCGTTCGGTATTCTTCACTATTTTTGCTTGTGAATTATGTGTGTATCTGTTAGACTCGCTACACCACTCCCGCCGCAGTAACTTTGTTACGATCAGATTCGTATGCGGACGACGGACGAACGAGAGAAACGAGGAAATATCGGAGGCTGTGCTCTATGCAGAAGTCGTGACCGTGTGTGAAGTTCTGCTTTACTATGGGAAGTGTATGCTGCGTGTGTGTACAGATCACGTCGTAGTCACCAATTATAGCGTTTGAAATAATAGTGAAGAAGATCGTATGATTCGAACTGACGCTATGACAGCTCGAATCACGAAAAAAATCGTACCTAAGCGTTACACACCAGGCTACTGACCGTGTTTAGAATTTGATTTCCAAACTCGACTATATTCCACTGGTGTGAATTATTTTTATTTATCGCTTGGTATACGGTTCTGATGTATTTTTCTTATTCGATTTTTCGTTCGGTGTTCTTCACTATTTTTGCTTGTGAATTGTGTGTGTATCTGTTAGACTCGCTACAAGGTCATCACAGAAACTAACCTATTTTAAGGTCCTTGAGGAAACCTCTTATTTGGAAGGAATAAACAAATTAGAAAAACGCTGGTCTAAATGTATCGAGCTAAAATGATACTATGTTGAGAAATAAAATACTTATTTTCCGTAAAAAATGTCTTTTATTCAAAAGTCACCGAGTTATCAAACTGCCCTCGTGATACTTTTTCTTATTTAAAAGCGTATACAGACAATAAAAAAGGCATGTAATAAGTCTCAAAACTGTGCCATATAATATCGTCCTCGGGCTGTCATCGACATTGTCTGGCATACTTCTTCAGCTGACATAAAAATTCAACTCACGAATCTGGTATCACACCTGTATCTTAAGTCGGTGATCGCGAACGGTATGCAAAATAGCCAAAGGGTTGTCGAGCCACATGGCACGCTAATGAAGTTATGAACTGTCACGACATTATTTGTGGACATAAACATTCAGACGGTCGTTTGCGACACGCCAGACAATTCTTCGTGAGTCGTGTGACATACTATGTTACGAGATGATTCCTTCGTTATGCGAATAAATGGTACACTTCTGCGATCACCAATCACTTATCTGCATTCCGAGGCACCAGGTGATTGGCTGGCAACAACTTCACCACTAATCACCAGTCGAGCAACGTCGCTGTTATTCGACTACTGTTACCCGGTAAGTGAATGTGGGCTGGTAACTAACCTAATCAATGTTCGTGACCATTTGGGATAAATTTGACGATTCGCGTGCTCACTTGAGCTCTAATCAAATAAAATTCGGGAATCCGAAGTGATTAGTTCTGCCTGGACATACCCGCGATTCGCCATCAAATTCGGGGAAACTAATATTTTCGTTCCTCACATTCCAGAGACGCGATTTAGCTGCCCATCTGTGGAATAGCCTTTTTGAAGGAAATACAAAGAAAGAAAAATATAAAGTCAGGAAGGCAGCGGAAAACTCGTCACGCTGACCGAAAGGGACCAACATCTCGTCCCCTTGGAGATGCGGCCTTTCTCGTTGTGGGGCCATTCAGAGTAAACAAAAGCTACCACTATCATCTTGGGCACTTCAGCGGAGCTCCTTCCTTTGGGCTTATCTCTGATCAAAACCTCGGACTTGGCGTTCGGTCCGTAGAACCCCTCAGCGATGAGAGAGGGACCGTTTCAGCTCGCACCACAGCGCTGCCTTAGAAATACCCAAAAATGGTTATGTACGGCAGGCGATTGTGATAAGGGATCGCCAGTGGAAATAAATTCACATGATTCAGGGCGCGCGGCTTTGGTAAAAGGGATGCGAATCTGTGAATTTATGTTAGATAGCCATTGTGAGGCTAAGTGATTCTACAGATTCCTCTGTCTTCAGGATGATTGCCTCATAAAGATCCCGTGCAAAAGGAGGAAAACATTGAGGAAACGATGAGGTCCGGTGGCGTCCTGAAATATGGTTCTGCAAAGATACAGATAGCCAAAACTAAAAGTGATATTAACCTGGACAAGGAGCCTTCGCTGGGGCTCTTGCTGATGGCCAACTTAACTGTAGGTTGAGCAACAAGGCGGAGGGCAAATAAAGGAGGTCAAAAGATTTTGTGAGTGGTGTTCATGTGAGTGAGGGTCGTGTCGTAAGTACGTGGAAGGAGAACTTTTCCACGCTGATGTTATCGTTAAAAGCAAAGGAGCATTGCGGGGTGATGACGATTTGGGGGTTCTGGTATGATGTTAAACTGGAGGTAATTGACGGCTACCCAACACATTGTGAGGGATTATTATTATTGCAAGGGTAGCATGTAAGAAAATAGAAACATGACTGGGAACACAAAACAGGAAGGACTTGTTTTATACGTGGTCACAAAAACAGGAAATGAAGTTTCTTCCACAGAAATTTCATACGATAAGCTAAACCACGGTGAATATATCAATCCATGCGTCAAATTTCCACATTGGCCATCATTATTACGAGTAGCATGACAGATAAGTGATAGTGAACAATTTTAGCCAATTTCATACAATTGTATGACAGTCATAGTTTTATAGTTTAAAACAGGACACGGGTTATAAGATCGATTATAGAACTTTACCACGAACCACAAAAACAGTGCGATAGTACAAATACGGCAGAGAGACCAAATAGAGGTGTTTAAGAAAGTAGAAAATAAAACAAATATAGCGAAATTTTGCAAAGTCCATACTTCAAGAAGCCGCACATATACGTGGTGCTTTTTATGTTACACGTCCATGTCTTTTTAATAACTTTTAAGGGGAACACCATTTTATAAATCGCAGTTCACTAAACCAATACGTGGCCTTACATATGTTGAATTAATGGAGTATGATGTCGGTCAGTTGAGCTGCTCTGGCCATGCCACAACAGCCAACACTTATATACTCACACATGACAATTTTGCAGACTTCTAGTGTTATTTCAGTAAATTCGTTTCTGATGTTTTCGTTAATTACTAACGTTGTGGTTACATAGCTGGTGTACACCTATATAAGTGCCCTCATAAGTGGGGCATTGATATCAACAGAAGGGCGCAGTGGATATCAACAGGGAAAATTTTCTCACCAAATTTGGATCGGAGCATGAGCTCTGAGTGTGATGTAGCAGTGTCTTGATGAAACCAAATATTGAGTAAGCCTAACCGATCAGTTAGAGCACAAGCAAGTTTTCCACCAGTAACTGGTACAGCATTTCCTATAGTGGAATCTGGAACTCTGGCCCAATGATGCTCCTGGCCTAAATGCCGTACCATGCTTCAGAGGGACTCTACGAGAATGTAGTGATATTTGGTGTATCCAATGAGGGTTTTCGATACTCCAATAACAACTATTCTGTTTATTAAGAAATTCAAGTCGACAATGACCTTATCGCTCATATATATTTAACCCTCGAGTTACTAACCAAATACATTGACAATTGTATAAGAATTGGTCGGTAGAATTCCACTTTAACTTGAAACGATTTTATGAACTGGATATATGCTCATTTATTTATGGGTAAAGCGGATATTTCAAGATAAAACCTAAATTCTAAGTCAGGTAGTTTACTGTTGGGACATTCATTTCTTTGGAAGGTATTTTAGTTTAGGCTGTACCTTTCTCTTGAAGAAGTAAGAGCCCCCAGTTTGTGTATCCCATGTGATCACAACTGCAGTGCCGCGACATTTTCGAGTATTTTTAGATATTTTTCAATGTACAAAAAATTTGGAATTTTTTTTAATTTGTACCGTGCAGCTATAGGACGAACAAGATTTCAATCAAACAATTCGTTGATCAAGCTCCACGAGTTTTTATATATGGAACATGCTAAAAGCATACTTGACTTCTCTTTATCAATAACATTTTCTACCGATAAACATCTCTTTCCTTTCCGAGGGAGAACAAGGTTAACTTATATACATAGATATAAATAACAAAACAATACAAAAAATTGCAAAACCTTCACTCACTTTCTTAAATTTTTACAATTCGATTATTGGTATGGATGGTTTAAGTGGGAATTCCCCTGGATAATTATTGTATCGTAATAGCATCCAAACAAATACACAAGTGTTTCATTTTTTACTTTACCAATACATACATGAAACCTAAAGAGATCTCAGTCGGTAAACCAACCAGGTTATTAAAATGTAAGCTAGTAATCATTGTATGTATGTTTTACACAGTTTGTATAACAAATTAAAATCGTTTTTTAAATATGAATCCTTACACCCACTATTATTGATCGCCCAATTCAAAAACTGCATTTAATTTTGTCAGAATTTAGAATTATTTTAGAATTAAAAAAAAACATCTACCCGAAAAAAGAAAAAAACATAACAGGCTATGTTTTCAGATGTTTGCGTTTTGTTTATGGTATCCGTCGTTACTCCCATTACAATGACGATGGATTTGACTATACGATACGATACGATAGGTGGTTCTCTTTAGAAGGCTAACACGATTAGTTTGTTAATTTTGTAATTTATAATCTTTAATGATGTAAAATCCGATGAAATTTACACTCCCTTCGACCACCCGACTCCACGCGCCTCAACTCAACTCCTCCAATTCAAACTCTTCTCAAAATATTGGCGAACAATGCCATCACCCACACTCGACTTCATCCGACTTGACTCCACCTCATCTTCGACTCTCTTCAACCCCTTCTCGACACATGCAATTCATTCAGCCTCTCCAACTCTGCGCGACATCCTTCACCACTCTCAAGGCCGGTTCCTTACTAACCATCAGCTACTGCGCGTAGCAAACAATCGTTAGGACGCCCGGTTCTACCCCCTTACTCTGGGGTAAGGATATTCCTCCTTGGGACTCTAGATGTCCGCCAACCCACCACGGCCCAATACAAGCGGCAACCAAGTGGCAAAACACAACCTACTACGCCGCCACAAACACACCAGATGCATCACCCACCCTCTACTGAACGCGCGGCACAAGCGGTAGGGGGCCACCCAAGCGCGACCCACCGGTACCCTCTCACTAGGTTGCCTACCACCATCCAAGAGCGACCGCCGGCACCCCCACATTAGGTCGCCTATCGACATCCAAGTGCGACCGGCCGGCACCCCCTCAATAAGTTGCCGAACGATCGAAGACGCAGAGATCGTATATCGAGTTCCGTCGTCGACACCGCTGCCAATATGCCGGTCCTCCCTCGATCGGTAACCGGCGCAACTATGTGCCCGGCCCCTCTCAAGTTCCAGCGGAAAACAATTCTCCATATTCACGTATCGACGGAAAACGCCGACTCTGGACTCTGGTCTCCTCCATCCGACACACGGCACTCTGTCACTGCGGATGCGAATTAATCCTGGGTTTCAATCTCCCCCATCCCGCACACGCCACTTCGCCACTGCGTATACGAGCGAACTCCCGATAGGCCCGGACCTACTAGGACGTCTCACCTGTTGGTTCAAGCCACCCACAACAGGCCAGTGGGCCGCACCGCAATCCCCTTGCTCCTGCCGGCATCACACGCGGTAACAACCAGGCCCACTCTCATTATCGACCCAAGCCCCGCCATGACCAAGGAACTCATCAAGAGGACAGTTCCAATACCTAACCACAGCGCCGCCCGAAACAAACAGAGCCACCTTCTCCTCCAAGCACGCAGCCCTCCTTCCAGCACCACACCAACTCTCGCACTCCCCCCTACCTATTTCGTAACTACAATAGGTGGGGGGGGGGGGGGGGGTGAAGTGTGGGTTCTTTAAAGCTTACCTGAAGAACCACCCATAATTTCAGTATAACTTCCCATCCCCAAACCCTCCCCAAGGCCATCATCATTTCTTTACATCAAGCAACACACTGTTTCTTCTAAAAGCAGAAAAACCTTATCGGCGCGCCTGTTTGCAAAGCAATTACGCTGCACATGTGCACACCACATGTCCCTGGCAATTCCTCGGCCTCGGCAGCCTTTGTCCAAGTGACAAAAGCAAATACACGCATCTAGCGTCTAGAGGCCATAAATCGAATTCTTTCGCATATAAACATACGTATAAAAATTCGATCCTTTTCGTTCAGCAAGATATGATACACGATCACCCATTGTATACCTAAATTGCTTTAGCATCATTTGACTAATTGCAATGCGGCTATTTACCCAGCTGCATTGTACCATCGTCGCTTCTCGCGCTTTGCCGCCAAAAATCGAATTCTTCTGTATACACAACATGCAAACAAAAGAATTCGAGTCTCCCAGGCGGCAGAAATGCTATACACAATTCACATTGTGTATGTGTAGTAGGTTTCTGTTTCAGGGAGCGCGTCTCCTTGTCCTGAAAAGGATGAGGGATCTCTTATAGACCGCTCCTGAAACAACGTATTACAAAGGGGTCGTCACCGTGCTTCCTCTGATCCAGAGGGAAGAGCAATGCCCTTAATTTGGCCTCAGTCCTCGTCTCGGCTGGTTTCCGTGGGGGGCCCGGTGATACTCTTAATCTGCAAGAGTGTCTTTTGTGGAGATACCGCGGCTGTACTTACCCGGTGTTCGATAAAATGAAAAGTTCGTTTTGTTTCCTTAGGTATAAGCGTTTATTTTCTCAAGTTAATCAAGGATTTTCTTGGGATACTTCCTTCAGGCACAGTGTACATCCTTTTACTGCGGCTTCGCTCCTGGGGTACCTCCTTCCGGGACAAATAATAAGGTTAAACTGCGGCCCGGAGATAAAAAAAATGGGTTGGAAAGAGGGGCGACTTTAGCCAGCCAAGGACAGATGTGTTCTTCATCTTGTCTCTGACTTCTGGTCATCTTGCGATAACCAGAATCACCCACATCGGTGAGGATGTTGGGCTCGGTATCGCGACATCTGAAAAGAAAAGAAAAAAGGGGGGTATCCAAGCATAGTGTGGACAGTGTTAGTCCAGGTGTTCTCTAACTACTTGTATAGAGGCATGGTGGGAAAGAAATCATACAAGACCGGTAGGTGAGTGAGATGCTCAGTGTTTACTTAAGATAAGAATTCAGTTTCTTGAATTCTTACGAAACTATTGTTCAGATGTGGATATGTATCTGGATTCGGTTTTCTATTTGTTTAGCTTGATGGAATTTTCCAGGTAGAGATAACGATCTCTGGATTTTGGATTTTGATGATGCCGTGGGGCAAATGTGAAACGATAAACGAATATTAGATTCGTTTATTGTGAATTTTAATTTTAATTTGGGTTTTGGATTAAACTATGCCGTGAGGGCAAATGTTAAGCGATAAACGAATGTTTGGTTCGTTTATTGCGAATTTTGGATCATGTTTGGTTTTTTTCGGGTTTTGACTGGATTTTGGGTTTTAGGGTAATATTGCTGGGATTTGGATGTAGGAATTGGGGAAAAAGGTGGTAGGGCTTTTTAGAGCACTACATATGTATCTCATCCCTTTTAGCACCTAATGCTTCCCTAATGAGTTGCAGTGTGTTTATTCACTCCCATTGCTATGATGCCCTTGGTCGAGTTTCCCTTCGTTCTTTGTTGTCCATGATGCAATTTTGTTTATCCTTCGTTCCAGCGCATGGATAGACAACGCGATCTGTACATTCAACACACACACATTAGCTGGGATCTATGTACCAGAGATCTTCTCCCATTGGTCATTGGTCAAAAGGAAAATTTCATTTCCTTTTCACCACACCACCAAACTCACCCCGAACTGAGGGTTGAATCAAAGTCGGATTTCAACACTCGATGAGTCGTAATTCAACCATCAAGGCGGTCGGGTCGTCCGCCATCCACCGTACCGTGCGCCGGTACGGTGTGTACACGAAAAGTCGAGTTTGAATCGTGCGAGTCGGCGGCGCGAACAATATTTAAAGTGGAATTTAAAATGTATGCTGCTTACCGTACCTGGTGCCCCCTTTTACTTGCATAATTTTATTCGGTGAATGTTTGCACCGAGTTTTAAAGTGATATAAATATCTTTACATAAAATAGAACATATAAATTATACATTATAATTATATAATTATATCCCTTTGGAATTGCATGTCGGCCATTTGATGGTATGTTGTCACCTATAGAAACAGATTACAAAGAACGAAAAATCGGGATCGATAATTAGCTTACACCTAAATTAAAATAAATCACTTATGATATACAGATTCTATTCGTGTATGGATATATCAAAGTTTCAATTCGTTGTTAATATCGACAGCAAGGTATGTACTCTGATTTATTTTGTTAATCTGTCGACCACTCTGAAAAGCAAATTTCCAACGCTTTTTAAAAATATGTCCTTTTAATGTTATTATCTTTGGCTCAACTTACCAGCTCTTAGTGTAGTTAATGCTGTTTCATAAATCGATATTATTAGTCCTCAAACCAAGTGCGGTTAGCACAATACATCTTCAATGGATTCAATACGATCCTATTCCTTGGTTTATGGATTTTGTGACACTGCACATTATATCTAGCTATCTGTTAGATACCGTCTATTATGCCTTTGTTCTCTGTCCACCTAAATTCTATGGAAACACTGCGCCGCAATCCATGCCTGCAGACGAATTATGCTGGCTACCTTTCGGAAAGTCCACAAGGTTCTATTGTGCACCTCGCAGAACTTGCACTTCTTCGTGCGGTGCACCTTTTAAATAATTCGGTTTATATTATTCGCCGTCGCGGCTGGGACATTCCAGCCAGTAGGAATAAATATTTATTCCCAGACGTTAGATATGCAATTGATATTAATCACGCGTGTAATGCAGTGCACCGGTGCTGCTGGTGTGGCTGCCGGCAGTGGAAAAACCTGTAGAAAGGCCAAAGTCACAATGCATACACAATATGGACAATTCTAAAGGATCCACCTCGAACACCCGACTGCTGTCCCTATGTGGCGCGGCAAACCGGAGTAGCAGGATGCTATCGAAACATATTTATGGACATCATAGATCCATTATTATTATTATTGCTAAGCTGCAACACAAGGTGAACATCGACTGTTGAATCTTCGGCCGAGGAAACACTCTGAGTCAGGCAGAACGGTTATTGATGGTGTTTTTGAAAGTCGAAAGTGCTGCCTCTCGGTTGTTTTCACCTTCCATTATTTATTGATCCCGCCCGGGTTCTTTTGTTTTGCATCCACCTCTGGAGCACAGAGTCTATCGACTCTCACTACCCATAGGGTGTATCATTTGTGGATGGCGACCGACAATGACATTGGAAAGGAAAAGTGCATTTGTCGCAGGATATGCTACGTCTCTGTTGTACACAGTTGGACGTTGTTTACGTAAAAGGTAATCCATGTTTCTCGTTACTAAGTCCATACCAGTCAGCCTACAAACAGAATTTCTACGTCAATTAACATTTCGAAAGTCAATTATTCTGGACACCTGGTTAAGTGGAACTGGATGTGCAAATACAATATTTATATTCTACTTACCTTAATATAATTACATTGCATGTCATTTTGGAGGTTCTATATGCTCCTCAATAGTATACTGGTTAGCATACCCGCCTGTCACGCGGGAGACCGGGGTTCGATTCCCCGTCGGGGAGCCTCTGGCGCAAGACTAATGACCTTGCCCGGAAAAAACAAATCATTATGGAAAATTTAACAAGCCTCAGGACTTGCTAAATAAGGCCAAGACCGGTTCCAGGTTGTAGTGCCGATGATGATGATGATGATATCGCAGGGCATGACAGTTTATCAACTATTCGCTTCACTCACTGTCTGCTCAGTTGAGTAAAACTGTTTGTAAACTAGGATGGAGAATCTGTTAAGACGTACCTTTTCACACCAGCTGGTATACGATTGGTTCTGCTTCGTACTGGCATAATGCCAGTAAAATAATCTGTTGCTTTACAATTCAATTAGGGTGAACTCATCGAAGGATGCCTTTCTTAAGGCTTGGTCAAACCGGAAGACGATATATAAAATGGAGAGCTCTGCCATGATGACTATACTCCAAAAAGACAAAAAGGAGATGATGAGAGAAAATCCGATTTGCAGATTCCAGCTTGGCATCTACCACTGCGTAAATATTTTCAACACACCAAAAGTTATATATCCCTTGCAGAAGCTTGACTGATTTAAGCTAATTGCTCTCATTCCAAAAAAAAAAATGCCTGGTGTTCTGTGCTCCCCACAACGTTAGTGCTTGGCGATAGAAAAGCGAAATGGTGCTTATTTTAATTGGGTCAAAGCAAATTCAACGGTTTGGTTCTCAATGTCCCTTGTTTCTTCTTAACGACAGCACAGCGTCTCTGGTAGGATGTCACAATTCCATTTGACTAATAAAAATCAGAACGTGTAACACAAGTCTAGTCATATAAATCAGTCGTTGGTTAGTGGAGTTTTACGAGTGACTTTTATGACTCCTGTCGTCAGTTCTTGAGTTCACGGACAAATGATTCACTTACGATGATAATCCTTGCACTCAATGGTCACTTCCAATCAGAATCCTTGACGCCAGAATGCTTTGCGCATAAATAAATCTTACGACTGCAGTTTAATTGCCCTAAGATTGGTCCTGTTAGGGGTTTTATTGATTACCGTGAGAAGGTCTTTATCATTGGCAAGAGGTCCTCTACAGGGTTTTACTAGCTAACCAGGGTTTTTCCAATCTGAATCGTTGTCTTTAAAATACGTATGCAGCTTGTTATTTTGTCTAATAAATTTTATTGATAGTGAGTCCCATGTTACTTGCTGTCTTGTGACTAGAGGAAACAGTTTTATGCTCCTCGGCATGTGCAACTTAAATACAAAGGTATCTTACACAGCTCGGTCTTCGGTGTAATAATCTACCTCGACATCGAACAGACTTTGAAGGTTAACAAGCAGCACTAATTAAGGCATGTGTATTATAATGCCTTATTTAGAACATTCATTCAAATGAACAAAAATAACCGAAGGTAGACACTTCTTCACAAGTTCAAAAAGACAAGTTGCTGACTTAAATGTAAGGCGAAGTTCGACTTTATTCATGATCTTACCATAAATATGTAAGAGCAGGATACATTGGTTTGTGTATTCTGACCATTTATTATCTCTGAACTCCTACTTGGATAGGAACGAATGCTACTGGAGAATTCTAAAAGCATTCGATCATAAGTTCAAACTGAGTCATAGTCATATATAATGATTAATGTTGTACTTAAAACCAACCTTAAGATATTACGATAAAGGTATTTCTCTTTTTATATGTGGCCAATCAATGGTACTATTGTATATCACCACTTTCATTAACTACGACGACTTTTTAACTATACTTCTTCTTTCTTTAATCTCTTCATTTCCTTCCGTTCATTATGCGCTTTAAAATTCACTCAACAATATTAGGGACACCACAAAATCCGCTTTTCGTTATAAAACAAAAAGACTGTATCAATCTGTCTTTGCAATAACACATACTTAATTTACGCTTCGTGGCGTAACGAGCGTGATATTTTGCTTACTACTATGTAGCGCCATTCGAAGTATCTCAATCAAACTCACTAACTTTGCAGCAGACGCTACATCAGAAATTACTAAATAGCTATTTATACATATAAAACCAGACATATCTACTGGATTCCCAAATCAACAAAGTTTGTGCTCTCAGTTTCTGAAAACAGTACAAAAATGTGTTATAAGATTTATCGGAGACGTTCGTGTTGAAAACTTCATTGAATCATTTAAACGTGCGAGTAATGAATCGTTCCTATTCATATTTAATCGATATTTCTCTAAAAGATGCTCAAATGATGCAATCAGTCCAATTACCTACAATTTCGCAAACCTGCATATATCTAATAATGTAATATATACACGATATTACTTCAAATTGTTTATTAAAAATATTTTTGGTTTAGAATATTTGTGCTCAGAACCTTTGTTCAAAATGATGCAACAATGATTTTTCAACCTTTTGCGGACGATAACTTTTTCGGGCGGATGACTACGTGTTGAGTGACTTACTCATGTAATAAATGTACAATAAATGATCTGACATATAAATTATTTTTTTATAAAAACGCTATATTTCGATTGTTTATCTATATTTACATCTTTAAAACTATATCTTTAAAAACATTGTATCTGTAATTTCGCTTTATGTGATACTTTATAAAGCATTGGCCAAGATTCTTGGCTTATCTGGAGATGTATCACAATAATACGAGTATGTCGGCTCATGTTTTCCGCCTAGTTTGTTTCGGGTAGAACAAACTTTGTAATCATACCTTGTTCCACTAAGAATTACATCAAGTTTTCCGTTTAGACGAACTTCGTCAGGGTTGGAGGTCGATCTTGATGCTCGATCTCATGGTTGTCGAAAATCTCCTCTCAATTTGTTTACCATTTTTTCGAAACTGCAAATGCGTAAGTGACTGTTCGTTTCTCTCCCTTTTTACTTGTTTGTACAGAATGTACGAATTAATTATACACATTTCCATTTCCCAAAATAATAGTTTGCGCCACCACTTCAGAGAGTTCCCCATAAATCAGTACGTCGAACAATACCGATCTGCCACATCAACGCCACCCATGAATTTGATATAATTTATTACAGCATTGGGCTTTCTAACCACAGTTTGGACACCATGCCGGAGTATTCGTTCAGCGATACTCATTTCTACATTGTTATAATTCGTCAATAGGGTGACGATGCTCTTATCTTTTCAAGCCAAAATCACATTATTGTTTCCACGATCAAATACTATAGCCGTTGTAATGCCCAGGCTTTTAAGACCAATGTACATCCATACTTCCTTTTCTTATCCACTTCCTCTCCTTCCGCTCACAGTGTGCTCTCACATTTAAGGGTACTCCAAAACCCCCTTCGTGCGCGCGTTTGTGTATAAAAAAAAAAAAACGATCCTTTTGGAAGTTGTCGTTTTTTTATTGAATCTAGCAATTCCTTTTTTTTGGTTAGTATTGTCCCAGTTAACACTAAACCTACCAGAGCGGTCAAATGACCGCTTTTGAAAGCCCGAAAAATAAAAAAAAATAAAAACCCGAGATTGTTCAGAACAAAGATTTTGACGACTAGCATTCTGTTATAATTCTGAGCAATTATTTTGGATTGAAGTTTTGGAAAAACAATCCGAGCAAGATTCTAAGCAAACATTTCGAACAACGATGGTAAGGGATTTTATTAAGTGGCTGTTAACAAGTGTTCTGAACATCACTTTTGAACAAAGATTCTATCTATTCTATCCTATTTATTGGCCTGTATGAACTATTGTTGAACTATTGTTTTCTTCCCGTTTTGTGAGAGCCCATGTTTCGCATCCGTATAGAACAATCGGCATGATGACGGTTCTATAGACACAGAGCTATATGTTACGTGATAGCAGTTTGGATTTCAGTAATTTATTGACTGCATACCAAGTAACGTTGCCGGAGTGTAGTCTTTTGTTAATTCCCTTCGACATTTCGTTACTGGCCGTCAGTATTCTTCCCAGGTATTTAAATTCCTTAACTTGTTCAAATATCTTGCCTCTGACGTTTACATGTGTTCCCTGCAGTCCACCTGCTCTCGCCGTAATCATGTATTTTGTTATGTCTTCATTTGTCTCTATGCCCACCTTTTCTGCCACTTGCATGATGATTTCACTGTTTTTACTTACAGTTTCTAGATTATCGCCCCAAAACGGCGATGTCATCCGCATATGCGAGCGCTTGTGTGACCCCGTTCAGGGGTGATCCGGCCATGTTGTCGTCTTGTACCTTTCTGATGACATACTCGAGGACAAGGTTAAAGAGACATGGTGAGAGGCCATCTCCCTATTTTAGTCCGTCCCGGATTTAAATGGTTCTGAGAGGTGGTTTTATATTCTAACTCACCCTTTGTTTTCGTTCATGCAGATTTGAATGAGGGCGGCATATATTTTCGGGATTCCCAGCTCAACTATAATATGGTAGTCTTTGCCTTGCAACTAAGTTGTAGGTTTTTTTGAAGTCAACGAACAGTTGGTGAACCGTCTCTCCGTATTCCTACTTCTTTTCTAGTAGTTGCCTTATTATGAACATTTGGTCGCTCGTTGGTCGGTTCCGCATTGGTAGTCTCCCAATATGTCTTCGGAGTATGGTGTGATTCTCGCCAGTATTTTGTATGTGGCTGGGAGCAATGATATTCCTATATAATTTTCGCAGTCAGATCTGTCAACCTTTTTGAAAATGGGGACGTCTATTGAGATTTTCCATTATTCCGGAATGACTTCCTTATCCCATATTGTTCTAATCAGTTGGAGGATCTTTCGAGCGATTGCCTCTCCCCCATGCTTCACAAGCTCTGCCGTTATGCAGTCGACTCCGGAACATTGTTGTTTTTCAATCAACTTCGTTGAAAGAGGGCACTGGGAACTGAGGCTTGGGTGTATGTACGTCTGTTGCGTTTATTTGTGGGTGATGGGTGCGCAAATTGAGTAAGTTTTCAAAGTATTGCTTCCATCTTGTCACGATATTGTTTGTTTCTGTGACCAGACAGCCGTTTGCGTCTCGAATTATTTTGGCTCTCCCTCGGTATCCATTTCTAATTGAATTTGTGTCGGCACCCATACCTCTGATGTTCTTTGCTCTGGAATTGTCTATGATTTTTTCGATCCGAGTCTTCTCCCATTCGCGTTTTCTGCGTTTGAAAAGTCTCATTGTCTCTCTCCGAATCGTCGCGTATATTTCTGCGTTGATTTCATCATATCTTTCTAAATGGATCACTCTGAGGCGTTTACGTTCTTCGATCTTCGGCCCGCACCCATCGTCAAACCAAGGTTTGGAGTTAATTGTTTTCTTAAATCCTAATGCCTTTTGGGGTGTTTGTTTGCTTGTGTCTCTGATCGATGCCCATTTAGTGTCCACACTATTAGCTTCCTCTTCCTCGCTACTTCCATTCTCTAGGATGCTGAATCTATTCGCTAGTTTCTCTTGATATTCAGCCCTTTTGCGAAGGTCTTTTAGTTTATCAATGTCGAACTTTTTGCTCGTCTCCCGTAATTGCACTTGTGGGTTTGCTGCGAACCGACTTCTAATTTTGCCCATCATTAGGTGATCGGAGTCGCAATCTGCTCCTCTTATGATCTTACGTCATGGATATTCGAGTGGTGTCTTTTGTCTATGAGGAAGTGGTCTATTTGGTTACGCGTTACGCCGTCGGGTGATATCCAAGCGTCTTTATGGATTTGGTTGTGATTGAACATCGTGCTTTTCACTACAAGATCTTTTGATGCTGCGAACGTGATGATTCGAATTTCATTATCATTTGAAACATACCTATACTTGGTTGGAAGATGTCTTCCTTTCCAATTTTCGGATTGAGGTCCCCGAGGAGGATTTTAACATAGAATTATGAGATCCCATCGAATACTTCCTCTGGGATCTCGTAGAACGTGTCCTTCGTTTCTTCGTCGGTAGATTCTGTTGGGGCGTGTGCGTTTATAAGTACATAATTGTACCATGGGCCCTATATTTTTAGCACCGATATTCGGTCATTAATAAATTTCACACCTTTTACATGGGGCGTAATCTTCTTGCTTATGATGAAGCCGGTTCCGAGGTTATGTGTATCGGTACCTCCACACACCAGTTTCGGTTACCTGATGTGGGAGTCGGACTTCCCGAAGCGCGACGATGTCTATTTTATATTGTTTCGCGTTTTCTATGCCCGTCTGTATCGCGCCTGGTGTATATAACGTTCGAACATTCCACGTGCCGACGCGTATATCCCGCTTTTTCCGTTTTTCCCTAGGTCTTCTTTTTGCCGAGTCGGTGTTTTCTTGATGATTTATTCCCTCATGGTAGTGCCGGCTCATCACATCTACGCCTACCGGGTTTTTCGTGAGATTGTTTTGAGTATATTGATTATTCATTTTTGTTCCCACGAGTCTTGGGGTTTCAAATAGTCCGCCACATAAGAGCCCCCCTTTGATATGGAAAGGTCGGCT
The DNA here is from genome assembly GCA_963931805.1 of Microdon myrmicae. Taxonomy (NCBI): domain Eukaryota; kingdom Metazoa; phylum Arthropoda; class Insecta; order Diptera; family Syrphidae; genus Microdon; species Microdon myrmicae. The sequence continues at coordinate 132,944,641 of OZ007498.1, read as the reverse complement.
TACTGCTCGGATTCGGGCCGGTGTCAGAGAGGCCCCGTTATAATACAGCCGGTATACCTCTGCTGCAAACCATCCATTGGGCACGGTGACGCGTAACACCCTGGACTAGGGGTGGTAGATCTGTCTGTGTTACTCCTCCCTACCCTGTCTGACATGGGGGCTCTACTGGAAGCATATGCTTCCGTCAGCATTGCCTGAGTGATTCATTGTAGTTTAAGCCCCCGCACCACATCAAGGTTTCTACCAAGCGGGGCGTGTACTATACATCGACTATCGTAGACTATATAGTACGTGTTTAGTATTGTAAGAGCACGTGTTTCGTCAAACACCTGTACGCTGCACTTCGAGTCGCAGTTACGTGTTTGCCGTTGTTATTTTGCCTTTATAATTTATTAGAATGTTCTGAATTATGAGTGATAAAGTGTATGATGGCCCCAAAAGCACTAAAAACTGTTCAACGCGTAGACGAAGAAAAAGCGGAAACAGACGTCCGCCTAACCGTCATTATTTCGGGCACGATTCAGGGTACGTTAGCGCGTCGGAAAAAAAGCTCAAAATGAACGATGGAAAGTGTGATAGAGAAGAGGAAGAATCGTTTGGCTACCATTTCATCAACTTTCTGACTGTTTTTAGTGCTGTTTTTCAAGTTGTAGTATGCAGAGAATGCAAAGGTGACGTGACATTTTCAGAGGGCACCAGACGCCGACTTGGCTCCAAAATTATTGTAAACTGGAGGAATTGCAGCGATCATTCTATAAACAGTTGCCTATTAATTAGTGATCGTGCATATGAAGTCAGCACACGTATGATTTTCGTGTCTTCTTCTTTGCGAAGCGCTTGCTTCGTATTGGAATCAATGGCAATAAAAAGCTTTGTGTTTTCATGGACATTCCAAAGACAGGTTTTCAAACAACGTACGATAAGATTATTTCTAATATTGCGGTTGATACTGAACGCGTGCGCACTTTATGTTTGAAAAGTGCACTTGAAAAAGAAAGAGTATTGTCTATAGCGCACAGTAACAGCGATTGGCTTACAGTATCTGCCGATGGTTCGTGGAGAAAGCCACGTTTTCTCTTCTTTTGGGGCTCTTTACGCTAATTAGTTGGTTTTTTTTTTTTTTTTTTTTTTTCTTTTTTTTTTTTTTTTTTTATTAGACTTCTCTCGGGAGAGGCGAACCTATAGCGTCGAGTGGGCGCCCCGAGATGCCATCCAATAACGGTTGCAGTTCTTTTTGAACAGTTGCAGGTTGTAACGCTCTGGGTACACTCGCGTGGGAAGGGAGTTCCACAGCTTCGTCGCTCTGTAACGGAACGAGTTCTGATATAGGGATGTTCGCGCTGTCGGGAGATGAACCACAAATGGGTGCGATCCGTCGGATTGTCTTGTGGAGCGCATATAGACCGAATTGCGTGGAACAATGCCAAGAATCTCCGAAGAACAGCACCCGTGATAATATCTGTAAAACAGACAGAGGTCGGCCACGCGCCTGCGATGTGATAGCGACTGTAGTCCCGACGTCAGCGCCGAGTCCCCGATCAGGCGGATCGCTCGTCTTTGTACGCTTTCAAGTAGGTCGAGGGTATGTTTAGGAGCCGAGCTCCAAACATGAGAGCAATATTCGAGCGCGGGTCTAATTTGAGATTTATATAGGAGAAGAAGTTGGGCCGGAGTAAAGTATTTCTTAGCTCTAAAAAGATAACTCAGTTTTTCTGAGGCTGATCTGGCGATACTCGACACGTGTTTATGCCATGATACATTCCCACAGATCGTGCCGCCGAGCAATTTCAAACTTTCCCCAGCCTCGAGGGCCCGGCCATTCATCATCAGCTGTGGAACCGATGATCCAGTTTTCTTTGTGAATGTTGTGTACTGGGACTTCGCTGCATTGAAGTCGACAAGATTGGCCCTTCCCCACTGCAGGACCCTATCTAGATCCTGATTCAGAGAGTCAATCTGTCTACATCTCAGCTGGTGCGACGTTGATGCACCAATCGGCCGATTACTCGAAAAGGAGGAAACAAGCATACATTGGTATACTAGTAAAGTGATGGATGTTAGTGTCAAGTGAAAATATTGCAGTGTGTGAATATTGGAAGAAAAAAGAAAGAACTGCAGAATATGAAGAAGGTTTTGCTGACCATGAATTGCATTGCCAAGCAAATCATGAGGGTCCAGCGGGCAAGATGGCGGTCGACGTCGTCCTTGACATGTTCCAGCGGTCCGAATCACTTCATAATGTGAAAAAAAACCTATAAAGGAATTGCTGACGCCAATCCGCATGGATATGCTTCTGTTTCTAAAAAAGATTGTTTTGGCCATGTTCAAAATAGAATTTGAATTCGGCTTCGTAACGTGAAAAAAAAACCAAAGGTCTCGGGGGCCTGACGGGTAAGGTTATTGATGAACTTACTATTTCTTACGAACTTGCTATTAGACACAATACTACACTTACCTAAAAAAAAAAACCCATAACTCTATCCAATCATATAATTTCGCTAATGCAAACGCATTAGCACCTTAAATGCTTGACGTATCTAGGATTATCTAAGGCATAATCTAAAAAGTCCTTGTAAAAGAAAACTTACTTTCATGCATCTCTTCGCATATAATTTCCTGTAAGATTTCTTTTCGACCTTTTTAGGAATCCTAAAACCTATTCGGTGCCTTTGGTTCCCAGGCAAATTTCAATTTCCCACACCTGCACCGCAATCTCCACCCAGCATACCTGAAACATTTCCTTTTACAATGTTAGATAAGGTTCCTGGAAATAATTCATTAATATGCATATGCACCATAAATACAAACCATTCGGCGCCCATTGTTGTCAATTTAGGCGCAATGTCGGACGGCTTGTTTTTACAGCTGTAGCAAGCCGACCAGCGATTCGTTGTTCAATAGACAAACAATCATCCATTTCGTACCTCGCCACCAAATTAATTACCCTGCATATACAAATGCAAGCAAGCGATTCGTTTTGGCCACCGACCTAAAATACGATATACAATTCTCATTGTATAAAGTATTGTAATACATTAGTACCTCTTTCGAATGGCTATTCGTATATTTACACAAGGGCACCACTCATCTAAGACTTTTATGATGCCCTCGTCCTATATTTGCTTTTAGCATATCTCTTCGATGCATTAGGTCGCTTCTTTCTTTGTCTGTAGGGTTTCGTTTCGCTTTCGACCTGCAAGCGTAATGCAAACAACACAGATCTGATGATCTCACACACCACCACGATCCCCTTTACGAGATCTGGCTGTCTGTTCTACCAAGAGAGACTTTACTTTTCTCTTGTGGTAGGAAATTCTTTTCCCCAGTGAAGGGGAATTGCACCCAAAAATTTCCCTTGCTAAGCGAATCATCTCTGCACGAGATGATTATCGCTGAGTCTTATTACATCCGCCGACCGTGCTGGTCGTGGCCGTCACTCCCACTCCCCGCTTCGCTCACGGAGACGCGTATACATCCCAAAGTCGAGTTTCGTTACCAAAACGATGCACACCCGTTGATCGAGTCGAGCTTACTTTAATCAATGACATTAAGTGTTCGCGCGAATTTACAGTTGCCTTTTAAATCATTAATCCCGCGTCAAGTAACTAATTAAAAGAACAATTAGATTAAGTTTAAACTTGTAAAAAAAGACAAACAATAAAGTTATATAAAGGCGGTGATCACCTATCAAGTCGTGCGTTTCATCTTGTTCTCCTGTGCTGCAGTTTCCTGGGTGTTCGTATCATTGTCCGAATGTTTGTTTTTTCTCGGTGAACCTTTTAGCGATGTTGCTCAGTGTGTGTCCGGTGAACAGTTCGTGGGACGAAGTAGAACCCCGTGTCGTACGCCGGCACTACGACTTCCCTCCTCACATGGGCAACACTCTAGTGCCAAACGGAAAGACTGTGCTTGATATAGCGACTGATATCGCTGCCATTATTTTCAACGAGCGGTTATCAGGCTTATGTTCTTTATACGATGCACTAGGAATAACGGTTGAACATACATTATACGACTTTTGCATGGAATCGGACGCGGATTGCATCAAGGCCGCTGAGCGCTCCATTTCCGAGATTGAGAAAACGGCTAGACCCAGCCTTACATCGGCGAGACAAGAGCTGGAGGACCAGAATACGACTTTGAAAGGGAAATTATACGGTGTGGGATAGCAGAGTAAATGTAAAAAAATTATCATGGACCATATTATTATGGTGTCGATTTCCAAGTTATAACGTTTTTAAACATTAAATGCGTTATTCTGGAAACAGTTTTTTTTTTAAATCAACACCCAGCAGAGCTGGAAGATTTTCATTCCATTGACTAGAATTTTTAAATGTAGCTTCTTCATTCGATTATCTAGCGAAGTACACACGAATTTAACGATCGATAAATAAGAAAAGAGAATATAAACAATTTATTTCGATTTTTTTCGTCGAAAATACAATTTTTTGTTTAGACAATCGCCATTTTGCCAAAGAAAAGTTCTATAACTAAGATCGTGTGTACTTCACCAACAAAACTCATATTGTTTATAAAACATTTTTTTTATGTTTCCAGATGGTGATCCAAGCGACTGGTACTCAACACCGCGGGGATACTATGGGGGTTCTTTACGGCTCACCGAAGAACCACCCATTTTCCTAACCCAAGTCCCCATTCCCAACCTGCATTACTTTACCAAGCATTACCTCTTACCTGTATACGAGCAATACAAAGCTCTCTTTCAACCATTACTAACCTGAAATATAAATCCACGGCAAGATTATCATGACGATATCAAGTCATCCAAAACCATTTCGATTCATCTTTCACGAACCATTTAAGATCCCGATCGGTTCCTCTGGTCGGCAACCATGTTCATCAAACACACAGCAATCCTCATGTATTTACTTTTTCCAACAATCCGTTGGACCAAAAGACAAGCCTGGCAAGTTACTTGCTTGCACATCTGCAAGCCAAATTTCCCATAATCGATCGATCATGGGAAATTGTTATCCAAACAATCATATCAATGGTCGTGTCCCACGATCCGTTTTCTAAATCAAACAAATATCCATCCTAGCCCTTGCCATCGTGAACAAATTTTCTGTTGACTTAACATCACAGAAAAATCCATTTCTGCCTTCGGCAATATCTTCTATTTCTTACAATGGCATAGCTTTAGCCTTCGTGCACGTTCATTTATTTGAACAGCTGCATGATTTATCTCTCTCCTTTCCCATCCAATCGCCGATGCATTATCGTTGTCCTCACTTCCAGTGTATGGATATCCAACCAGATCTGCACGATCGCATTGCAAGTCCTTCCAATTAAACCGAGCTGATTTTTCTTAGGTCGTCACGAAAGAAATATCTGATTCGCTTCTCACCACAGCGGTGGAAATACACCCGAGTTGCGACTGGTGGTAAGATAGACGCAACGTCTCGAGGAATCAGATCTTACCCATTGAACCACGCACACGTATCGGATACGTTGCATGTCGGAGTTCCCTTCAGTTTGAAGAGTCAGATTTTATCTTCCGCAGAGTGTGTATCGATATAGGAAAAGTTCGAGATACATCGTTACCGAGTGCGGTTAAATGTTGAAAGAAAATAAATTGTCGCTTAGTTAACGTCGACACCAAATCCACCTAATCTATTTCGTGTTGTTTCGCAGTTCATCTCAATATCTATTCTTCATCATTGAACAGTTCGTGAAATAGAATATTGTGCATTTCACGCGTAATTAAATAATCAATTAAAACTTATCCAACGAAATGGGCTCAAGTGAGATCCACTTCGTACAATTTAACCTACCTAGGCAGTTCTAGTGTCATAGTTCCGTGATCACAACAGTAGCTGTGTTTCCTGATTTATGTTAAGGTGTTGATGCCGCGTCCTCGAATACACTACGGTTACTTTAAGATAGTGAATTTTGTTATGACATATAAAACTCTTTTGACTGCGAACAATAAAGATAAAATAAAGTAATTGCTGAGCGTTTTATTTCTGGACCTTCAACAGTTTAGGTGTTTCCCTTTTAGTCCTGTGCCCGCTCGAAACAAAAGTGAACAATCCGCGCTGAGACAAGTGCTGGGGAATTGATTGAACAGTGTACCCGTGTCTGGCATATAACTTAAACCCCCACAATACTATTTTAACTATTATTGACCAATAGCCATTTCGCAAATTTATGCTAATAAAAAATTCCTGACGAGTTGCTTAATCGATTCATATATTATTTGTTTATGATTATTTAAAAACGAGCTACTGAAACAATTGTTATCGATCGCCGCATGAATCTCCGCTGTCACTTTGTTTTTGATTGCCACCAAACTACCGGCCATAACGTGATTCTCGCATAAAGTAGACGGTATTGATCGATTCACTTCCAAGGAAGTTTAGTGTTGTTTAATTTCATGGTAGGGATCGGGAACCTGTTTCTTATATCTTACATGTGGAGTTCACAGTAGTGATCATGAGCCTTCCTATGTAGGGTCAGTGCATCTTCTGTTTCAGGGTAGTGATCGTGAACTTGCTTTTCATAACGTCATTTTGTGCGTGAGATTGTCAAGATCAATGTTATTTGAATTAACAATAGTGATCGTGACCCCGCCCAAATCACTTCAGTGCTGATTGTATTGGTCGTAATCCTTCCCAAGCAAGTTCTGCGCTATTTATATTCCCGGTGCGGAAGTAGTCGTCTTGTAATGTTGTTTTGTGCGAGGAGGCTTACAGTAGGTATCGCGACCCTTTTCAAGAAATGTTTAGTTATATTCCCGATAGCGATCAAGAATTTGTTTTCCATAATGTGCATCATTAATAATTCTTGTTACCTTTGCCAAATATGCTCTATGCTATATAAGTTCACAATAGTGATCTTGACCCTGCATAATAGATGCATAGATCTGTTTCTGGTCCATGGTATTGGAGGTAATCCTTCCCAAGGATGATCAGTGCTATTTATACTGAATTTATTTCCCATAACATGATTTTGCCGAAGATGATAAATCCCTCTCCAAAGAGGTTAGTGTCATTATGTTCAGACTAGTGAACGTGGGCTTCATTTTTAAAATATAATTTTCTATGTTAGGTTTGTGAATAAATTATTGCTAAAACTGAAGTTAATCCTCTCTACACTGCTGTTGCCCTTTCTGCTGTGGCACTACGAATTTAGGAATCCAGAAAACGAACTAGCCCAGACCCGCACTTTCAACTAATCTATTTTGAAGCAAAATTTGGTCAGCGCGCTATTTTGAGAAATGTCCCTGCCAGCAGGTCGCTTCGTTCGTGTGACTTACCGCCAGATTTTTCGTTGGGGGTAACCTTAAGACACTGATCAAAGAAAACATTAGACTAACATTTAATGATTTAAGATTTAAATTGTCGGCACATGGCCCTGTGGCGGTTCTGTGGGGGTTCTCTATATTACATGGAGAACCAACACGCAATCCTAACCTAATTTCGACCGCTAACGGCGCCTCACCTCAATCCCAATTCCTACCGTCGGCTATTTCACCTGCAATAGATAAATCCCGAAAAGAAGACTGGCCGGAAGTCATTAATCTATTCGGTTAATGCACAATTGCATTCAGTGTTTTCTTGCCATACGGCAGCACTATTGTAATAACCCATAAGATTTCCACGCGGTTACATAACCATGCAACGGCTGGGGAAATTCCAAATTCTTCGAATTTGGTTCACACGATAATATTTCCCTAGCCGATTAAGCGTCACTTATGACTTCCCCCAGCCACTCTATTCGCTTGCGATCAACGATCTAATTTCACGGGTGAATAGCACCAGCTACATTTTCCTCTCCTCCATAATTCTACATTTTCCTCTCCTCCATAATTCTGTCTCCCTACAGTTCAATGCACTCTGAGATCACCACCGCCATGGTAGGGCAGTAGGTCATCCTCAGGGACGGCATTTGATACAAGCGCACAAGCTAAGCCAACCCCGAAGTTATTGGGCTCTCTCTTTGGTGTTTTCATCTTTCGCATGTCCAGCGACAGTCGAATGATATGCAAGTGTTATTCACCTCACTGAGACATGCAAATGAGAAGATTCATGAGAGGAGCGCAATGATAATTGGCTAATAGCCGTGCGAATTCGAAATTAAAATTTCATCCCTAATTGAGATCAGTTACATCTCAACCACCACCGTGCTAGGTCACGCCGCCCGGGGTAAAATTTAGTTACGACACTTTTAAAGGCAATCATTATTCATTCCTCAAACGACACACAAGTATCTGAAACGCCATCCAACATACTCGCCGCAGTCCTCAAAATGTTTTTAGTTCCTTGTGTATTATTTGCCAAATCGTACTTTTCCAATAGTTACATTGCGTCGTGATCCCTTCCTGTGTAGATACAAATACAAGTGCTTCAAGTTAAATCTCGTGATAATTTATTTTAATGTAAAATAAAAGAAATGGATTATATTAACAAATAAAGAAAAACGAACAAATAAATTAAATCAGTGCCTTTTAATTTCTCCTGCTCTTTCCTTGGTGCTTGGATTTGTGGTATTATTTATCCAGTGAGGTGGTGGGATAAAGTGAATCCGTGCCCCTGTCCTGGCACACCTATTTCTACCACCCACAGTTTTACGAACCGCACAACCCACTATAGGTGGGTCGTTCCACCAAGGGACATACTCACCTATATCCATTACACGTGCCCACAGACACGTTCCTCAAAGTTCTTCCTTCCGCCTGAAACAAAGGTAACATACCAAATACCCCAACATTCAATTCAATAGTAAAAATCAATCGAACTGAACGTTCAAAATTTCCTAATATTGAATTCAAACCATCCATCCAATGCATCCATTCGATTCATCCATTAAACGCATTTTTCTGAAAACAAACAAAATAATCTCCTCGTGTAGCTAATAGCAATTAGCACCCTAAATTCCTCGCAAGATCCCAAATCGACAAGCACACGTGTGCAAACAAAGGCCTAGCGATTCGCCCGCCGAACAATAATTCTTGCAATCATAAACATCGTAACGCCTATCCCACGCTAGATGTTTATGACTGGGAAATGCGATCTACAAACCAAATCCCACGGTTCCTTTGTTACCCATCTGAAGCACACAAAAACTCTTGTTGTCGTAAGCCAGGTGGGTAACGCAAACAAAGCCCATGATAGGATCGAGAAAGAAGGGGCGGTACGCTTGATACTTCGAAACAAGATTGCGATAAGAAGTTGGAATTGAAAACCAAAATGGTAATTTTCTCTTGAAGATAAGATACAGATAGGATGGATAGGAAAATGAAGATAGAACAGTCGAAATCGAGAACGAGACGAAGAAGATTACGAGTAATTGCGCGTACGGTGACGTCAAGACCGAGTCCCGAAAAGTATCGATAGTGTCGTTGGATTTTTATTTTGGTGTCGTTTCTAAGAGTAACGTCGAGTGTTGAACAACTTGTTTTCGCTCGAAGGGGTCTGAAAGAGTTTAATCGCGTTTCCTTTTGTTTCACAAGTCATTGACAGAGAAAAACTTTGTAGACTAACGACATATGTTTTAGGGTTGTGTAACGAACTAAATGTGACAATAAAATAAAATTAAAATATATCTCTGCGTTTCATTTGTGTGCTAAAATTCTTTGGTGTTTTGTTGATGTTAAGTATTGGACAGTGTTCCGAGGAACACTTCTTGCGACGTAAAGACACGAAAATCCGCCAAAGCCCCATTTATACAGCATCACAAAGGTCGTGGAAAATTGGAAAAAGATTTCCCGCAGGGGACATTTCAATGATGTCTTATTTTTAACTATTAGCATCAATTGCACTTCAATCCGGAATTAAAATAAAACGATTTTTCTAAATCCTTGCATATTGTGACGCATATGACAATCAGTACTAGAATGTTCTACAGAGCCCGAAACAAAGTACTAGATTATTTTGGGAAGTACTGGAAAACTGGAATAGAAAAGTCGAGATTATGGAACGGACGGAAACGAAACGCCGAATCAGAATGAGGGAACGGTATAAATACGTCGCACACAGACCATGGAGAGGAGTCATAAGTAACGCAGTGAAGCAAGCGATACGTGCGGAAGCGAAAGTCTCGAGTAAGAAGTAGAAAGTAATAAGTCTCGAGTGAGAAGCAAGCGATAAGTAAGAAGTAAAATACGCGATAAGTACGGAAGCGATAAGTCAAGAAATCGTTGTGTACGGTAAAAGTAACGGTTGTGGTTAACGGACTAATAAAGTGTTATATTAATTCCAAAATCGATTTAACGGCTCTTATTTATTCAAAATAACTAATCCAGCGAACCCTAAGCTCGCTACAATATATTATTTTGCGTAAAATTGGATCTCTCTTAATGGAAATTCCTGTTGCACAAATCTACAATATTTCAAGTCTACTTACCACCATCCGCACCTTACCTTCGTGGATAGAAAAGACCATAGAATGTATATATTACGATATTTTATTTGAAGACCACATAAAGAGTTTAGTTTAGTTGAACTTGTTTTGTATGTGTTCGATTTTCATTTTGACTTTCGAATACTAGGAAAACTTGGTGAAACAGTTTTAGAGTATCTGAGGTTTAATATCTACGCATCTGAGAATAATGAATTAATAGAGAAATAACTTTGTGAAGTCCGCAGGACATTGTAATAGATCAACATACACATACATTTAATGAACTATTAGTTATCTTAGCTTAGTTTAATCTTTGGCATTTGTTTAAAGTTTTCTCATGTCTTATTTTGTTTCTACTTCTACATGTAGACTTAAGGTATACCATACGAAGGATTTTAATGTAATTCAGATATAACAATAGTTTGTATTTTTGAGTATCTTAGGAGTTTAAACTAAATTATTTTTACTCATAAATAAAGTGAAAGGATACTTTCTAGAGCAGTTGGAATATTTACAAATAAATTTACAATTTTTAAAAGTGTTATATACAATGGGTGTATAACAGTTTTAGACCATGTTCTGAAGGATATCGTATAATAATAATTTTTATAACAGAGTTAACAGGATAGCACAACGTATACACACCCACTCACATTTAAAAGTTACGCGGTGATATGAAAGTTTACATTATTCGCTTTTGTTTTTTATATTTAATTTAGTTGTACACATCAATCTACGTTTATATTCATTGTGATTTAATTTCCTAGAAAAGGATGTGGCTAATAATCTTGTGTTTATTGAAGGAAATTTTATGTTAGGAGACAGCCCGAGTCGCCGACTGGGCCGCGCATTAAAATGCGAGTCATCGGATGTTCGGTTAGTCACTCGTCCTTGTCCATCGGCAATCACATCCTGTGCAAGTGTTTTTTGGAATGTGGTCTCTTGGGCCACAATAGAATATGTGTGGCGCATTGGGGAATGTTGGCAGTCAAGCACCTAGTGTTGACAAGGGCAATTTATAGAACTGTTTGAGAGTAGTTCCTTCAATGAATGCAGGACATGATCGCGGTGCGGCTTAAATCGGACGTGCCTGTTGAAGACTGCATGTCCGTTTCCGTTTGTAACGTTATATTCGATGGACGATGAATTCGTTGCTGTTTCAGCTGGGTACAACAAGGGTCGTGATGTTGGGCCAATTACAAGTATCTATTGAGGTTACGCCACCGCTATGATGCTGTAACTGATGCTCGGGATGAGGAAGTTGTTGCTCTTGATGAAGCTCCAATTGTTGATCATCCCGGTGTTGATAGTAATGTGGATGATGATGTTGCTGCTGCTGTTGTTGCTGATGGTGATGGTGATGATGATGATGGTGTACATGGGGAAAGTGGCTGTGATTATGAACTTGGTGTTGTTGACACAACTGTGACTCGTGGGGCTGCAAGGTGATTTGTTGGGACGATGGCGGCTGTTGCGGAGCCTGTGGCTGTTGTCCGTGGAGTCCTCGGATACTATCTGCCGGATGAGCAGTGTAGATGTTGCTTCGACGGAGATGGTTGTTGTTGTTTGAACGTTTGTTTCTCGACCACCACTGGACATGTGTTTCTATAAAAATGTGTTTGTTTTTGTTTTTGTTTCAATAATTATGGATGCTCTGTCTTTCAAGGGGAATTGTCATGTTCTTCACATCGGAGGTGATGGTTATTGTGATTGTGGTGGTTGTGGTGGTGATTGTGGTGGTGGTGGTAGAGGTCGTGTGGTTATAGAGATACAAGTAGCAGAGGTGATATGATTCGGATTATGATTATAGTAGATGGGGAGCCGATAAATTGATGGAAGTGGAGGATGTTGTTGGGATTTCAAGCACTTACCGTTTCGATTGTTTGATGACTTTTTCCTGAAAATTAAAAAAAATTGCGATAGGTTTACAAGTCCGTTTTTATGCAATGCTACTTTTTTTTACTAATGAATTTGATAATTTATGTACAATATGAAAAGAAAACCAAAAAAACATCTAGTTCGTCACTATATCTACATAGGTCCTCGGCAATAGAATACCTAAAAGGAAAGTTGCATTTTGATGGGTTCAGATGAGTCTTTTGAAGATTTTAACCTTCCCACCGGTACCAACAGAGAAAAAAAAATGATATCCATATTTATTCCACATACTAATGTTAATAGCCCAATTCGATTGGTAGCCGATCGATCATAAAAAATATAATGAAACCTACAAAAAGTGCTGGTACGATGTATAGTCAAGTAACAGGATGATCGTAACTCCTAATTTTATCCATGACATTTTTTTTTAAATTGGATTGTTATATAAATTTTATCATACTCTTTTCAATTTCTATACGTCTACTCGTATTTACGCCTATAACGAAGCCTTCTGTTGCACGTTGCAACTAGTGGTGATGCGGGTGCTTCGTGTAATACCGTGTTGATTTTTTCCCACTAATGCACGAGTTAATACAATCCCAACCCATGACTCTTGCAACATACAAACTTATAGATAACATACCCTATTATCAATATAGGATAATGTAGAAAGTAACCATGATTCATAGAAAATACAAAACTATAGATAATATACTAATGTAAAGAAAATGTACACAGTAACAGAAGGCTAGGCTATGACTCACATCTTACAGATACGAGTCACACACAAGATAAGAACATCTGCATAGCAGGCAAGAAACATATATAAATAATAGATAAAATCAATCATCTAAACCTATCCAGCCGGAGAACGCAGATCAAACGGTGTTCCAAGTAACACCAGTAGTTTTAAGTGAATACATAATAATAAATGAGCCAGACTCCCGAAAAAAAAAGTTTTTATTATTTTTGTCATTATTCACTACACAAAAATAACAAAAGGGGGTTTTGAAGTACCCTTAAATGTCAGAGCACAGTGCGAGCGGATGGAGAGGAAGCGGATAACGAAAGGAGGTGTCAATGTATATTGGTCTTGAATGCCTGAACATCACAACGACGAGGGAACACATGATCAGGTAGAACATTCCACATTCGTGTGGTTCGGCTAAAGAATGACTATGTTTATTTGTGCGCCTGAAGTCCACTTTCAACGTGAACTGATCGTGGTATCGCGGGAAAATGTCTGAATGGGCGGAACACATTCAGCAAGTTCAGTTGAGCAACGACCGTGATAATACCTAGAAAAGAGATATGCATGATACGTTGCGCCTGTGTTCTAACGACGGAATTGATCAGCGGAGAAGCGTAATAAAATATTTCGAGTTGTGTTCGTGTTCGAATTAGTTCTTATATTTCAAACAGTGCCACCGTAAAATGTTAGTACGCAATAAGTAAATGAAACGGAGCAATAATCCGTGGATTCTAACTAGTTATCACCATAATAGGGTTTTTTTTCCCTTTTAAAAATAAAAAAATTAACTAAACAAAATGAAACCAGTGTTTTAATCTGTCGTGCTGCGGTTCCTGATAGTGTTTTCTCCTTTGCTTGGTGATCGTGTTTGTGATTGACTTTCATATTCGGCGTAACAATCGACGGAACTATAGCTTAGTGATGGGGAGTGAAGTGAACCGTGTGCCCGTGTCCGGCATAATAATTCTCCTCCCCACAGGTCCAGTCTGTTGGCGAAATGACAATATATGTCTGGTACCCGTGTTGGTCCATTGACAAGTTGAGTTAAACTATTTGAATCAGAAAAAAGCTGGACATATTGACTTGCATGTGTTGTGTCTCCTGAGTGATGAAGCCACATTAACGAACAACATTGAACCACAGTGAGGCAATACGTTAACACAGTAAAGAACATTGAATTGTACATACAAATAAAAATTTTGAATAAGTATACGAGTATATAAAAGCAACAAAAGATCAACAAATAAATGTAAAAGAGTTAATATAAAACACATAGCACCTCCGCCTTTGATTTAAGACATTGGGAGTTTAACCTAATCGATAAATGCAGTCCACAAAGAGTGCCACATCACAGGGAAGAAACGCCTTCAGTCGGTTTAATTAAGTTTTATTTAAGAATCGAAACATCAAATGTTGATATTTTGCTTTTTTCACATTTGTGAAATTGAAGCATTGGCAAATCAAACCAAAAACAGATCCACGTTTTAAAACAGGGCAACCGTTTTGCGAAAAAGGAGGTTAAAAAACATGTTTCGCGAATTACTTAATAGGTTCAGTTGGTATCATCGTTCTACTGAGCTCACAATTTGGAGATCATGCATTTTTTCAAAAACATTGGATCTTTCGTGAAGCTTTTGTGCGCGCGTTTGTGCAAAAAAAAAAAAAGGTAGCGTCGAAAACAATTCTCGCCCGCCCCATGCCATCGAAAATAATGTTGCTGTGCATCCATAGATATCAATTCGTCATCGTTTCCAGGAATTGAACTTTTATCCCCACCACGGCCACAACATTTGACGAAGAATTTGAACCTGCTCGTCTACAAAGTCAAAGAAGTGGGGACTGCCGACCATTTGCAATGCCGCCAGTGCTCTCAATAGATGCATCAGATGGCCGCAGTGAATTCTTATTTTTCATGCAGAATCATCTTAAGTAAGGAGGGTTACTTCCACTCGCTGGATTCTTCAACACTTAGAACTGTCGTATCCATTTTTAATTTTTTTTATTTATTGGCCTGTAGGAACCCGGAAGTTCATGACCTCACCGACTCCACTGCGCCATCGTTCACTGTCCCGTGCACTATCCTTCCACGCCCGACCATCTGATCAGATCTCCTGAAGGTCAAACCTAACATTGTCCTCCCATTTCCGTCGCGGCCGTCCTACCGGTCTCTTTCCCGTTGGTCTACCGTCAAGAATTGTAGGCACGGTCCGATCGTTGCCCATTCGCGGCACGTGTCCGACCCATCTTAATTTTCGCGACTTGATTACTCTCACTATTGTAGGTTATAGCTCTTCCAATTCGTGGTTGTCGAGTTTCCTCCATTGTCCTGTCTCTTCGCAAAATATTTACCTACAAAAATTCTAGCTCGCCCTTTGTTTTCTGTATTCCTACTTCTTTTCCAGCAGCTGCCTTATTGTGAACATTTGGTCGCTTGTTGATCGGTTCCTATGGAATCTGCATTGGTAGTCTTCCAGTATGTCTTCTGCGTATGGTGTGATTCTCGCCAGTATGACATTTGTTAGTATTTTGTATGTGGTTGGGAGCAATGATATTCCTCTGTAATTTTCGCAGTCAGATCTATCGCCTTTTTTTAAAATGGGGACGACTATTGAGGTTTTCCATTCTTCCGGAGTGACTTCCTTATCCCATATTCTTTTGATGAGCTGGTAGATCTTTCGAGCGGTTGCCTCGCCTCCATGCTTCACAAGCTCTGCCGGTATGCAGTCGACTCCGGGAGCTTTGTTGTTTTTCAGTCGATTTATTGCGTGTACAACTTCGTTGAAAGAGGACTCTGGAATCTGAGGCTCGGCTGTATGTACGTCTGGTGCATTTATTTGTGGTTGATGGTTGCGCACATTGAGCAAGTTTTCAAAGTACTGCCTACATCTTGTCACGGTATTGGTTGTTTCTGTGACCAGACAGCCGTTTGCGTCTCGAATTATTTTGGCTCTCCTTCGATAGCCATTTCTAATTTAAATTATGCCGGCGTACATACCTCTGATATTCTTTGCTCTAGAATTTTCTAGGATTTTTTTGATCCGAGTCTTCTCCCATTCGCGTTTTTGCGTTTGAAGAGTCTCATTGTCGCTCTTCGAATTGTCGCGTATCTTTCTGCGTTAAGTTCATCATATCTTTCTCAGTGGATCGCTGTGAGGCGTTTACGTTCTTCGATCTTCGCCTTGCACCCATCGTAAAACCAAGGTTTGGACTTAATTGTTTTCTTAAATCCTAATACCTCTGTTTGTTTGATTGTGTCTCTGATCGATGCCCATTTAGTGTCCAACTATTAGCTTCCTCTTCCCCACTACTTCCACTCTCTAGGATGGTGAATCCATTCGTTAGTTCCTATTGATATTCAGCCCGTTTGCGCAGGTCTTTTAGTTTATCAATGTCGAACGTTTTGCTCGTCTCCCGTGACTGCCCATGTGGGATTGCTGCGAGGCGACTCCTGATTTTGCCCATTACTAGAAGATGATGGGAGTCGTAATCTGCTCCTCTATATAATCTTACGTCAGCGGTATTCGGCTGGTGTCTTTTGTCTATGAGGAACTTGTCTATTTGGTTACGCGTTACGCGGTCGGGTGATATGCATGTGGCTTTATGAACTTGCTTGTGCTTGAACGTCGTGCTTTTCACTACCAGATTTGTTGACGCCCCGAACGTGATAATTCGAATTCCATTATTGGTATTTGTATTTTTAGTACAGACATTCGGTCATTAATAAATTGCACATATTTTACATGGGGTGTAATCTTCTTGCTTATGATGAAGCCGGTTCCGAGGTTTTGTGTATCGGTACCTTCACACACCAGTGTAAATCCGGGATATTGGTGAAGATATATGATTTTTATCGGTTGTCTGTTGAAATATCCATGTACGGATCTGCGTAATTCCGTGTAGCTTCTCACAAAGAAGCTGAATATGTCATTGTAGAACTCTGATTTAATGTGGACGAAGGCAGGATATCACCGCGTTGTGTTTTGGTCTCACTGTTTGCTAAAGCGATGTGAATAGCTGATGATGGAAAATCCAAAAGCGGGAAATTCCTGATGAAAAGAGATTCCTTGATACTAGCATATTGTTCAGCGATTAGTAACTGTGGTAACTAATGCAGATGGATTGGGCACAGGGCAAGCCATTTTGGTTTCGGACCAAAACTGTTTCGATGCGATCTAGTCAATGAGAACGTTCTATTGCTGTCTTCACCTTGAGATTCACGTCACTTGTTTTCTGAAGAGTATTCATCCTTGAACCAGATTGCATTAGTACGTTTTATGTGCTCAATATTTTGGTTAGTGTGATCATGCAGAGGTCACCCACTTGACGAGATTGATGACGAATGGGATAATAACTTATTGGAAAAGGATAAGTAATGTTTTGGACATTTGGACTCCTTGCTACGCGATTGAAGAATCATTATGTTTTTTTTTTCGAAGAGAATGTATGTATATGTTTTTGAATTCCGCTAATTCATGGGAGATACTTTTTTCACCTTCCGGATAACGATTACGAAATTTTAATGTCATCATAATGTCTCATCGATTTTGAATTTTTGTTTTTGTTCTTGCAATGTTCGCTCTTTAAATGTTTTATTCCTGGAGTTTTGTCAGACTTGTTCAATAATTCTCGCGATAGAAGATGTGAAGAACGCTGGGATTTCTTTATATCGCCTTCATTTTTCGGTTTCTTGGAAAGTGGTGAAGTGACTTCACTTTCTACCGTTTTCGGCGATTCGATGGATTGCAATGTGTGCGCTATCAACGCTTTAATCATGCTGCGTCCAACTACAATGCGCATTTTCGATGCGCCAAATGTCTAAATAAACATATATTGTGGAATGCCAATTGGGCAAAGAACAGCTTTCGGATAGGAATAAATTATCCTGTCTCCTTTGTAATAACACAGGTAATCTCGCTAAGAGGCTTCCCTAAATACCAACAACTAAAATCAAAGTTTGAAGTTAGAAAGATGCCAGCTGAACAAGAAAGATGATTGAAAACTCACTCTTAGAACTTCGTGGCACTTAGCCTGTGCCGTTTCTAACAGATACACACACAATATACAAGAAAATAGTGAAGAACACCGAAAGAAAATCGATCAAGAAAAAAGCATCAGCCGTATACCACGCAATAACATATCAAGAGTGTACTTGAGTTTAGAAATCAAGTTCGTACACGCGGCAGTGGCCTGATGTGTTGAGCATTGGTTCAATTTTTAGTGATTCTAACCGTCATAGCGTTAGTTCGAATCACACGTTCTTCGCTATTGTCGCCAACGCTATAAGCTTGTCATGCGCTCAAATGGCAGGCGGTGTAAAGAATGCACCAAGCGTAGAACAACCACACAATAACATAAATACGACTGTTCCAGAGGCACAAACAGACATAACAGAAATCTTACTGTTCATATAAGTACGTTTGATAAAAAATTTTAAAAGATCGGAAAAAAAAACTGATGGAACAAATGGCTTTAACAGATATTATCTTTTAGACCCAGTATTCAGATGACTCCGCAGTCTAAGAACAATGTTCACTTCGGCTGGGTTAACCGTTAGAATTATTGCTGTGATTGTTAATTCACTAATCCGCATGTAAGAAGGAACAATCTGAGCAATCTACTAGAAACCGAACGCCCAGATGTGTGTTACACCTCGCTTTACACCCCCTCTCATATAATTATGATTCCATCATCTTATGATCCGTCATCCTATGATTCCATCTATATAAACAATCATCAACGTATTCTGCATATAATGCAATACTCGCCCTTCCAGCAATTGAAATTCGCATTTTGCCTACAAAACAAACAACTGAAATTCGCATTCATTCGGAAGCAAAGCCTTCCCCACGGGCAATTAATTCATATCTCATACATTGCGATAATTACCTATCTATGCCAAAGCCATACACTTGACCCACTACCCAAGGCCACTGCATTCGGCTTCGTATTACGAAGATCCTACACGGTCTCAGTTTACGAGTACACATGTTTACAAGTGTGATACACGATATACGAGCACAAGCGGCATTATCATAGGCCACCGACTATAAAAGTAGTTGAACGTCAGTGAAATGCTGAGCTCATCAAAAGTAGCGAACACAGCAGTGAGTCGAAATTAATCGTATGATACGATTTGTACTTAGAGCAATGCACTGTAATTGGTTCGGTCATTGCCACTATGAGTCGAATAAGTGTTTAATCGATACCGTTGCATTTTTGGCAAGAAAAATTAAACGATTATTAAAAATTGCAAATTGCGAGTGACAGGCAAATAACCCCCAAATAGGCTACACGTGCTGGGTGAGAAAAATCCTCCGTCTGCATTAACTCCTCAATTAAAATGGTATTTAAAGGGTAGTGCAAGTGAGTACAGAGTAATAACCAGTATTGAACAGAGTAATAACCAAGCAAGAAGACTGCGGCCCATTGCGTTAGTACAGCGGGTCTTCTTGCTATTAAATAAAGTGCTATTAAATAAAGTTTCTGAATTGTCAAACAAAAGTGTTAAGAGATGGATATTCCCAGCTTGTTGAAAACCAAATAAACGTTGTAAAGTATAGTCTTGTTAATCCGATAAACAGAACAACAAAAAACCTGACTCACAAAGCAGCCGAATTAGACGAAGTAGAAGCCTGCCCTCCACAAAAAGCCCTGTTTAATTAATAAACAAAACGGACAAAGGACCAACTCAACCAGGTAAAGACACTTTTCAGCTAACGGTGTTACATTGGCTCCCGAACAGGGAATATAACACCTCCAAGGACCCTGTCCACTTAACATATATGATAGCATCTGGGGTTACGCTCAGGTGTTGCATTTTAATAACCATAAAATATTAAATGTTAACATTAGGGGTTACACTTTAATGTTACATGTGCTTTTAACTAGCAAAACTAAACTAAACTGAAGACACAAATTGGGTTACCAAATTATAAAATAATAAGACGAGATTGTCCAAACTCCCCTTAACGGGGTGGGGCTGCTGTTTTAGTTAAAAAACGTCTACAACCCAAAGTCGTTTAGAGCACATATGTATACTACTTCCAATTGCTAGAAGCCTGCATTATAGATAATCCCTTGAAAAGTCAATGCCATTTATATGCGGTTTGAGTTTGTCCTCCTGAGGCTCTCCAGTAAGCACCATTTTTCAATGAACTTGATACCCTTTTCCGAAGTCTCAAGTTAGATTGGGAAAGTAATTATTTCTTTATGGGGGAGATTTCAATTCCAAGCACAGTTCTCGGGGTGACTTTATCTCGAACACAAAAGGCAATGGGTTGTTCGATTGGTGGTAAGCAAACGTCATCGAATATAAACTAGAATTCAACACCAGAAGTACGCCGTATTATTCAAGAGAAAGTTAATTCTTGGATTTACTTTTGCTGGACAAGTAAATACAATTACTAGATACGGGTCCAACTACTCGAAACTGTGTTCGTACAATGGAGTACGATAGCGATGATTACACACTGGACTCCGTGATTCATGTTCCAAACGAATACTCACTACTTAAGCAGTGTGACCAGACACATTCTTTAATTCCCGAAAAGCACACTGGTCGCGCTCCGATCGGGTAATATAAAAAGAATAACGCCCCAAGGGTGTAGGTCAATCAACTGACAGAAATTTTCATAGTAATGAAATTCACTTTTTTTTTTTTTTTTGGTTTGGTCTTAAATTTACATTTATTTCCAGTTGAAATTGATTATTACCTTTTATTATTAACACAATGAATGAGCTTATAGACAGTTCAGCGACCCAAATTGCCAGCACATAAAAACAATTAAGTCACTAATTCAAAAACTGATCCGCGACAATTACAGATCAGTAATTAATGAAGTCTGGAGCAACAACATTTAAGCCATTAAATCTAGTGGATCGAATATGTTTCCGCAAATGAATAAAGTATCTAAAAGGAAAGATTATAATGCCATTCCATGTTGCGGACTTCCGAGAACTGTCATATACTGCTGAGCGCATGACTTACCCTAGAACACATCTACTCCAACGAGGAGTTAATATTGGTCGAGAATCCCCAAGACAAACCGAACTCAATTGGTGCCTGTTTCGAGGCAGTTTACAGAGTGAACGAATCTGTTCATCCTAACCGCGACCTCTAAAATAGGGCTCTTCAAATGGATTTTTTTAGTTTAACTATAGTCGTCTCGAAAGCAGGAGTTTCTTACATTTAATGAAAACGATAGTGCGGATTCTCCGCCTAGAAACCTGAACACGATTACAGTGGTGCACATGGATAAACTTACAGACATCCTGGATCTAAGGATGATTAAGAACAAGAAGTCTTCTGCAGTACTACATAGGCTAAAAAGGACCCGGATTTACTGAAACACGCGCTTTTTGAGCAAACATATTTACCTTCAACACAGTTGCCCCCGAGGGCGACACACGTGGTATAGCGATATTCCAACATTTCAATGGCCCTTCTGTAGTGCGAAACGTCCAAGCTTTCGAAAAATGTACTGATTCCCGCGATAACTTTCTCATTCGACCTGAATCTCTTTCCCTGAAGCCACCGACTGAGCTTTGGGAGCAGATAATAGCCGCTGGGGTCTAAGCCTGGAGAACACGGCGGGTGAGCAACCAATTCAAATTGTAATTGGTCCCATATGGCCACTTTTTTCTCCACCATATTTTCGTTATTTCGTCGTTTAGTTTGCCCAATAACGCTGCAATGTTTAATATCCTGTGACTGGTCTTCCCTTCTGCAGGTAAACGAATCGATAAAGATTATGCCATGCGCATCCATAAAAAGGCATGCCATAACTTTTGCGGTGGTGCGTTTGTCTTTTGGCTACATTTGTCGATTTTCGTGGCTTTCCAGCCACTCTGCAAACTACCTATCGGGCGTATGGTGATGAACACTCGTGTCATCGTTGTCACAAAACGTCGGGAAAAGTTCCCTCGATTACGCTGCAACAACGCCAAACCGACTGATGAATCATCAACGCGCTGCTGTTTTTTGGTCAACGGACAGCAAACGTGGCACCCATCGTACGGATACCTTTTCATCAGCAAAAGGTCATGCAAAATGTATCCGCCTGTTCTTTTAAGATGCCCCCGGCCTCAGCTAACTCGCGTAACTTCACTTCGAGATCACTCGAACCGATTCGATGCACTTGCTTTACGATTTCCACATTCGAAGCCTCTTTTGGTCCTCGAGAATGGGGTTCACTAAACCACCCGTAGATTTTTGTTCTCGAAGGAGCAGATCTGGAACAATATTTCTGCAATCATTGCAATGATTGTTCAGAAGTTTTCCCATCAAACATCAATGTTTGATCAATGTGCGAAGCTTCTGTTTTTCTTCTCTTATGATTACGAAAGTGGAGTCCCTCAAAGACTGTAACGAATGGACCAAAAGTCACAAAACTTCATGCATAAACTATTGACGAATGAGCCTCTCGAAATGAGTCAAGCTCATTTTCTAGTGGTGCCACCTTTTGAAAAATCCCGGGACGTTTCAGCCCATGTACTATGTGTCTAGTGTCTAGTAATGGACAATACTTTGAATAAAACGTAATGTACCGTTCTTTCACAATAAATTCCTAATTTTTTATAGAAAACGCCGGAAACTTATTTGTACACCATATAAATAAAGCATTGTTGAACTGGTGTATTAAACATTTTATAATTCCGAACAATCAGTCTGGTTTTAGACAAAACTTGTTTCGAACATGCAGGTAAACAAGACATAGTGGCAATGCACAGGGACCTGTTTCGTTCACTTTAAAAAAGCTTTCGACACCGTGTGGTTAGAAGGGCTTGTATATAAGTTATTAAATCTAAGTACGGCGAATATTTTTTATACATTATCTATGATATGATAATGAGTGAACAATTTGTGGTGAAATGTGAATATATAATCTCTAGGGAACCCCGCCCCCCCCCCCCCCCTCCCCAAAAAAAAACCGGCTCTCAGCTGGGAGGAGTAAAATCTACTATTCTTTTTACCATTTAGACTAATGACCTGATGAGTTTATATATGGAGAAGTTTCGAGTGTTCGAGAGGTAGTATTTGCGTTCGTGCCTAGGGATTTACAGAACCGCAGAGTTGCAATATAAGAAATTTTATCCCAAAAAAAGGCCTATATGGCAAATCAGGACTAAACAGGATAGATAATTTCATTATCAGGACAATTCGGACAACGTGCAATTATTTTGGGAGCATTCTATCCCAATGATATGTATATGAAGATACTCTCCAGAATGGGTTTATTCCCCCCGAAAAGGTTCCTATTATTTACCGCACTTTTCGTGGTGCCAGGGATACACGAATTCTCCATGATAGGGATATCTCCAATGCTCCATATCGTCTACGTTTTAGTATGGTGATCAGTGAAAGATATAAATCAATAAAAGATCTACCACATCCTGACTGGTGGTGGATTAGTGACGACGAAAGGACTTCACGTCCCCAAATATGGGGCATAGGCACAGTGCTTCCCTTCCACATTCCGCATACATAATTATTATTATTTTTTCTATTTCTTATTTGTGTTTTGTGTATACGTAAAAAATTAAAAAAAAAAAAAAAAAAAAAAAATTTATATATATATATATATATATATATATATATATATATATACATACATTGCAAAAAGTGTAAAAGATGCTCGCAATAGCATTTTGGGTATCTGAAATTCGATTAGGTCTTCGACTAGAGGAGTGAAATTATGCCTGAGTGCGAGCCTTGCCCATCCCCACTTGATCTGTTAGAATGTTGCAGTCATTAAGAGTTGTGTCGTCAAAAACAATAACTTTAAATGCTAGGCTTTTGAAACATAATCAGTTTACGGTATGTGAAGGATGTTTGAAGAGTATCTTTGGTCGTAATAGTCGATAGTTAAATATCTCAACTTGATTACATTGAACAATTTATAAACTTTAAGAGATGCTACGGCCTTATTTGTATACTAAGGCGTAAAACAATTTCTCGATCCAATAAAAACGATTGGTAGGCGTAGGTGTGATGAGCCAACACTACCATAAGGGAACAAATCATCAGGAAAACACCGACTCGGCAAAAAGAAGACGTGGGGAAAAACGGAAAAAGCGGGATATACGCGTCGGGACGTGGAATGTTCGAACGTTATATAAACCAGGCGCAATACAGACGGTCGTAGAAAACGCAAAACAATATAAAATGGACATCGTCGCGCTCCAGGAAGTTCGACTCCCACATCAAGTAATCGAAACCAACGGGTTTACACTGCTGTGTGGAGGTACAGATACACATAACCTCGGAACTGGCTTCATCATAAGCAAGAAGATTACGCCCCATGTAAAAGATGTGCAATTCATTAATGACCGAATGTCTGTGATAAAAATACAGGGCCGATGGTACAATTATGTATTTATAAACGTACACGCCCCAACAGAATCTGCGGACGAAGAAACGAAGGACACGTTCTACGAGACCCTAGAGGATGTATTTCATGGGATCTCATCATTCGATGTTAAAATCCTCCTCGGGGACCTCAATGCGAAAATTGGAAAGGAAGATATCTTCCAACCAACTATAGGTAAAGAAAGCCTACACGACGTGTCAAATGATAATGGAATTCGAATTATCACGTTCGCAGCGTCAAAAGATCTGTTAGTAAAAAGCACGATGTTCAAGCACAAGGAAATTCATAAAGCCACATGGATATCACCCGACGGCGTAACGCGTAACCAAATAGACCACTTCCTCATAGACAAAAGACACCACTCAAATATCCTTGACGTAAGAGCATATAGAGGAGCAGATTGCGACTCCGATCATCTTCTAGTGATTGGCAAAATCAGGAGTCGCCTCGCAGCAATCCCACATGGGCAGTCACGGGAGACAAGCAAAAAGTTCGACACTGATAAACTGAAAGACCTACGCAAAAGGGCTGAATATCAAGACGAGCTAACGAATAGATTTAGCATTCTAGAGAATGTGAGCAGTGAGGAAGAGGAAGCTAATAGTGTGAACACTAAATGGACATCGATCAGAGACACAATCAAACTAACAGCCCAAAAGGTATTAGGATTTAAGAAAACAATTAAGTCCAAACCTTGGTTTGACGATGAGTGCAGGGCGAAGATCGAAGAACGTAAACGCCTCAGAGTGATCCACTTAGAAAGATATGATGAAGTCAACGCAGAAAGATACGCGACAATTCGGAGAGAGACAATGAGGCTCTTCAAACGCAAAAAACGCGAATGGGAGAAGACTAGGATCGAAAAAATCCTAGAAAATTCTAGGGCAAAGAACATCAGAGGTATGTATGTCGGCATAAATTCAATTAGAAATGGCTACCGAGGAAGAGCCAAAATAATTCGAGACGCAAACGGCTGTCTGGTCACAGAAACAAACAATGTCGTGACAAGATGGAAGCAGTACTTTGAAAACCTGCTCAATGTACGCACCCATCAACCACAGATAAATGTACCAAGCGTACATACAGCTGAGCCTCAGATCCCAGAGCCGTCTCTCAACGAAGTTGTAGACGCAATAAATCGATTGAAAATCAACAAGGCTCCCGGAGTCGACTGCATACCGGCAGAGCTTGTGAAGCATGGAGGAGAGGCAACCGCTCGAAAGATCCACCAGCTCATCCAAACAATATGGGATAAGGAAGTCACTCCGGAAGAATGGAAAACCTCAATAGTCATCCCCATTTTCAAAAAAGGCGACAGATCTGACTGTGAAAACTACAGAGGAATATCATTGCTCCCAACCGCATACAAAATATTAACAAATGTCATTCTGGCGAGAATCACACCTTACGCAGAAGAGATACTGGGAGACTACCAATGTGGATTCCGTAGGAACCGGTCAACAAGCGACCAAATGTTCACAATAAGACAACTGCTGGAAAAGAAGTGGGAATACGGAGAGACGGTTCACCAACTGTTCGTTGACTTCAAAAAAGCCTACGACTCAGTCGCAAGGCAGAGACTCTACCATATTCTAGTTGAGCTGGGAGTCCCAAAAAAATATGCCGCGCTCATTCAAATTTGCATGAACGAAAACAAAGGGCGAGTTAGAATAGAAAACCACCTCTCAGAACCATTTGAAATCCGGGACGGACTAAAGCAGGGAGATGGTCTATCACCGTGTCTCTTTAACCTTGTGCTCGAGTATGTCATCAGAAAGGTACAAGACGACAACATGGCCGGATCATCCCTGAACGGGGTCACACAAGTGCTCGCATATGCGGATGACATCGCCGTTCTGGGCGATAATCTAGAGACTGTTAGTAAAAACTGTGAAATCATCATGCAAGCGGCAGAAGAGGTGGGCCTAGAAATAAATGAAGACAAAACAAAATACATGATTACGGCGAGAGCAGGTGGGTCTCAGAGAACACATATAAACGTCAGAGGTAAGATCTTTGAAAAAGTTAAAGAATTTAAATATCTGGGAACGATACTGACGGCCAGTAACGAAATGTCGAAGGAAATTAACAAGAGACTGCATTCCGGCAACGCGAGTTGGCACGCAGTCAGTAAACTGCTGAAATCCTGACTGCTATCACGTAACATAAAGCTCCGTGTCTATAGAACCATAATCATGCCAATTGTTCTATATGGATGCGAAACATGGGCTCTCACAAAACGGGAAGAAAACAAATTCCGTCTATTCGAGAATAAAGTTTTGAGAGGCATCTTTGGAGGTAAATATGACGAGGAGGCAGGACAATGGAGGAGACTCCATAACCACGAATTGGAAGAACTATATCGCAAACCTACAATAGTGAGAGTAATCAAGTCGCGAAGATTAAGATGGGCCGGACACGTGGCGCGAATGGGGAACGATAGGACCGTGCATAGAATTCTTGACGGTAGACCAACGGGAAAGAGACCGGTAGGACGGCCGCGACGGAGATGGGAGGACAATGTTAGGTTTGACCTTGAGGAGATCGGATCGAATGGTGAAGCGTGGAAGGAGAGTGCCCAGGACAGGGAAGGATGGCGAAGCCGAGTCGGTGAGGTCATGAACTTCCGGGTTCCTACAGGCCAATAAATAATAATAATAATAATAATAAAAACGATTGACTCAATTCGACGTCGGAGAAGAAAGGTAAATTAAATAAAATCATCTCGATACTTACCTCTTACATCTAACGACAGTGATCATAATTATTGCACCTAGTATTGCCGACAATACTGAGACTATGATTAGTGTGAGCGGCCACCCCAATTCCGACGCTTTTTCTGAAAATACGAGAGTCCAAAAAAAAAGAAAGAAAAATGATGGCTTTGGTTAGAAAATTCGTTAAAAGTTTCAGGGGTATTTCCTTACGGACCTATTGTCCCTTCAAATATGAATGTGCTCTTTGTTGGCATGGCCCATGAACACAAATCGCAGGTCGTGAGTCCATCACTCAGTACCGACTCATCAACAAGGAACGGTGGTCTCGGCGGAGGTGGAACAAATCTCCCATTGAAAAACCCGTTCTCACTAGCATCGAACGGCAATGGCGAATTGAAGTATTCTGCAGCTTGTTCGAAAAACTCAGAAGACTTCTCTTCATAGTAGACGGCGTTCGATGTCGACGCCAATAAATTACCCACACTCAGAGGCTGGGGTCCATATGACGCTGTCGAATCAAAATACTCTGATGAAAATTTGGATAGATTTTCTCTGCCTTCTGTGATGTCCAAGGGTACAGTTGTTCGCACGCCCAATGATGTATTATGATTGGACGGAGTAGTGAGGACTGTCACTAGTGACGGCATCTTCGTATTCAAAGTTTGACTGTTGTGCCGAGTATTGCGAACTCTCATCGAATTTACACAGCCACTTTGAGGGGCTTCATCTGAAAAGAAAAACGCATATAAAGTCGAATGAATTAGAAAAGTTACATATAAAAGTCACCTGCAATAATTTATATCGAATGCTATTGACAGTATTAAAAATGTGAAGTAGGCGGCACCAAGGTCCGCGCAAACTTATACAACTTTGGTACATGTAAGTAATACTCGTGCTGCCTAATAAATGCTACCTACGAGCAAACAATGCATACGATTTATAAGAATCTGGCTTTGATATATTGGAAACCTGAACCACATGTGGTCCATGCCTAATCCGTGGTAACCTCAAATAGTCTGAAATAAGAATTTTGAGCCCGATCACAACCGTCATCGAGGGTGTCAAATGTTTTATCACTACTGTTTCCTCAAACATTAGATCTGGTTGATGCTAATGGAAGACTTGTTGCCTGTCTTAGCCTGTCAGGCATCTATCATAAAACCATGTCACCCTTTACCAGATAATTACGAGAGACAGGCATTTGTTGTTGAGCGCAAACACGCAACAGAGCCCCAAGGTAAACACACCCTGAAAAAGTTGAAAGCATCTGAGTCCACCTAATCCGATTACAAGAAAAACTTCTTGTTTCTTGTGGGTGTGTGTTGATAGAAAAAAGTTAATCACACATCAACAAGGACAAATAAAAGGAGGAACTTTTTGGGCAACACAAAGGAGACAAGAAAACCCAAATGAATGGAAAGCAAACAAGGGATGAATGTCGTCAATGCAAAGTAAACCACATTCAATGAATGGGCTTCTCACAGGAACTTCAAGGATGACATGACAGGCAACACATATCAAGAATGGAGGAGGACGTGTTACTACCCAGGCAATATAGTGCGCGTTCGTCTTGTAGCACAATGTAAGACGGATGATGGAAACTTTTGTAATAAAAATATTGTGAATACCAATTTTTGTAAATCTGACAACCTCGGATTAAGTTCCCGTAAGTTGTGACAGTGACAGTGATACGGGTATTCTCGAATGTCGGGTGTAATTCCTCACCCACAGGGGAACCAGCTCAGAAGTGGACGAGCGACGAACTGCAGAAGGTTCTAAGGCGACAAATGTTATTCGCAGTGTAATCCCTATAATTGGACGATAATAGTAGCTGAACTGTGGTTGCTAATTGTTGATTCTTGAAGAGCTTAGTATGATATGTTAGGGGAAATTTGGCGCAAATGACGGCGGAGTTTTTAAAACGAAATAAATTATAAAGGTGTCCATCGAGAGTGAAATAATTCATGCGATTTATTTTTCGCCTGATGAACTTTCACTCTTTCCACTTTTTATACAGGGTGGCACAAAATTAACCACCCTATAGAAAGACGTTATAATTTTTGCAAATGGCGTCGTACGTCAATCATATTTGACATTTGTGAACTAAAAAGCTGCAGTTTACAAACAAATAGGCAATGAAGCAATGGAGGTCGAAATAAAGATTTCCATCACTCAAGACCATTTTTTTCTTATTTAGTAAAAAAGTAATTCAAAACTAATTGGATGATTAATTTACGCGACCCTATATGAGGTTGTTCAAAAACTCATTTGGTTTTTAAATGCGTTTATTTAATATACGTAGCGCGTTTGAATCAATAATGTAGTGGCCGTTTTGTTCGATATCATTCTGCCATATCTCGGCAACTTCATAATTCCGTCTTCAAAAAACGCCTTGTCTTCCTCTGAGAAAAACTGGCCAAGGTCCTCAGAAGCAACATTTCAACACTCAAGGAGTTTTGTAAAGACCGTAACATAGAAGTCTGATGGCGCAAGGGCTGGCCTATAAGGTGTATGTGAACTTGAATTTGGAGAGGGCAGAACTCTCGTATACGAGGGTGGACTGAAAAGTTTCCGCCCTCAACGCGAAGACAGCGGCACTCGTCAATAAAACCTAGTAAATGTAGTTGTGCATATTTTGACAGTTACTCAATTAAATTTCGGCCATTTTAGAAACGTAGTTTTTATTTGACCGTCGTTTGAGTGAGTCGATGTTTTTTGCTTTTGTTGGAGCCGATTCCCCCTTTGCAGTCCACTGTTTTGACTGTATTTTTGTTTCTGGCGTATAATGGTGTATCCAAGTTTGATCGGCAGTAATTAAACGGCGCCAAAACTAAGATTTATTGCTCCTAAGAGCGCGTTGGAAATGTTCACTCGAACACGTTTTTAGTTGAACGTGAGGAAACGCGGCACCAAACGCGCGGACAGCGTGACGGGATTGACTAAAAATTACTTTAAAGGCCGGTATCATCATCATCGGCACTACCACCGGGGACCGTTCTTGGCCTTACTTAGC
This sequence comes from Microdon myrmicae, assembly GCA_963931805.1. Taxonomy (NCBI): domain Eukaryota; kingdom Metazoa; phylum Arthropoda; class Insecta; order Diptera; family Syrphidae; genus Microdon; species Microdon myrmicae. The sequence goes on along the minus strand of OZ007498.1, from coordinate 132,914,548 downwards.
AAGTCCTAAGGCTTGTTAAATTTTCCATAATGATTTATTTTTTTCTGGGCAAGGTCATTAGTCTTGCGCCAGAGGCTCCCCGACGGGGAATCGAACCCCGGTCTCCCGGATGACAGGCGGGTATACTAACCACTATACTATCGAGGAGCCCGGTATGGGGTTGTGTAAATAACGAGTTGGTTTCTGAATTTATTTATAGTACTTATTTCTTTAGTTCAGGCGAAAACAATGAGTTATGACCTACCTAGATATCTAAATTAACAAAGAGGAAGAGAACTCTGGGCTAGTGTGGGTATTTGGATAAGGTGGATAGACGATCTTGCAAGTGGTAGGACGGAGAAGGGTAATGCGGTAGTATAGGGGGGTATATTGTTGGAATGTGCACGGGTAGTATGAGTGTAAACGGTGGACAGGTAGCGATCAGGAGGGGGAAGGGATGGGACGAAGTTAGAGAGCAGGAGCGGTGAGATCGAAATCGAATGAGGTGGGATAAGAGTTTGCCCACCTCAGCATATAGAAGAGACAAGGGCGTCGAAGCTTAAGCGGGTTAGTGTTGAGTGTGCTGGAGGAGAGTATAGCGTTTGAAATAATAGTGAAGGAGAATGTGTGGTTCGAACTGACGCTATGACAGTTTGAATCACCAAAAATTAAACTAAGCGTTACCCATCAGGTTACTGGCCGATTTTAGAATTTGATTTTTAAACTCGACTATACTCCACTGATGTGAATTATTTTTGTTATCGCTAGGGTATACGGCTCTGATGTGTTTTCTTATTCGATTTTCGTTCGGTGCTCTTCACTATTTTGCTTGTGAATTGTGTGTATCTGTTAGAGATGCCACAAGAACATGCCCGGGCAGTTGATTGCGGCTGTGAGAAGACGGTGGATAATGATCACCTTGGCACATTCCTAGGCGATGAAGCTATTGCGTCGTTGTAGGGGACATCAAAATTAATTATTTCGTTCTTTGCAGGTAGATCACAGTAGACGGGTTCCTTCCAATCCCACCTTTGCTTACTTTTGCGCGTCTTATCTCATCTATTACAACTTATTTTTCAACTGATATTATTGTATTATAAATAATGCATTTTTCGTCGGTAGTGATTCATTTTTGCAAACATTTTTAATTTTTTTTCTTAGCTTCTAAATTATAGGCTATACAAACACTGGTTAAATGCTAGCTTAATTATCCTATACTATAACTTACCGGACCTACGCGGACGCTCTAAGCTAAAAATTATATGACTACTGTACAGTTTGCCCTTCGGCAACGGAACTTTGTATATCTTTTACCTGTTTATTTGAGTGACAAACAAAAACTAAAAATAATTGTGCTCCAAAAATTATAAAGTTATTAGTTGAGATTGGTTTAATAAGAATGGTCTGCACATCATGGTCGTTGACAGTACAGATTTACAATTGTAGACAATTCTAGATCAGCAATTAATAAAGACTGGAACAACAAAATTCAAAACATTAAAGCTAGTGACCCGAATATATTCCCGCAAATGAATAAAGTATTAAAACGAAATAACCTTCATGTCTGCGAGTTATAATAACATACATGTCTGCGAGTTCCGTGGAGTACCGAGAATTGTCAAACAACATAGGACCTACCCTGGACGACATCAAACCCAACGAAGAGCTAAGGATTCCCAAAAGAAAGCAAACTCAATTGATCCTGAGTAAACGAATACGGTCATTCTAACCTTGACTACGAAAATAGAGCTCTACAGAAACATTTTATCGCTACGCTATGAATTTAACAGTTGGAGTTTCGAAGTTCGAAGCTTCCCCACGTTTAGTGAAAATAATAGATTGGATTTCCCGCTTAGAAATCTAAATACGATTTTGTGGCCACGGATGAGCTTACGGACATCCTTAGTGCCATTAAAAACAAGAAATCTTGTGGAATAGATAGTATTCCACATATTATTCGAAAGCATTTAGTTAAAGCTTACACTATTTTGTACCTCCTAACTAATGCATCCCATCCAACTCGGTACAAAACTGCGGTAGTCCAACTCGTCCCTAAAATGGGGACGGGCAAGAGGAATTCAGACAATCTTTAGTCGATTAGCTTTGCTGCCAAAACAGTAACATGGTATTCTTTTTGTTTTTGTTTTTTTTTTCTTTCTTTTTTCTAAACCCGAATCGATCAGTTTTCGAGGAAGCTCTTCGTCCAGTCGCAAAGCTGCTGGGAAAGTCCATATGAACGAAGTTTGCTCCGCAATGTCCCATGCCAGACGCGGTCAAAAGCCTTGGAGACGTCCAATTCGACCGCTCTTGACTCACCATGTCGCTCAATCGCAGATGTCCATATATGGGTTATAAGTGTCAAAAGGGCTCCCCGTATTAGCGATCATTCAGAAGTCCATTGCACTCCAAATACTTAATTAACTCGGCATTGATATCCTTTTTTCATCACCTTAGATAACATAGCCAGTAATGCTATCGGACGGTAATTTTGTGGGAGACACCTTTTTCCTCTCTTTAGGGTTGGCTGAACTCGATTGACTTTCCAGCAGACAGGAAAGATCCTCCGTTTATAAGATAACCGATAGAGTCTGCCAATAACCGGCGATAGATCTGGAGCACTGTTTTTAAGAATTATTGCTGGTATTCGGCCCGAGCCGGTCGCCTTCCTACAGTGGAGTCCACGTAGAATGCGTTGAATAGTTCGCAGGTGGAACCTGACATCGCGGATTGAAGACCGTAACGGCCCGATTACTGGTGCCTCCAAAAGACCGGCATCGAGAATTAAATTCGCGAAAATTAAATTCGGGAACACATTACCTGTATCTTTTGAATTTGTGACTATCGTCCCACTACCCGTCACTAACGGAAGAAAAGAGGAAGAAGCGAAGTTACTGTTTACAGCCCTTGCCATTGACCAGAAGGGACGCGAACCAGTCGGGCACTCAAGTAGTCTATTAGTCACTCTGTCGTTGTAAGCCTTTTTCGCCGTAACTGTCGCTTGGTTTCACGCGTTTCTGATTCTAACAAAATTCGTTTGTTAACCTCGGTGGGATTAGACCGCCACTGTTTAAAAGCTCTATTTTTTGCCGCTGTAATCTGCTCGCATTTTTATCAAACCAAGGCTTATCAGATGAACTTCGTTTGATGGAATGCGGAATGTAGATCTCCATCCCGAGAAGAATAATCTCTGTGACCGACTCCGCGCATGCGTTATTATCAGAGTCTCCAAAGCACACCTCCCACCCCGAAAGGATGCGAAGAAATTTCGCAAATCATTCGATTAAGTTATAAATAAAACGTTGGTAAACAGGTGTGATGAAAATGGTATCATTTTGAACAACCAGTTTGGTTTTAGATCGAAACGCGGCACAGTTCATGTGCAACAAAACTTGTTTCGACCGTACAGTGGAATAAAGTGACAAGGCACGAGGGCCTATTTGGATAATTTGGAAAAGACTTTCGACACCGTATGGTTAGAAGGACTTACATATGAGTCATTTATTCTGTGTATGCCGAATATTAGATATATATTATCTACGTTCTGATAATAGGTAAACAATTTGTGGTGAGATGTTGAGATATAATCTCATAGAAGACCTTTCTCCCCAATAACAATTTGCAGCAGGGACCAGTAAATTCCTCTATTCTTTTTAGCATTTATGATAGTGACCTGATAGATTATCTTAACCATCCCATTGCAAACGCCGACGACATTGTGGTGTATAGAAGTGGAGAAAATATTGATGTCATAAACAGTCTTCTGCAAGATGACTGTGGGGGTTCTTTAAGCATTCCCGAAGAACCACCCATCGTCCTAATCCAACTCCTCGTCCACAACCTGCAAATACCTGCACCAACCATAAGCAGATTACCTGTATACGAGCAGTAGAAAGCTCTATTCAACAATTTCACACCTGAAACATAAGTCCACGGCAAGATTACCATCTTGCCATGGCATCAAATAAATAGCATCAATTAAACCATCTCGGTTCATATGTCATGAACCGATCGGTTAATATGGGCGACCACATGCCAATCAAACACAGGCCAAGCCTTCCGAGTGTTCTTGTTCCAACAATCCGTTGGTCCAAAAGACAAGCCATGGCAAACCGTTTGCTTATACAGCTGCAGCCGATTATCCCTAATTAGTTGCATAAGCGATAAACTGGCATCGAATTGGACGAGATCAAAGTTTGTTTTCCCTAAACAATCTAGCAATGGTCACGTCCCATGTTTTGTTCGCTAATACAAAGCATACCGCAACTCGCGCCTAGCTGCCAAGAGCCGAATTCTTTGCCAGTGTAAATATTCACACTGGAATTCGACCCTTGACTCGCTATGGATGCAATGCACAACTGACGTGGATAAATACACAACCGTCATTGCGTAATCATCCTGATCACCAGATCGTGTCCCACGATACGTTTTTCCTAAAACAAACATGCATTCTAGCCTTTACCATCGTAAGTGAAGTTCTGTTGATATAACATCAACAGAAAAACCTATCCCGGATCGTTTGTGATGGCACAGCAGCTGGCCTCCTTACATCGGTCATCATATTTGACCTCCTGCATGTTTGTTTTCGCTTCCTTCACCCCACGCATGGTTAGTTTGCCTTTCTTTCTTAGGTAAAAACGTTCAACCTATCGGGACGATGTCTATGGGAACCTTCCAATGGGATGCGAATCGTTTCTTATTAGTCGTGGATGGAAGGAAAGATGTTTTCCCCTATGAGGACATGAGTGGAAACCCACCTCATTCGTGGAGGTAGGGTCAGCATAGAGCAGCTTACCGAGAGTCAAATAGTAATCTAATCTGTCGCTGTTGAAATCCGTCGCCGCACGCCCAGGCAAATATAATTACGCCTAAATTAAAAGTTTGAACAATAAAAAGACAAAATCGATGTAGCAGTGTTATACTTAAGAACTATAATCAAAAAAGTGTAACTATTATATACAATTAAATAACTGTGTGTTTCCTTGTTTTTGAATACTTCGGTGTTTTGCTTTTCTGTGTTTTATTGGAGGATAAATTTAGTGCGCCCCAATAGAGTGGTGGGTGTTTTCTGAATCCGCGCCCGTGCAGGTGTACAAGTTAAACCCCCCACATGACTTCACTAGAATCAAACGTTTTTGCGATGACTGGAAATTAAAGATCAATTTACAAATATAAGAGACTATCCTTTTCAGAACTCCAATCTCCAGGGCATCGCGGAGTACCCAAAGGAATTAGAAAAAAATTTCCATTTTATCAAATAATAATGTTTCCCTACAAGCAGAGACTGTAGTTAGATACTTCGGTATCCGTCTTGATCAATGTCTTTACTTTGATAACCACCTAGCAGGTGCCTTTACCGCATATAAAAACACATATGCTATGACAAGAAGTCTATTCCGTAGCAGTGTTCTAGACCCCAAAGTCAAAATAATTTCATACTCGGCATTCATTCGATCAGTACTGGTGCATGGCTACCCGGTATAGTATAACATATACCTATTCTACATGGAGAAGTTTCGGGTGTGAAAGGCAGTGCTTGCGTTACTGTCCCGGAATGTGTAGAGCCCCGGAGTCTCAACATAGGAAATTCTATCCCAATAAAGTCCCGTACGACAAATCGGGACTAAACAGGATAGACAATTTCATTATCAAGATTATTGATGGTCACACTGGAAGGGCAATGTGCAGTGGAAATAATCTTACTTTGGGAGCATTCTATTCCAATGATATGTTTATGGAGAGTACTCTCCAGAATGGGTTTATTCCTCCGAAACGGCCCTCTTATTGTATAAAAAAGGTCTTATTAAAGACAAACATGGAGTTCCTATTATTATATTGTGGCGCATATGACAATCCGTACTAGAATATTCTAGAGAGTCCGAAACAGAGTACTAGAATATTCTATAAAGTAATGGAAAACTGGAGACTAGGAACAGTAGAACATTCAAGGCAATGGAACGGACGGAAACGAAACGCTGAAACAGTATAAATACGCCGCACACAAAGTTAGAGATAAGTAAGACAGTGAAGCAAGCGATACGTCTCGAGTGAGAAGTAAGCAGTAAAAGACGCGATAAGTACGGAAGCGATAAGTAAAGAAATCATTAAGTGTACGGTATAAGTAACCGTTGTATTACGGACTAATAAAGTGTTATATTAATTCAAAATCGATTTAACGGCTCTTATTTATTTTAAAATAATTAATCCAGCGAACCCTAAGCTCGCTACAATATTATTAGTTTATCCATTTCAGTGGGATAAACAATATCTCTAATGTTCGATATCGCTCACGTTTTACCATGGTGAGTATACGTCCCCAAATATAGAATTCCTCTCGGGCGCAACGCCCTCGTTTCCCTTCCCTAGACTTAGATTTAGGTTTAGTTCTGGTTTTATCTTCTTTCATTTAGTCTTATATTATTAGCTTTTTTTTTGTATTATATTTATGTCATACTCAATTTTTCGCTTGGTTCTAAAACGTTTGTGTAGTCGAATACACAAAAAACAGATCTATAAAGCAGAGATGTAAAAGAGGTAGACCTTTTGACACTTATAACCGATATATGGACATCTGCGATTGATCGGCATGGTGAGTCAAGGGCGGTCGAATTGGATATCTCCAAGGCTTTTGACCGCGTCTGGTACGGGGCATTTCTGAGCAAACTTCGTTCATATGGACTTTCCCAACAGCTTTGCGACTGGACGAAAAGCTTCCTTGAGAATCGATCGATCCGGGTTGTTGTGGACGGCGAGTGTTCGGATCTGTATCCTGTTAATTCGGGGGTGCCCCAAGGTTCTATTTTGGCTCCAACCTTGTTCTTGCTTCACATAAATGATTTGTTGGAGACAACGGATAACAAAGTGTTCAGTTTTGCGGATGATAGTACGCTTGTTTCCTCCTTTCCAAGTGTTCGGTCGATTGGTGCATCTGCGTCGCATCAGCTGAGATGTAGACAGATTGACTTCTGAATCAGGATCTGAATAAAGTCCTGCAGTGGGGAAAGGCCAATATTGTCGACTTCAACGCAATGAAGACCCAGTATACAACATTCACCAAGAAAACTGGATCATCGGTTCCACAGCTGATGATGAGTGGCCGGGCCCTCGAGGCTGGGGAAAGTTTGAAATTGCTCGGCGTCACTGTCTGTGGGAATGTATCATGGCATAAACACGTTTCGGGGGTCGCCAGATCAGCCTCAGGAAAACTGAGTTATCTTTTTACAGCCAAGAAATATTTTACTCCGGCCCAACTTCTTCTCCTATATAAATCCCAAATTAGACCCGCGCTCGAATATTGCTCTCATGTTTAGAGCTCGGCTCCTAAGCATACCCTCGACCTACTTGAGAGCGTACAGAGACGAGCGATCCGCCTGACCGGGGACTCGGCGCTGACGTCGGGACTACAGTCGCTATCACATCGAAGGCGCGTAGCTGACCTCTGTCTGTTTTACAGATATTATCACGGGTGCTGTTCTTCGGAGATTCTTGGCATTGTTCCACGCAATTCGGTTTATATGCGCTCCACAAGACAATCCGACGGATCGCACCCGTTTGTGGTTCATCTCCCGACGGCGCGAACATCCCTGTATCAGAACTCGTTCCGTTACAGAGCGGGGAAGCTATGGAACTGCCTTCCCAAGCGAGTGTTCCCGGAGCATTGCAACCTGCAACTGTTCAAGAGGAACTGCAACAATTATTTGATGGCATCTCGGGGCGCCCACTCGACGCTATAGGTTCGCCTCTCCCGAGAGAAGTCTAATAAAAAAAAAAAAAAAAAAAAATATATATATATATATATATATATATATATATATATATATATATATATATATATATATACCGATATCATATCATATTGTGACGCATATGACAATCAGTACTAGAATATTCTAGAATATCCAAAACAAAGTACTAGAATATTCTAGAAAGTACTGGAAAACTGGAGATTAGGAGCAGTAGAAAATTTGAGTCTGTGGAACGGACGGAGACGAAACACCGAATCAGAATGAGGAAACGGTATAAATACGTCACACGCAGATCAAGAAGTAAGAAGTAAAAAGTAAACAGTGAAAGACGCGATAAGTAAAGAAGCGATAAGTAAAGAAGCGAAGTATCGAGGAACGGTTGTTATTAACAGACTAATAAAGTGTTTGCAAAAAGAGAATTTATTTAACGGCTCTTATTCATTAAAATAATTAACCCAGCCAACCCTAAGCTCGCAACAATATGGTAATTAAAAATGTGAATGTACACCGAAGATCAAAACAAAACAAAAAAGACATATCGTACAGTTCAGAGTGCTTGGGATGAGCCGGTATGTTAATATAAGAAGAATAAATGTAAATAGGAACTATCATTTAGTCTTAAGGCGGTATCTTGGTGTAGAAGGCCATAAAAGCTGATTTTGTCAATTTTTTTAGGAAAATTTTCCCAAATTTTAGCATTTATTGTGCATACATAGAAGTGTTTAAATTAATTTTTTCATTAAATTTTATGCATAAACATAAGTAAAAGACATCAGCACCAAAAAAAAAAACAATTGTTTTCGGTGCCCAGTGTAGAATCTCGTTGGATGATCCGTAAAAAAAGAAAGATTTTGTTTAGTATTTAAGCTATTTAAAAAAAAAAAATAAAAAAACGTGATTAAAAAAAATAGTAATATTTTTTCCGAATATTTTCAACCTATTTTTGTTTATAACTTTTTACAAACAAAATTGTAACTTCTACAAATACATTCATCAAGCGGAAAATTAACTAACCTTTCATTTAAAAAAAAATCGTATCAATTCATCTGTAAAATGAAGTCACCACTAAAATGCATATTCATACTTGAGGCCTTGAGAACATATTCTACAAGTGGTATACTATCGATTAAGATAAAAAAAAAAAACGATTTTTTGAAGCCGTTGCAACAGGATACCCTCCGGTCGGCGACCTGCTGATTCTCACTCACTGGGGAGTGGTGCGGTTCCGTTTCCGCTGACTTGGTGGTGATTGCTTGCAGCTGCATTCGCCAATCATTGGCGAATCCGTTTGTTCCAGTAGACGGAGGCCCACGACCATGGTCTTCTGGTAATGCGGAGGTCTGGAGATTGCCTTCCGCCCTGAATTGGTGAAGGATGAAGGATTGGTGTCGACAAGCGTTCCGTCGCTGGTGTCCGGTACCCTGGGTCGCAGAACTGACCACTTGATCTGGGTTGGAGTTGTAAGTTCGCAACTCACGATCAATGACCACGTTATGGCTGGTGGTAGAAAGTACTGCATCGAGACTTACCGATGGGATGCGGCCTTTGACATGTGAGGCCACAACGTTGAGTTTGATGCGGCTTCTTCCATGGCTCCGTCCGCGGATCCTGTAAGAATGACAATTGCTGACCCAGTGCCCACTGGGCTTAGTGGTATACCACCTCTTCTGGATTACTGAAAAAATGTGCTGGATGATTCTTCAATGATAGGGGGCGCCGCCCGCCAAGCGGGGCATTGCGCTCTCCTATCCCTATTGGGGAAGCTACATGTGGTAGCGGTCGTCTTTGAAGATTCCGGTCATTGGCCGGAGTTTGGCCATCCGGTGTCTCTGTTAGGTTTCCTGTACCACGGATAGTTGCTGAGAGACCATCGCTTGATGGAAGATTTCCATCCGCGTACTGCAGCGAATTATAATTGGCTGGCTAGATTGACATCACCGATAAGTTGGTAAATGCCAAATGCGTTTGGCCTGCTACTAGGCCAGTTCCTGCTGAATATTGCTGCCGAAGCTTCTGTAGTTGCTGCTGTTGCAAGGGATGTTGCTGATGATACGGGCTATTAACCGGACTCTGTGGCACGGTCACTGCGGACATTGTTGGTTACTGTTGCTGGGACAGTTGATGGCATCTTCGTGAAATGCATTGGTTCAAGGTGGACCAGTTCCTCTGGGTAGGAGTTGTAAGTTCGCATTGTGACTTCAATGGCGGCAAACGACTTTGTGGTTGACTGACGATATCCGTCTCAGTCTTGGATGCGGTCGGACAGTCGGCGGGTGGGGCTTTCCTTGCCCCAATAAACTTAGCGACCTCGTCCAGATAGATCTTCTTGGCTTGGCCGATGAATCTGTCGCCGAAATAGCGGTGGCCGCTGGTCATCTCTGGAGTGGCCAGGCGTTTTATCTCCTTATGGTTCCGTCTGATGTCTTCCCATGTGATCTGGAGATTGTGCTGGCGTATGTCCACCGTGAATAACGTAGACGGCCCTCTCTTCTCGAGGTTGAGAAAAGCACAGGACATCTGCTCCTGGGAGGCGAACTGGGCCGCCATGAGGTTTTCGGCCAATGCAGCTGTTGTCATCGTCGTCTTCGCTGTCATTGTGCTGCTTTCTGGGCATTGACGTGATTGTTATCACGAACTTGGCGACGGTGGGTCTTCGCGTCTGGACGTTAATGTCCCGCGACCTTCTATATGCTGCGAGCTGGCAGCAGTGGATTGGATGCACAGACTGGATCCCTTGCAGTGCCACGAACTTTGCGTCTGTCTGCACGGCTGTTATTTGATCGACTATAATGTTCGAAAGTTCCTACGGTCGAACGAATGCTGAGATGATTGCAGCACTTCGTCACAAATGGTGTTTTCCGTTGTCGGTGACTTAAGTATCTGCAACTCGTTCGTCCCTTTTGGTAAAAGTATGATTCTAAAAGCCGTGGTGAACTTCGATTCATTTATGCTAATAATTGCGAGTGGTTGCACCGCGAACTTCTGCATTTTAAAAAACTGTTTGTTCCACTGCGAACGGGCAGCAGTTGATTGGATCCACAGGCTGGATCCGGCTCGAAGGACCAAACATGTCTGTCCAACAAGCGTTGAACACACCGTCCACGAACACTGGTTGTTGTTTTTTTTTTTTTTTTTTAGTTTTTAAACCACATTTATTTTCCTAATTCTTTTTACATGTGTAATATTAGGGGTAAATGTTAAACCCTTTTCTACAATCACAATCCTTAAATTAACTCACTGGCTCTATGCGAGCTCTCTAAATTACACATTACAACTCGATTTTTATATATGCCTTTCGGCGTACATCTTTTTTTTTGTTTCTTATATATATATATATATATATATATATATATATATATATATGAAATAAGTCATATATTAGAGGGACTCCTCGTTTACATCTATATGTATATATTATTATTACAATTTTTTTTTAACCTGGTTGTTGTTTTGTTGTCGACCTGGCGTCAGGAACAGTGATGTCTCCTGACGTGCACTTTGGTTGGGCAGGGGCGACACGTGTTTGGATTTCGCCGACCAACTAAACTGTTGGCGAACAAAATGCGTTGAACGCAACTTCCACCAACAATGCAGTTTGGTGGGCCGTGGGTATGATGTCAAGAACAGTGTTGTTTTCTGCAGTGCAATTATGTTGGCCGAAGGATGTTGGCCGTTGTCGGTGGCTGAAACAATAACTATAAATGTTGCTAAAGAGAAAGATTACCTAAAGATGAGCTGCAGTTCTTGAAATATTCGTCCCCCTTGATAAAGAAATTCGTGACGGATCGATTTCTTAGTACTTAATGGTTTTTATTAAAATGATTACTTTGATTTGTTTCGATTACATCCAAAAAATGGGCCTGTGTCGATTATAAGATAACGAAGAAGAAAGAAAATCAGCAATGACAGCAGACGATTTAATTTTAATGTCAGCTGATTGTTGACATTTGTTAGGTTGGTGCCACAGGTAGCATTCGGTTGTGTCCAGGGCGAATCCGCAACAGGCACTAATTACATTTTCAGTTCATACCATGATTTTTTGTGTTTTATTTCATTTTAGTTGCTTAAAAAATACCCTACATCCTCTAATTCCTGTCGTTGGCTGGCACGTGCCCTATCAATGTTTGCATATCTCCATGACTTTCGTACGTCCAAAGAACTTGAAATTGGTCACGAATCGTTATATTAAGAGCCTTGAATGTATATATATGTCAGCCACTGTGGCATTGTAGCATAGTATCATTTCTCTCCTTAATTATTTTTTAAGCTTAATACGCACAACTGCAGCACACAAACCTCCGTTCAGACACCTCTGTAAGTATGGCATTCTACGTCTCTCCAACCCGATGAAATCAATTTTCTTCATTAACAAATATTTATAACAGCACACATATTTAATCAATCTCCTAATTATTCTTTATGGCACTTGGCTAACCAGCGCGCCTCAACTCATTAGATACTAGCGAAGACGAGCGTTCAACTCAAAGCTAGCACAGCGGTCAGTCTGAGCATATTTGTCAGATAATCAAATCTTCTTCGCCTAACGAATTCAAATTGGACTACACCGCGTCCAGCTGCGTGACACCTCTGTCTAACTCCGTGAACTGGAAAATCCATTTTGCTTATTCAATTCTTTGGCCTTTTCACTAAGTACCTGAAAAACCGCGGCAAAGTGAGTATCTTTTTTTCTCTCTCCCCGACAAAGGTAAACACGGGGCTTATGACAGATACTGAAACATGTCTAACGTCTCACAAAATCATAGAAGTTATTGATACTTGAAATATATTTTACCCGTCAGTGTTCAATCCGTGATGTTGGATCCAGAAGTCAGGGGGTATAAAGTCTACTCGTGAGCAGTACATAACAAACAAGTGCTGCAATTCAAGCGATCGATAATCGTCATCGGATTGACACACCATACATCACCGTCTTTTTTCACTCGAACCTGGCTGCGTGTACGCTGCTCCCGTCCATTTGACAGTGGTCCATGTCATAAGCTTTCGCTTACAGAGGTGCGCAGTGTAAATTTGTATCAATTAAGCTATTAAGTGCCCAGCCGAGAGTCCACCACTTCTAGCCTTAGAGTGAACGAGTGTATGATTGGATGTTGCTTTCGTAATCATGGGTTAACCGTAAAAGGAAGAAGCCAAACAAGATTTCCGCCGACAGATACACACCACTTGGCAAAGTTGTAATTGGTCCACGGCGGCTTGTTGAGATGGATTGCTAGTCGGAGCACTGAATTTCATTGAAGGATTGGTATGGGTTTACGACGTATGCTAAAGCACGTCTGGCAATGAATTAAGTTGGTTTAGAGGGAAGTGAGGCAAGTACTGCAAGTGTGCTGTTATTTTCGCAGTATAATTAGGACAGATATCTCGTATCCCTTGATACACCTCAGGTATTATCCGTGTGGAAGTTCACAAATAATTGCCAGCTACAACGCAAAAGGGCTGACTTCATGTCTAGCTACCATCGAATTAGAAAGTATAGCTGCTAAAATTAGCTGCCACTGTAAATTTGTCGCACGCCTCTCTTTGCTATTAAAGTTAATCTCTTTAATAATTTTCTTTTGTTATAAATATTCATTGGTATACAGATGAAAGCCTACGTACCATGATATGAGAATACTGTAGTATTTGGTAGAATGCTACTGGAAAAATTTAATACTAACACTACCTATCAGTAACAATTATTGTGGAGGATGTTCAGCACCCGAAAATAGTTAACTGTCAATTGGTTCCAAAAATATTGATTTATTTTTAAAATTTGGTTCTTCGTCAGTTTTTTTTTAAAAATGTGATCAGAATGAGGTCTTTTATTCTTGAAATTTGTCTGATATCTCTATAAACTCAATTTCTGGTTACTCTATAAATTCAAACGACTATTCCGAAATCACTGTTTCGTCACAGTTGAGGAGTAAAAGTCGAATTGCTGGGCGCTTTGAAGTTCCTTCCTAACATTTGGCATTAATAAGTATTTCGAAGGATAAACATACCCTCGACCTACTTGAAAGCGTACAAAGACGAGCGATCCGCCTGATCGGGGACTCGGCGCTGACGTCGGGACTACAGTCGCTGTCACATCGAAGGCGCGTGGCAGACCTCTGTCTGTTTTACAGATATTATCACGGGTGCTGTTCTTCGGAGATTCTTGGTATTGTTCCACGCAATTCGGTCTGTATGCGCTCCACAAGACAATCCGAGGGATCGCACCCGTTTGTGGTTCATCTCTCGACAGCGCGAACATCCCTGTATCAAAACTCGTTCCGTTACAGAGCGGGGAAGCTGTGGAACTCTCTTCCCACGCGAGTGTTCCCGGAGCGTTACAACCTGCAACTGTTCAAAAAGAACTGCAACAGTTATTTGATGGCATCTCGGGGCGCCCACTCGACGCTATAGGTTCGCCTCTCCCGAGAGAAGTCTAATAAAAAAAAAATATATATATATATATATATATATATGTTGTGGTCCTTCTCTCAGGTAGCGTGTCTTCTTATCCTGAAAAGGACGTAAGATCTCTTAAAGACCGCTCCCGAGGGGACCCGTTGCGGTTGCCGCCGTGCTTCCTCGAACCTCGAGGGAAGAGCAGCTACCGGTCGTCGAGTAGGAAGAATCGGCCAAGCGCAATAAAAAATCTATCACCTTTATTTCCAGCATTTAAACCTCGATTTATTTATTTAATTACATTTATTTTATAATTTTATTTAGTTTATTGGCGTTCTTCCACTTCGGAAAAAAAAAAAAAACAGCCCCACCATATTTAAAAAAGAGCAATATTAGCAATAGTTTTTTTTTTTTTTTTTTTAAGCTGTAGAAACTTCAAAAATTTTATCTTTAAACTCCTTGCTTTTAAATTTGATCTAAATTTAAATGTATGATAACATTCTTTTTGCAAGACCTGGTTGTCATTTTTTACGTCAGTCAGATAACATGCAAAAAAAAAAAGCGATTATGTCGGTGAGGGATTACTTGACGATGAAATTGATTTGGGAATATACAAGGTGAGTATTGGCCATTGGCTTCTACACTTTTCGTTCATTTGTCAGGTAATTTATGAATAGCATGCCAGAATATCTGCTTGTCTTTCGCGGAAAACCATTCGTCGATCCGCTTTCGAATGTCCTCAAAATCTCTGAAGTGCTGCTCTGAGAGCGCGTGCCCCATTGATGCGAAGAGGTCATAGTCAAATGGCGCCAAGTCTGAGGAGTACGGCGGATGGAGAAGGATGTCCCATCCAAGCGATTTCAAGGTGTCTCATTAGTTTCGCTTTTTGAGACGTCGCGTTATCGTTTAACAAAATCACGTTGGCAGGTCTTCTGGCCCATTCCAGTCGTCTTTCGGTTAATGCGTGGTTCAAATTAATAATTTGTTGACGATAGCGTTGCGTATTAACGGTTTCGCCGGGCTTCAAGAGTTCATAATACACAATAACGCTCTGGTTCCACCAGACACATAGCATGGTCTTCTCGCCGAAGCGATTTGGCCTTGGTGTTGAAGGACCAGCTTCGCTAGGTGAAAACCACGATTTTCTCCGCTGAACGTTTTCAAAATAAATCCATTTTTCGGCACCCGTCACAATTCGCTCTGGTTCCACCAGACACATAGCATGGTCTTCTCGCCGAAGCGATTTGGCCTTTGTGTTGAAGGACCAGCTTCGCTAGGTGAAAACCACGATTTTCTCCGCTGAACGTTTTCAAAATAAATCCATTTTTCGGCACCGTCCACAATTCGATGCAAAAACGATTTCCTTTCGTGGCGTTGAAGCAGTATTTCACAAGTGACTGCGATTTTCCAATTGGCATTCATTCAGATTGTGTGGAACCCATTTGCCAAGTTTATTGATCTTCCCCATTGCTCGTGAACGTCTGCTGATTGTCCCTAGTGACACCTCTAATCCTTCTGCTAAATGCCGTTGAGTTTGAGTTGTGCCATCATTCAATAACTCCTGCAATTTCTCGTCTTCACATTTTTGTGGTCTACCAGAGTGCTCACTGTCTTTCACATTGATATCACCACTTTTAAATTGTAGAAAGCATGTCTCACATGTTCTAATTGATGGAGTGTGTTCACCACTAACAGCAAACGATGACTTTTAACAGCCATTTTCTTTTGATTAAATAAGAAAAACAACGCGTGCCGCAAATGTTCTTTTTCAAGCACAAAACTCGACATGATCACTGAACGATAAAACAAACACGTTCGTTTTTGGCAGACTCTACTTGAGTGTTTGTAGTTAAATCTCAGGCGAACAAACGGACGTATGTGTCAAATTAATACGCTGTGCACTTTTCGCTGGCGCCATCGCCAGTTAAACCAGAAACTTATACACACACCTGTTATATAAAGATTTTAAAAATTGTATCCCAATTTCGCATAATAATTATTCGATGTGATATGCTAACCACAAATACCTATAACGATAAATGTTAAGCTAGATTTTTAATGAAAAATATTATTTAAAGTTAAAAAAAAATCATCGGGCCTGTATACCAGCGCATTAACGTTGCAATCTACAGCCTAAATAGCGATTGAAAATGATTGTGCCATTTCACTGCACACAAACTGGCAACCATACTGGAGAAAACATCATTAAAAAAAAAACAACTACTAACAGTATTTTGTAACATTAGGGGCATCTGTGGGGAGCGAAGTCGTGGCGCCGGCATGGGCGCAGGGTTCTACTTCGTCCTCACAAACTTTTCACTTTTCACCCGTCGCTAAAACTTTCGCTGTCATTATTTAACGATTGTTCCGCGGCAGCAAACTGTTCACCATAAAGAGGGATATCCTCAAATAATAGCAAAACACACAGATACTGGTCGGAAGAAATAAAACGCACAGATTCACTTTGTTCTTACCGTTTATTATTTAACATGCCTGACATTTACATATAGAGATTTCCGGATTCCCAGTCATCGAACACAGCAATTCAATTCAGCTCCCTATAGAAAGTAAGTTTTATATAGATTTTGGAACACAAATCTTATTTCAAACACAGTTGTGGGCAACGGTTATTAACTTATTTTACTCTAAAAATCTACAGTAACGCAATTGCTACCGGAGCCACTCGGAGTCTCTACACCCTTAGATAACGAACACTTAAAACTCACGACCGAGCTCGTCTCGTGTAGAATTTTGACTTGTGTGGCGATTGACAGTTAAACTGGTTCGACTCTGCGAAGGGACACACTCATGGGTGTGCAGTTTCGTGCACACCCTACAGGGGATTAGAATAAGACTCCCGTTGCTCTGCTCGATGCAGAGCCACTTCGCAACCGCGAGTGAGTTTCTTCGAGAGAGAAAGTGTTTCTCTCGTGGTGAAAACAAGGAAGGTGGACTTGGTAATGTATGTGTATGTGTGAGTGAAGATCACATTGTTTTTTTCATACACAAGGACATGGGAACGAATCTGAAAACAAGAAAAGGAATGATGTGCATCAATGAGATGTGAGTTCGGCTAAGTAAACAAGCCGAATCTCATTGGGTGCTAATTGGGTTTCTGTTTGTTCATACCGCTAGTCGTGAGAAGCAGATCCAGAAATATGGGAAGGCAAAGAGATCGGGTAGATCATTGTCTAAGGTATGAATTGCAGCTGTAACGATAGCCGCAGGGCGCCATGCACATGGTGCTAATTGATTCTAGCTTATTTACAGGAAATTGGTGTTTATTGCATCGATGCCAAGGGTAAGTATACCATACCTATTTGCATTTGCCTATGCTATAGGATTTAATTTATGGTTTAAGACGCGAGATGCGAATATTTGCTGTTGTCCCTTGGGTATAGGTCGCCAGCCAATGTATATGGTGAGGCTGGGGATAGGCGACGCAATGTTTATGATCCATGTTATGATGGTTACATCATATGTAAACCAAATTATTTCATTTTCAGAAATTCTACTAGGGAAAATGCGTATGTAAAATTGGGATTTGCCTGACAAGCGAAGATGCCGAATTGGGATTGGGATTTATGATGTTTGGAACAGAATTCTTAAATGGAATTTTGAATTCGAATAAATGAATGAAAGGTAAGAATTCTCTTCCAGGAGTTTTTAGCTATATACGTTTGATAAACTTAATGCGTGAAGCATTTACAGGTGCTAATGCGATTGCATTAGCAGAAAACTATGAAGGTTGGGTTGTAGTTATGGGGGTTCTTTGGGTAAGTAGACGGTGGGGTTTGGTGGAACCGCCACATATCGAACGTAAACGCCGTCCATCAATATTTTCAACCGGCAAACCTGATATCATAGCCATAATTGAGATTCACGTCGACTCATCATCTGATTCAACATATCTTCGTTGCCCAGGATACGACTTACATTCGAGATTTCATTCTAAAAGTGGAGTCTGCGTCTTCATCGGACCCGATTTGGCTTACCAAAGGGAAGAAGCATTGGAACCCAATAGCTTGCCCATCATTTGGATGAAAATCATGCCGGAGAAATCTGAGAATTTCCTCTGCTGCATCCTGAATTACGGTCGACCAGCCACACTTTTTGACCGTTTTTCACGCACCATCGACTGGATACAAATTAATCACCCGGCTTCGGAGATTATTATTTCTGTCCACATTAACGTACATAACTTCGGCTCGTTGGTACATTCTAACGGAACCGACAAGGCTGGGAGGCTGACTGTGACCCTCGCTATAATTTGACTAAACTCGTCGAGGAACCTACATAAATGCCGGATGACCGAAGTGATTTTGCGAACACCCTAGCTCTGTTTCTAACGTCAGAGCTGTCCATTTATACCATGGGAAAATCAGACTACTATTTGATATCGGTCGCACGATCTGTTATATTTCAAACGAATCACCAACGCAAGCAGCTTCGCCAAGAATGAGGCTAGGGGCCTATTAATTGGGACGACTTACGAATTTTTTTCGTATCCTTTTAGGAGCAGAGGTGTGCATTGCAAACTCCAATGTTGGCGGATGGGCGGAGTCAGTTATGGAGATTGTTCTTTTCGAAATGGAGCCCTACATCCCAGATTCCATGAAACGAAATTCATCTTATACGTCTTGGTTTGATAAAAAATGCGATTAGATTACAGTGGAAAAAAATAGAGCTTTTAAACAATGGCGCTACAGTCCGTCGGAGGTAATCAGAATGAATTTTGTCAAAATATGGAACTCGGACAACCAGACGATTGAAGAAGGTTCACAATAACATAGTGGCCAGCGACCGGTTTTGGGAATATATTCTACATATAATTTACTACAAAAAAAAATATATCGGTTTTTTGGTCGGTCGTGAGGAGAAGCTCCCCTTAAGTACCCAACTGCTTCGCTTCCCTCTGGTCAATGGTAAAGTCTCTCAGTAGCCACTTCGTTTCCTCCTCGTTTCCCCCATTAATAACTGGCAGGGGGTATTGGTCATGAATTGAATGGATAAAGCCAATGTGTTCGCAAATGTATTTTCCGCGAATTCAACCCTCGATTACGGTCTTTTGGAGCCACCGGTGAACACGCCGGTGCAGTCTTCAATGCCGGATGTGAAGTTCCGCTCACGAATTATTCAACGCGTTGTCCGTGGACTGGACTTTAAGAAAGCAAGCGGCCCGGATGGTCGAATTATGGAGTATAGATAGGTAGGAATTATGGAGTATAGATAGGTAGGAATTATGGTTAAAACCGGTACTCCAAGACGGTCGTCGGTTCTTAACAAACGATTGTGCTCGTCTTCTACACAGAGAACCTATCCTACCTGCTCGAAAATCGCTCGAACTCAACCAATCCCAAAGAAGCGGAAAGTTTCTTCCACAAAAGTACCGACCGACAGCATAACTGTCTGCCTCATCCAAGGTTAGAAATGGACGAAAACAAAACAAAATATATGATTACAGCTGGGCAGGTGGACCCCACGAACATAAACGTCAGGGGAAAATAAGATAAAGTAGCAGGACAATGGAGGAAACTCCACAACAGCGAATGGGAAGAGCAAACCTACAATAGTGAGAATAATCAGGTCACGAAGATTAATATGGACCAGGCATGTAGCGAGAATGGGAATCGCTAGAGCTGTAGGTAGAATTCTTGACGGGAGACCAACGGGAAAGAGACCGATGAAAAGCCCGCGACGGAGATGGGAGGACAACATAAGGGGCAACCTTGAGGTGAACTGATCAGATGGCGAAGCGCACAGGACAGGGACCGATGGCACAGCTATGGCGTTTCTAACAGATACACACACTGTACAGAAGAAAAACGAAAAGAACAACAACTGATTTGTTGAAACTTTGATACTCCCTTTTAGCGACTCTAACTCCCATAGCGTCGGTTCGAATCGCACGCTCGTCACTATCGTCCCCTACACAGCCGAGTCAATATAGTCGGGATTTCCCGGTTCCTACAGACCAATAAATAGTAGTAGTAACTGTGGGCTGCAAGTAGGTGTTCCAAGTCACGGGCACTGTTTCACTTGAATCTCCATCAAGTTGTTCCGACGAAAATTGTTCACCACAAGGAATACGAATAAATTAAAACGCTCGTGGTAATGTTTTCTTTTAAACTTTTCCATACGCACAAATATATTAATGAAATTTACTGCTTTCTTGAAGATAATTAATCCGACTTTTAGTGGCAAATGTATAATTGCAAACTATCTATTATAAAAGGGCAACGCGTTTCTCTTTCTCGATTGACTAACGGGGCACTACGTTCATCTGACAACACTTCTCTTCACTTCTGACTCGAGCGTGTGCACTAGCGTGCACACGTTGCCGTAGTTGAATAACGACTGACTAAAAAAGGATGAAAATGGGTAATTTAATTTTTGCACACAGGACCACCAATAGAGATCATTCTTCTGCTCTCTCATTGCCACGCCCGTCGATGTGTGGTGAATAAATCTGTTAATTCGATAGTCGACGAACATGGGAGAATGAGAGAACAGAAACGCAAAGTACTATGATCTCGGGGTGGGTTGGGTTGTGTGTGCATGAATCAATGCAACTTTGATGGTAGCCCACTGACACAATACGGTGAATGTGGTGACCTCAGCGTGCATTGACCCGTGGGGAGACATAATTGAAGAGGAAAGGAAAACTTAGCTGGCGCTATTCACCTGTGAAAAGGGATCATTGATCCCCAGCGGATAGAGTGTCTGGGGAAAGTGGATAGGACGCTACATGGAATGCGGTAATTACCCAAGCCATTGGATGATGATGCAACCGCGTCGTTTGATTCGACTTGGTTGTTGCTAACCAATATGAATGCGATATCCGGTGGAAATCTCATGGTTAGGGTATGGAGTTGCCGTGTGGCAGAAAGGTTGTTGAATTCAATTATGCATTATCTGCATGGAATAATGAATTCAGCTATGCGTCCATTTGGGAAATATGATATTTCAGGTGAATAGCATGAACGGTGGGATAGGGGTTGATGTGACGCGCTGTTAGCGGTCGAAATTAGGTTAGGATTGTGGGTTGGTTCTCCATGTGATATAGAGAACCCCCACATAACTATCTAAAGTGATGGACAAATTACCCGAGTTGATTAAATACTTGGAATGAAACGGGCTTCTAAATGATCGTCAATATGGACTCCGACGCAGGCTGTCCACGGGAGACCATTTAATCTTTGTAACTGACATCTGGGGACCCGCATTTGTAAAATATGGCGAATTGCGTCTGCAATTGAAAAACGATGGTGGCCGTATTGAATATCTTCAAGGCTTTTGGCCACGTCTGGCGCGTAGTGTTCCTAAGCAAGCTTCGCTCTTCATCATCATCATCGGCACTACAACCGCGGCCGGCCTTGGCCTTATTTAGCAAGTCCTGAGGCTTGTTAAATTTTCCATAATGATTTGTTTTTTTTCCGGGCAAGGTCATTATTCTTGTGCCAGAGGCTCGCCGACGGGGAATCGAACCCCGGTCTCCCGCGTGTCAGGCGGGTATACTAACCACTATACTATCGAGGAGCTTCGCTCATACGGACTTTCTAAACAACTTTGCGAATGGATGAAGAACTTCCTCGAAAATGTATCGATCCGGGTTGTTGCAAACGGCGTGTCTTTGAATACGTGATCTATTAATTCCGGGGTGTCCCAAGGTTGTACTTTGGTTCCAACCATGAATTATATTAATGATTTGTTAGAATCAACGGGTAACGAAATATTTTATTTTGCGGATGTTAGTACACTGAATTCCTCAGTTTCGAATGATCGGCCGATAAGCTGAAATGTAGCCAGATAGATTCTCTGAGTTGGGATCTGGATAAAACCCTACAGTGGGGTAATGCCAATCTCGTTGACCGCAACGAAGATGAAATATACAACGTTCACCAGAAAAAGTGGATCGGAGGTTCCGCAGCTGATTATGAATGACCAGGCCCTTAAATCTAAGGAAAGGATGAATTTTCTCGGCCTCACGCTCTGCGGTAATGTATCGTGTCATAAATACCTATCGAATATCCCCACGTCCGTCTCCAGAAAATTGAGTTGTCTTTATAGATGCATAAATCTCAAATTAGACCGATACTCGAATATTGTTTCCATGTTTGGAGCTCTGTTACTAAGCGTACCCTCTACCAACTAGAGAGCATAGAGATACGGGCGATTCGCCCGATCGAGCACACAGTGCTGACATTGGGGCTGCATCAGATCGGAGGCGCTTAGCGAGTCTTTGTGTCTTTTTCAGGCATCGTCACGGGGACTGTTCCCCGGAGATTATTTATGCTTCCCAAGACAATCCGACGGATCCCGCCAACTTGCGGTTCAACTTATTGTAACAAGAGATTTGAAATATGTGCATATTTCTCCGTAAGTTTTATTGACAACTCGATAGTAGTGAGAGATTTGGGGAAAGAAATGTCATGTAAATAATTCCCTTCAAATTGTTTTAAGATTTTGAATACTGGACTAGGTTCAGGGCAAATAGATTTACGTAAATATTGCTTGCTAAAGAGAAATGAGTCAAAAGGAAGAATTAAGGATTAATTAGGACATTTGTTGTACAGATAATGTGTCAGTCAAATAAATGTTGTCGTATTCATAAACACAAAAGCTAGTACGGTCGGAAAAGGATAAAGAAGTATGACTAATCTTTTTTTTTTGTTTTATTTCTTATTTATTTATTTAAACATTTTTTTTGTTATTATAATATTATTATTTGTATTGAACTTTTGGGGTTCTAAATCATTTAACTTCCCTCCCTTCTTTAAACGATCAAGAAGTCAATATCAGAGTTGGTCAAGTATTTGGAGTGCAGGGGATTTCTGAATGATCGTCAATACGGATTCCGTGGAAGGCGGTCCACAGGAGACCTTTTGGCACTTATGACCGATATATGGACATCTGCGATTGAACGGCATGGTGAGTCAAGGGCGGTCGCATTGGATATCTCCAAGGCTTTTGACCGCGTCTGGCATGGGGCATTGCTGAGCAAACTTCGTTCATAAGGACTTTCCTAACAGCTTTGCGACTGGACGAGGAGCTTCCTCGAGAATCGATCGATCCGGGTTGTTGTCGACGGCGAGTATTCGGATCTGTATCCTGTTAATTCGAGGGTGCCCTAAGGTTCTATTTTGGCTCCAACCTTGTTCTTGCTTCAAATAAATGATTTGTTGGAGACAACGGATAACAAAGTGTTCAGTTTTGCGGATGATAGTACGCTTGTTTCCTCCTTTTCGAGTGATCGGCCGATTGGTGCATCTACGTCGCACAAGCTGAGATGTAGACAGATTGGCTCTCTGAATCAGGATCTGGATAAAGTCCTACAGTGGGGAAAGGCCAATCTTGTCGAGTTCAACGCAACGAAGACCCAGTATGCTACATTCACAAAGAAAACTGGATCATCGGTTCCACAGCTGATGATGAATGGCCGGGCCCTCGAGGCTGGGTAAAGTTTGAGATTGCTCGGCGTCACGGTCTATGGGAATGTATCATGGCATAAGCACGTATCTTTTTAAAGCCAAGAAATATTTTACTCCGGCCCAACTTCTTCTCCTATATAAATCCCAAATTAGACCCGCGCTCGAATATTGCTCTCGACCTACTTGAGAGCGTACAGAGACGAGCGATCCGCCTGATCGGAGACTCGGCGCTGACGTCGGGACTACAGTCGCTATCACATCGAAGGCGCGTAGCCGACCTCTGTCTGTTTTACAGATATTATTACGGCTGCTGTTCTTCGGAGATTCTTGGCATTGTTCCACGCAATTCGGTTTATATGCGCTCCACAAGACAATCCGACGGATCGCACCCGTTTGTGGTTCACCTCTGTTCCCAGAGCGTTACAACCTGCAACTGTTCAAAAAGAAGTGCAACAGTTTGATGGCATCTCGGGGCGCCCGCTTGGCGCTATAGGTTCGCCTCTCCCGAGAGAAGTCTAATAAAAAAAAAAAAAAAACACAGCCCACCATATTTAAAAAAGAGCAATATTAGCAATAGTTTTTTTTTTTTTTTTTGAAGCTGTAGAAACTTCAAAAATTTTATTTTTAAACTCCTTGCTTTTAAATTTGATCTAAATTTAAATGTATGATAACATTCTTTTTGCAAGAGCTTGTTGTCATTTTTTACGTCAGCCAGATAACATGCTTATTAGATTTAATAAAATTCTCCTTCATCGTTTAGTATTAATAATTATTTTTTTCATTTACTTATTAATTAATAATATTATTTTTTTCAATTAACAAAAATATTTCATATAAACAAAACATTTTGATTGCGAAATCAGGTAAAAAACAGCAAAGTTATTAAAACTGTCTTCATGTGATAGACGGCCCAAAGACCCACTCATCGTTGTATACTATTAATTGCGTGGCTATGCTTATGCTACCAGACTTTGACGCCATGCCTAGAACGTGTTACAAGGAATAGTAGTGACTGAAAACAAATTCCTAGACAGACATGTTAAGATCACAGTTCACCTGCAGAGTGATTGTTATAAAAGAAGGGACCACCATCGGCAAAGCACCTCCGTGCCAGTATTACTTCCGTCAGTAGGTTAGTTTTCAGCTAAAATATTCAGAACCACACATTGTTCGCTAATATTGGCAACCGGCCACACATCTCCAAGAGAACGTGACGGGAATATATTCGTTAAGAGCTTTCACCAATGATAAACCACGCGACAGTCGATGGACGGTTGCCGCCGTCTTCCTGACGGTCACACAGGTTAGCTTCAATCTTTTTCTCGGATTTCAAAGCAAATGTTGGTAATTACTTTTGCTGGGGATACAAATGACAGGAAATTTGTGAAATAAATCTCACCTGCTAGATGGGAGGTCCCAAAGGTACGTGCCCAACACTCACATGGCATATTGTGTTTCAGGAGGTATTCAGGAGGCGAATGAAACTCTCGCCCTTGGCAAGTAACCAGTTCGTTTCCTTAATTAAAATCACAATTATGTCTTGGATATTCTTGGTGAGATGCTCGTGTTAAATATCGATAACGAAAATTTCTAGGCTGTAAACCAATTAGCCGGTTCGATAAGCGAACTCTTTTACTCATCAATCGGTCGGTCCACAAGCGAGCCCACTCACCCGTAAACGGCACACCGCTCCACTTAAAGACCACATCTTACAGGCGCACAAAGGGTGTGGAGCATAAACACCCCCAAGTCCTTGATCAAAGTTTTCCACTGAACACGATACGTTACGCGCAGCGTGTTTAGAATCCAACGAGCATGAAAAATTCAATTAGCCGACGTAAGATTCCGGTTCATAGAATCCTGTATGTATAGACAAACACAGGCATTCTGTAGACTGGGAAGTGCTAAATCTGCTCTGCTCTACGAGATTCTTCTGGGGAGCAGCGCTTGGAATCCTGATAATAATTTCATTACGGTATCTAATGCTCTTATCTGCGGGAATATGTTACCGTGGTTTGCGGATGGTCTAACGCCGCGCGACGTACCTAGGATATCTGTAATGGAACAAGTCTGATGTCTGTGGCGTTGCCAAGAATCTGACTTATCAGTCTACTTGTGGCAGTATTTTGAACAAATTGGAACCAATTAAATTACGTGGGCAGTGGAGGTAATTTCATGAATTAATTGTAGCTGAATCCTTCTTCGCATGATAGAGGAGATTTTCTTGTCGTTGATGGTGTGTGTTGTGTGTTTAGTTCGCAAATGATGTTAATACTGGATTATTGCTCAGTACGACAAACCAGAGACTGTGAGGTAAGGCAGACATTTTATAAGCAGATAACAAAACTATACACCCAAATACAAAAGCTTTTCATAAAACACGACACACTTGTCATAAATTCTTAACAAAGGCTCCATACCCACCCATTCGATGACCCCACACACCTGTGTAACCCAGCAGATCGTCGTCTCTGGTATCGCTTCGATCTCCTTCGCATTCTGTGGTAAGTTGAGCTTATCATATGTGCCATCCGCGAAATACTTCTACGTGCGCAGCCATACTCTCCTGAAAATCTCAATCTCAGCGGCCGTCAGTGGGCATACGACTTTACCATAGACACATACACAAGCGTTCCCACCAATATAACAAAAGCATCTCTCACTATTTCCGTCCAGGTTCCTGAATAAATAACAAATTAAATAAATGTCTTTTATTTGAATGCGTTTAGAAGTAGAGGCCGCCACACTCCAGCCAGGGAGTGGTTCCTGTGGCATGGCACTGATATCGTAAGGAATGAATACAGAAGAGGACTCTCTGAAATTTATGTATCGGTTGGGAGCCTGCGAACGTGCAGATCTCTCCTCTAATCACTTGGAGCTAAAATCGATAAATTCGATGTGAGGAGTGAGGCTCCAATTTGAGGCGTATCCACGATATATACACACTCCTCTGCCCTTTCATTCTGCCTCGTTTCGGTATGCAGTATTAAAGGATTTCCTACTACTGATTTGTTTTCCGGTGTATTGTACTCATACTCCGCCTCTTGGAACGTTCTCTTGGAGTTAACTCCAGCGCACAAATATTCAACGCAATCACAAATTGCAATCTGGAAATTAATTCGTACGTATGAAAGGGAACAAGGAACAATTAAACAAACACACATATACAGGTATACGAATGGAAAAGGAACACCGTGAAGTTGGACACCAAGCGAGTTAACAGCTCTGTTAGAGATAAGACATCAGGCAACTTTGTTGCGTAAATTACTGTAAAACCCTGAAGGGCGAAAATCGGAGGAAGATTGTGAAAATCGAATTACCTTGTCATCAGTCTACTTCCTTGGTCAGCACCGACGTTAGCCCTTGACCACCCTATATTATATGGAATCTGCTGGATCAATACTACCCCATAGGGGGATATAAATACTGATGCAACTGCGTGCGAGGAAATAACAAGAGTTTAGACAAATGCTTTCGGCCTCCCTTGATGATATAAAAGATGAAAACATCAGTGAAGGGACGAAGAGCGAAAGTTACAAAAACTCAATTTTTCTTCTTTTTTATGTAATAGTACAGTCAAACAAATTTTCCTAACACATCGAGTCAATCGACGTAATACCCTAGGAGAAAGAGACCCTCTATGAATATCTCTTCTTGGGCTCACATGGTCTGGAGATAAATATAAGTTATAAGCTGGTAAGTTTTGAGCAGGATTTTGGCGAATTTTGTAAATGAAAATGTAAACAAAAATTAATAAGAAAACCCGCCTACCCTTTATATGGTATATTTTAGGAGTTAGCTGTGATCACGCGAAACCCCCGAAACTGAGCTTTTAGCGTTCTTATTTTTACCCCGCTAGCGATTGACGTATAGTCTGCTATATTGGTGATCCGCCCACTAATGCCACCAAAAGGATGCACGTACAATATATTCTCACGATGATTTCAAAAGGTCTCTGGAGCCAGCACTGTTACGAATCACATAAGGGAAGCGTTGCCTTCTATTTGGGTCGCATGCCTTAATTCCTCACCGACAGTTGAACATGGAGCACAGTTCAAAATGAATATTTTCGGGTAGTTGATAAACTTAATCGGCTGCTACAAGAGTCGCTTGACCACTTACCATCCTATCTCCAGTGGAGTAACAGGGCGTTAGCCAAGGCAATTCAGGCCTCAACTAATGTGTCATGGGGATTGTCAGCGGCTCGACCGCCCTCTTTCTAGACTTGATAACAAATATCAAAAAAAACAGGTGAGCATTTGAGCCCAGTCGAAATACAGCAACAAACTGTTTCACGTATAACCATCCGTTATATGACCCAAAATAATGTGTGGCCATCTTATACGATTTCGTACGTAAAGTCAGGGGTGATATTTAAACACGATGCCAAAAAGGTCCCGGGTTGAACAGCTGGACACATATGTCCGTCCTTTAGAAGCCCCGTATGATGTTACAAAGCTCTTATCCATATTATGCATTATATATTATACTTGTACATATTGGGGCTGAGCTCTACTATGTTCGGAATTAATTTACATAAACCCCCATGTGTTGATTAAAGCTAAATTGAACCGCCCACCAAACAAACACTACGTAGTGACACAACTCTCAGTGGAGCCGTAGGATCTAGAAACACATTTCAGATTAGACTCTACGGCGGCACCGTTTGCATTAAGTCCGGTTGTAGGAAAAATGTCCTTCACGGAAATTGGTGGCATTTTTAGTTCTGCACTCATGTGACAACCACTAAGAAAACATCTTTGGCGCCGTTATATAGTAAAATTATAATTATCAAAAAAAACAAAAAAACCTAGGGGTATACTAAGGGATAATAATCCAAGGAGTCAAATGATGTGGCTGCTGCCTAATAAAAGATATCCCAAAAAAAAATCGTATTGAATTTATGGCCAAGAAAAACGACCCTAATAAAAGAGATCATAGTCAATGTCTGTTTTGGTAAGCCGTAGAGAGTTTAGGAAATGACGTGATTATTGCATTTTATAACAGCAGAGCAATTGTTTTGTGAGAGTCGTCCATGGTCTGTTGCCAGCAAAATCTGACAAGTTTAAAAATAAATGGTAATAAAACATTTTAAAAATAAGACATTGTACAGAAATGATGTTTTATTTAATTTGTTGGGTGATCACTTGAATGTATCATGGCATACACACGTGTCGAGTATCGCCAGGTCAGCCCCAGGAAAGCTGAGCTATCTTTTTAGACCCAAGAAATATTTTACTCCGGCCAAACTTCTTCTCCTGTATAAATCCGAAATCAGACCCGCGCTCGAATATTGCTCTCATGTTTGGAGCTCGGCTCCTAAACATACCCTCGACCTAGTGAGCATACAGAGACGAGCGATCCGCCTGATCGGGGACTCGGCGCTGACGTCGGGACTACAGTCGCTATCACATCGAAGGCGCGTAGCCGACCTCTGTCTGTTATATTATACAGATATTATACAGATATTATCACGGGTACTGTTCTTCGGAGATTCGTGGCATTGTTCCACGCAATTCGGTTTATATGCGCTCCACAAGACAATCTGACGGATCGCACCCGTTTGGGGTTCATCTCCCGACGGCGCGAACATCCCTGCATCAGAACTCGTTCCGTTACAGAGCGGGGAAGCTCTCCTTCCCACACGAGTGTTCCCGGAGTGTTACTACCTGCAACTGTTCAAAAAGAAGTGCAACAGTTATTTGATGCCATCTCGGGGCGCCCAATCGGCGCTATAGGTTCGTCTCTCCCGAGAGAAGTCTAATAATAAAAAATAAAAAAAATAAAAAAATAAAAAAAAAAAATATATATATATATATATATATATATATATATATATATAGGAATGGATACTAAAATCCCAAGGATTCAACAACTCGAGCCCCGACAACAGAGTCTGCGTTATGTGAAATTTGTTGACTGGCCCCATAATATTTGGAGTACAAATTTTGTCGGTCCATTTTCGAAAGGAAGTTCTAACTGTGATGAATGTTTCTTAGGAACAGCTGATTTCACCGGGTTCACAGAGCTTAGAATTTTGCCAATAATACTCAATTTATATCACTATGAGTTACATTCAAAATCCTTGTTTTTCACTATGTTGAATATGCCAAATGGTGTGTTTACTAAGCTGTATTTGTGGGAGTAAACCCGCCTGTCACGCGGGAGACCGGGGTTCGATTTCCCGTCGGGGAGCCTCTGGCGCAAGACTAACGACCTTGCCCGGAAAAAACAAATCATAATGGAAAATTTAACAAGCCTCAGGATTTGCTAAATAAGGCCAAGATCGGTTCCCGGTTGTAGTGCCGATGATGGTGATGTTGATGATTTGTGGGAGGTTTCAGTTTTCTGCTTCGATTGGAAGAAAACTGCAACTAAAGCTCATCGAATGCTTCGAAAGTTTATGGTGACAATGCTCCAATTGATAAAACATGAAATAAATGGTTTCAGCGTTTCAAGAATTGCGATTGCAGCGTCAAACACGAGCCTGGCTCAGGACAGTCAAAAAAATCAAAGACAAAGAATTGGAGGCATTACGGTGTGAAAAACATCAAACGGAAGACTAGATTAATGAATCATTGGGAGTGACTCAACAAGCAGTTTCCATTTGTTTGAAATTCATGGGAATGATTCTAACACAAGACAAATGTGCGCCGTTTAAACTGCAACTGTGGGATACTGAACGGCGACTATTCATTTGCCAGTAGCTGATTCAAAGGCATAAAATAAATGGCTCCTTACATCAGATTGTGACTGGGGTTGAGAAACGTATTTTCTACCAAAACCCCAAGAAAATAAAATATTACACTATTTCCGGCCAATCGTTGCCACGACCTTAACATCAACACCAAAGTCGGTTATTCGTGGTTCGAAGGTCATGTTCTGTACCTGGTAGACCAAGAGGATGATGTGTACTATAAGCTGCTGCAACCTAGCGAATCAAATACGATATTGTACGTCGTCAATTCACTTCATTGCCAGAAATCGAAAATTGACTCCTAACTGTGATCGCTTCAAAAGACGAGATATTTTTTTGAGAAGGGAGGTGGGAAAAAGTAGTAGTCAACGATGGGCAACACTTTCATTAAATCCAACGTGCTCGACAAAACTTCATTTCATGTACGATCGATGATAACCATATGATCTCTGCGCTATGGTTCCTACAAGGAGGCCTGGTAGGGTATAATTAGTGAATTGTCTTTATGCTCATAATCGTTTTTCATCTGCCCAGAGATAAGAATGGTGACTGAAATCCGGATTGAAAAAAAACTGTTATAGAAAACGGAAGCTTTCATTCTTTTTTATATTTATTTATAGCTTATAATTCGATTTTTAGACGTAACGTGAAGTTTTGTTTGAATTCGTTGAATTGTTGGCGTCTATAACTTCGGACACCAGCCCCAATACTGACTTCAATACTCCAAAATCCCCATGAGACCTGTAGAGTGTGTGACCGTAGAGAAATAAAGCAGCTCGGACCGACGCTATGCCGATTAGGATCACTAAAAGATATAACTAAACCTTTAACGTAGGAGTCTCTAGTTCAGATATAATGGTAACAGAAATGGGACACAGCTATCACACATACACCACAAAATGTGGAGAAATATATCACGCGGAAGTGGGTAGACTTTCACACAATGCCTGACAAAACATAGACGCTTTGGACAATACGCCCACAGATTCAAGCACGAAGAAGGCTCTCAAAGTCCATCCTGCAAGGGATGTAGAGAAAACCCAAACCACATCCTATCTGAATACTGCAGAAATTTAGTCAACTGTGTAATCAACCTAAGTCCAAGCGACACGATCAACATATGCAAGTAAAGCAACGGGGAACTTGTGGTGTTTCTACCAGATAGTACACATACACAAGTAAATAGTGAAGTACAATGCAGAAAGAAAATCAAAGAAGAAAAAACGTCAACCGTACACCAACCAATAACAGCAATTCCACATTAGTTGAGTCGACTTGAGAATTACGATCGAATACTTACACGCGCCAGGTGCCTGATGTGTTGAGCATTGGTTCAATCTTTTAGTGCTTTCAACCGTCATAGCATTGGTTCGAATCAGACGTTCTTCACTATCGTCGCAAACGCTATAATCTCATCAGCGCATAGGTCGACAACATTATGCAGAAGCGCCGCGGACTTCAAGAACTGCAAAAACTTTAGAGACTTGGATGAACACTTCGACCCTGCCGTAGGCAGAAATGTGGTAGGGCGATACCTAGGGGAACAATCGGCACTGGGTTGCAAAGTGGAGGAGCGATTAGCCGGTGCCAGATAAATGAAAACGAAGTGTACTGTTGGGTGTGCTAGTAGACACCAGCCTCCTCGGGTTTTGTCTTTGTTTTGGGAGGTAGGAACCTCCATTTATTTCGCTTAAAGCAACTCCTACTAAACATTAAAAACTCACATATAAATAGAGTAACATTCAGTTCAATTGTAATTCAATTGTGATAAATTGAATGGCTAATAATAATAATGAATAGAAATTTTGGGGAAAGGAAAAGTTTAAAGTTGATGTGATCAGCACAAATTTGCATGAAAAAATAAATAGTGTGGCGGGAGGCCAATTTAAACGAGACAAGG
Source organism: Microdon myrmicae (assembly GCA_963931805.1). Classification (NCBI taxonomy): domain Eukaryota; kingdom Metazoa; phylum Arthropoda; class Insecta; order Diptera; family Syrphidae; genus Microdon; species Microdon myrmicae. Next base: position 132,882,412 of record OZ007498.1, on the reverse strand, counting down.
ACAAATATGCCCTTCATCTTGTTTTTGGCTTCTAGTCATCTTGCGACAACCAGGATCGTTAAGGATGTTGGGCTCGATGTCAAGATGTCTGGGGGCAAGTGGCTATGGCAAGTGTCTATGAATAGTGTCTACAGGGTTAGTTCAAAGGTCTCTTATTACTTGGATGGAGGGATGGTGATATAGAAATCATAAAGAGCAATAGGTCTTGAGTGCGGTACTAAACGTACATTACGTCTTTGGCGTCTGATAATCTGCGCTTCGGTCTCTCTCTCTCTCCCTCTCTCTCTCTCTATCTGTGTGTGTGTGTGTGTGTGTGTGTGTGTGTGTGTGTGTGTTTGTGTGTGTGTGTTTTTTTCTGTTTTTATTTTGATGCCTCAACGGATGTGGAATCTTCATAGATACTAGCAGCCCGTACTACTAGCATGCACGATTCGTGTAACTGGAACGACGGTTCCAAGTCGCACGCCCGCGTACTAAACCACACCCTCGCTCCCGTCAACCACTCTCCCCGCGGGACTGCCGTTAGGTATTACTTCGTGAGGCTGGTTAGCTTTATGCTTTTTTTAAGCTGTTCTCTCCATGTCGGCTATTTGTGCTTGCCTTACTTTCTCGATTCTTCTAAGTTCGAGTTGCACTTTGGTCACATATGCGCTTATCTCCATCCAGTTGTCCTCGGAGCATAGCATCTGCTCTATGAGGTCTTGTGGGCCTGGGAGATTGGGTCTTCCTTCGTTGAAGCGTCTACAGTGGAACGCCACATGCTCCGTATGTTCCTCTTGGTTTGGGCACATTGGACACAACGGTGAGATGCTGTGTAGATGCAGATATTTGCGATATACACCATGGCCGGTCAGGAACTGGTTAAGGTGGTAGTTGCAGGCACTGTAGTCTCTCTTCATCCAGGTGGCGATAGATGGGATTAATTTGTACGTCCATCTGCCTTTCGTAGTGTTGTCCCACCGAGTTTGCCATATATATATATATATATATATATATATATATATATATATATATATATATATATGTGTGTGTGTGTGTCTGTGTGTGGATGCGTACGTGTGTGTGTGTTTGTGTGCTGGTGTAGTCTTGTACTGTTCGTGCGTATATGTAGTGTATTACCGGCAGACCATGAATGGATCTAAGAATCCTCTATTATAGAGGACCATGTTGCTGGAGGTGGTACTTTCATCAGTTTTGTACTAAAGAAGAAATTAGAAATTGTAGCGTTCGGATCGAAACAGATCGAAGGAGAGAAGGGTCAAGAACGCAAGAGTCTCGTGGATGTAGGTTGTCTGTCATAAATAAATTCAATTTCTAAGTAACAAATGTATTAATGGGAAACTTAGGAGTGACATAACTTCATAAATAAGCAACAAATTCATTTGTGGGAAACTAAGAGTAACATAACTAGATATCCTTATAAATAAACTCAATACTGAGGTAACATAACTTCAATTTCAAAGTAACATGATTATGAATTCATTAAGGGGAAAGTAAGAGTACAAAAACAATGAAGTCGGTTTTTCCGATAAGCGGCTGCTATAATATATAAATTAAATTAAATTATAGAAAATATTATTAAATATATTGTGGAAACACGTAGAGAAGGTACGAAAGCAATCAACTGATGCCATATGTTGGAGCCAAATAGAGACGTGTGCTCAGCTCTATTGCAACCTCCATTAATCAATCGTTTGTTTTAAAATTTGAATAAAATATATTAAAAATGAAATAGGAATGATATGAAAAACAAATCATTCGACCAAAATAGATAGCCCCGTAGAAAATAAATAAATAAATAAATAAGTGAAGCGGAAAAAAAGGTTATATAACTATAGGTTATGTAATAAGTGAAGCGGAAAAAAGTTTATGTAACTATTGACAATAGTTTTGGGTATACGGTCCCTTTTTTGACGTTCGGCATTCTTAAAAATATTAAAATTCATCGTGTACCGTACAAAAATATCGCACCAATGCCTGTTTTTTATTTCGAAAAATTCCTTTACTTAATATTTGAACTATTAGTTGGACTAAACCTTAGTACTGACGTATCAGCCAATCAGATCCATAAACGACCCACATTAGAAATCAAAGCTGCTATGGATAATAAGAACCATTTTATTTTCGTACAAAATGGTTGTAAGAGGATTTCCCCTATTTACCGGCGACTTACGATATAGTAAATCAGCTTTACTGAGATAAAAATAGCTTCCATACTCAATCGCCTCAGATTATGTTCCTTGCTCATGTCGACTTCAGAACATTAAAATAAAGGTATCCCAATTCATCATAAGGCTTTCGAAAGGAGCAATTATAACTTAGGCTATTCGACTTGGACAATGTCCTACTATAACCACGACCAACCAAGGGAACCAGTTTGAAGAGTGTGAAGAAAGCAGCATTTCCATCTACACTATTCTATTCGTCCTTTGAACATCACTAAATAGAATAATTTAAAAAATAGAACCGCAACCGTCAATCGTGGGTGAGACCTCGCAGAAAAATTTAAAGCGGATAACCACTGCTGTATTTCCTCGTATTTCCTCGGTTTCTTCTAATCTTCACTGCCGTCGTCGATGGAAAATGGGAAAGGACGAGGTCTAATGTTTTCCCTTCCCCGACATAATAATCATCTTGAGTTTCATAATTTTCTTTACCGAGAGGATAAAGGACTTTACTTGGATTGTCCTTCTGTGCCACACAGCGGGCATATACCAATTGACATAAACATCCTTACAAAAGGACAAGGGAATAAGAATATTTCGCCATTTCGTCTCAATGTTGAGAATTCTGGTGACTAACTTTTCACGCCGCAATCATCACACTCATGTAGTGAAAGGGGATCCGAGGTGCGAACTTATACAAAATTAAACAATAGGCGAGCAAGGTCAATGGGGTATACAATCAGTGGCGTCCCTGTGCTGCTACACACTGCTCAAGCAGCCGTGAAACATCTCGGACAGTTAATGGTCGTCCTGTGGACCGCCGTACTTCATTTTCGCACTTAAACACAAAGGACTCGTTCGGTGTGTGTTTTGAAATTGAAATGGGCCGCGAAATGACGAAATTCCTTTATCCCTCGCATTCCATCCCACCGAGCTACCATTAAGCCGTCACTTGTGGCTACATACAGCAATACAAAGGGACTTTAAATTCTGGCACAGCCAACAATTTCAATGTACGGGTATTGAGTTTCACACTTTGCCACTTGGACCGAATTGGATTCCACACTTGCGTCCCCCACCAAGGACATATGATACGCCATCGAATACATGGATTTTATTTTGAAGTCGTATTCAAATATGTGACGCGAGAAACCTTCCGCCACCATATAGAGAAGTGGAGTTTTGCGAGGAGCAGTTTTGCCAGCATTTGACAGGAATTTTGGGCATAACTGCGGCGTGTCGTCTTGTACCCTCTTCAGAAGATTATTGTATGTGTGTACCTACATTGTCTTCCTCCAACTCCTCTTATTTCTCTCTTTCGTTCCACGTTAGCCTGCATAACCATACACCATTTAATCTAGCTTAAAGGGTTTCGTTATTGGGCGAACCCTTGCTGCTTTCCTTTTCGAATTTTATTCGTGCCAATTTGGGGAAGAGGCTTTTTATAAATCGTGCATTTGTGCTTCAGAATTACAAAAATACTTCCAAATGGAATTAACTCGTTTGGTATGATTTGCTTTTCCGTTATGAATATTACATTCTCCTTTTATTACATAGTTCGTCTCCTGCCACCCTAGGATCTATTATGTATTCGCACAGTTTGAAACTTGTTGGAAAGAGTTGATTGACATGCGCTGCATGGTGGAATGGTGTTGTTTGTGAGGTGTAGCTTTCAGCTATAGACGCCGACCTCGCCCGTAAGCCAACAACTGCGTTAATCACTGTTTTCCCCTTTCATTCAGGGAATATGTAACATTAAATAAATCGCAAAAGTCTGTTCGGGACTCATTTAGACTGGAAATAGGCTTACACCTGAAGTTTGTCGACCAACATCATTTGTTGGTAATGACTGTGTCAATTGCTCCTACAAGTGATGTACGTCCATTGTACCGAAGGAGTCTGCAATTATTTTCTTCCAGGCTTTTCATGGATTGTTGTTATTTATCATTGTCTCTAACGGTCTTCTTACTAACAAATTCTCTTTGCCTCGTAGTTTATAGTAAACTTGGGGTTCGAAGACAGATGTAGTTCAGACAAAGGAAGGCAAATCCTTCTCGAAAGTGTTATTGTGTTTTGCAATTAATTGTTCTGTGGAGCACGTTAGGCTCTCAATGTACGATGTCTTTCTTCTTCTATATTAGTTTCATACAAACTTCTGTATTCATTTGTCTAGGATGAGCATTTATATTGACGTTGTTACGACACTTCTTTAATTTCCTGTTTTGTCGCCTTAGTTTCATAAACATCCATCTGGAGTAATGAACAAGGGTTTTACGTATATCCATATGTGTATTCGATGCTTAGCAAATGTACTTCTATTGTACACGAGCAATAAGAGCTATCAAATATACTGTTCTTGAACAAAAGTAAATATACACAGAGGTCCAAATGAACTGCAATCAATTTCACAGTGTTGTATTTGCCACATAGCAGGTAACACTATTACCATATTTTGCCTAATGACAGACAATTTTATTGTGTACACACGTGTCAAACGATTTGCCTTTCAGTTGCGTGAAAAAAAAAAAACAATGTTATCCGGGATGGAATTTAACTGTGACAATATGATTGCGCTACATTTGATTAGAAAGCGATAAATGGCAATTATTGAAGTCTCCCAATGATATGATAAATCATGTGTGTCCTGAACCATACCATGCATACGCTGTATTGGTGATAGAAAAATAAACTGCACCATCAGCAGAAATGGTTCGCAAATTAAAAAAGCGAATTGAACGAAATCCGCATCGTAGCGGCAGACAAAAAAAAAAAATTGTGGCGAGAAGGCCGAATTTGGCGAGACAGGACATATGTGTCCTTCATCTTGTCTCTGACTTCTGGTCATCTTGCGATAACCAGAATCAACCACATCCGTGAGGATGTTGGGCTCGGTCTCGCGGCATCTGAAAAGAGAAGAAAAAAAAGGGGGGTATCCAAGGATAGTGTGGACAGTGTTAGTCCAAGTGTTCTCTAACTACTTTTATAGAGGGATGGTGGGAAAGAAATCTTACAAGACCGGTGGGTCTTGGGTGCGGTAGTAAACGCAGATCACGTCTTTGGCGTCTGATAATCTGCTCTTTGGTCGGTGTGTATGTTTGTGTTTGTGCCGTCTTGTACTGTGCGTTCGGGTGTTTGGTTTGTTAATTGTAGACCCTATGGTATGGGTCCAGGAATCCTCTATTATAGAGGGGAGTGTTGTTGGGAAGGGTGCTTTCTTCAGTTTTGTACTGAAGAAGAAATTGTGGGGGTTTGATCCGAAGAGATCGAGAGAGAGATGGGTCAAGAACGCAAGAGTCCCGTACAAGTAGGTTCTCGCTGTTCTGAATGTTTTCGAGGTACTTATATGCTAATTCAAGCAAGTACTCGTCGATAGGGGTAATGGAGGCGCCTTCGTATAGGTGAGAGTTGGGGTAATGACGACCGTCAGGCCTTCTAGAATGATTGGTGCATCTTCTGAGGAGTTTTCTTTCGAAAACCCGAAGTCTTTCCATTTGAGCCGAAGATATGCAGGACCATATGGGAAAGGCGTACGATATTCCAGATCGGATTAGCTGCTTATAGCAGAGAAGCTTAACTTTGGTGTCAACTTTGTTCCGCCACTTCAGGATGTTGTGCAGTTGCTTAGACCGACCAAGGCCCCTTTGGAGAATGTGGGTCACATGTTTGATGAAATTCATTTTTGGGGTATAAGTGACCCCGAGATATTTCATCTTGTCATGTGGTCTAATCGTAGTATCTCCCATTTTTATTCGAATATTCTGTGAATATCGAGAAGTAGGTTGAGAGTGTTTACTACTCAGAATTATGGCTACTGCTTTGGATGGATTTAGTCGGATTTTCCATCGACTGTAATACTGATACAGTTCGTCCAAGTGACGGTTGAGTCGATTTGTTGCGAGGTTAGGGCCTTTGGTTGACGTGTACACCAGAACGTCATCCGCATAGCATATTTGGTTTACTCTCCCGTCCACAGGGCGGGGAATATCGGAGGTGTAAATATTGAATAAGATTGGGCCTAGAATGGAGCCCTGTGGTACGCCTGCAGCGGCGTGAAAAGTTCGGGAGAGCTTTCCATTCATTCTAACTTGGAAGGTTCTGTTTAGAACGAACTGTTAGATGATACTACATAGCGTTCTACTGAGGCCAGTATTCAGTAGTTTAAAAGCGAGACCTTCGATCCAAGTCGTATCAAAAGCTTTTTCAATGTCTAGGCTTACCGCAACGGTGGGTTCCTTATTAAAGAGCCGCACGCAGACGTGGTTTTGAAATAAATTGAGAGCCATAGTGGTGCTGTGCGCTCTTCGAAATCCGAATTGGAAATCAGGTATTAGGTGCCTGGCACTGACAAAGTTATTTAGCTTCTCGTATATGAATTTTTCATATATTTTGCTGATGCAAGTGAGAAGCGAGATAGGACGAAAGCTTGAGGGGTGATACGTTAGTTTCCCAACTTTTGCTATTGGACAAATAATAGCGTGCCTCCAAGCTTGGGGATAGTACCCCATGTTGTAAGCATGGTTGAACAGAATGGAGAGCTTTATAAAGAATAAGGCAGAAAGCCTTCGCAACGAGTGGTATGACATGTTGTCGATACCAGGTGACTTCGTAGGGTGTCGAGATTTAACCAGACTCTGTAGGGTATTTGGTGTGATGAAACCGTGACCATTATCACGTGTGTCATCGAAGTATGCACTGTTAGTTGGGTTAAAGACAACAATTGGCTCGTTGAAGTCGTCCAACTTACTGTGGACCTCTGAACTAACGATTGCATTAGTTTCCGGGTCGCCATCTTGGAGAGTGAGTTTGTGATTGTTTTCGAAGGTCTCTCCGATGATATTTGCTTTATTGGTGTCGTTATTGACAACAACACCATTGTGCATAATTGGCCCAGTGATGCGGGAAGTGCCACATATCTTTTTAACATTTTTATAGACGTTCTGGTCCATCGGAATACCCTTCAGCTTGTCTTCCAATTGTCGGGTACGATTGTTTTGGATTCTCTGTTTTATCAGTGTACCAATATTGTGAATAATGGATCGCAATAATGGCTCCCTTTGCGTAAAGCGGTGACGATATCTCATTCTGCAGAGCTTTTTACGCTCCCGGATGAGACGAAGAGTGATGTCGTCATGGGGAATCTGATAGGTCTTTTCAAGTTTATACTTCGGGACATGAGTCTCCGAAGTTTCAACTAGAATCTCGTGAAGTCGTTTTGCAACGTTGTTTATCTCAACCGTCGTTAGGTTCCTGTCAGTGGGAAGAGAGAAATGGTGGAGTTTATCGTTCAATGTAATATTGAAGTTGTCCCAGTTTGTCCGCCTATAATCGGGTATGTATCTGATATGATCCCGGGATGCTCGATAGCCGCGAATGAATGTGGTCACAGCATTGTGGTCAGATACACCCGATGAAACTTGAGGAGGAGTGATTTGTGGAAGTAAGTCTTTGGACACAATAAATGTGTCCAGAATTGAGTTACTTCGAGTACCAACCGTAGGTGCAGTAGCGGCAGACAAATATCTCGTGAGCTGCATATATCGAAAACCACAGAATATGGAAAAACGAACTCAAACTAAAGCCGTAGAAATATAAAAAAACACAAGATCTCAGCGATGTGTAAAAACTAATAAGGTCTAAGAGCAAACAAGTTGATGTGCTTTGTCGACAGTAAACAATTGCCGAACGTCGTCTTCTCCGATAAGAAAAATTTACCAATTAAGCAATTCGAGTCCAAACAAAATGTTCGTGTCTATGTATCAGATAAATCATACAAGAATTTAGGCACTCGAATGACTAACATAAGTCAAGCCATTTTTCATGGTTTTGGGCCCCTGAATGGTCAATGGTGGCTCTCCGTTGTTGTGTTTGGACCATCGGTGCAAGATAAATGTGAATATGAAACCATGAGCAACCAAATATGTTGATGAATGAGAGTGGGCGACGCCTCAAGATTCGGCGTCATATAAAGCAAGTGTCAAAGAAGAATATATGCAAAATGACCTTCCACCCATAATTTCGACTGTATATTGATTTCCAGGTTCATCGGATACAAATCTCTTGGACTTCTATTAAGAAAACCAATTCTGGAGTCGTCTTGATCGCATAGTTTAAAAATTTGTTCTTTTTTAATTTGACAGTGAGTTTGTACATTTTGTCTTCCGCACCAACCACAAAAACATGCAAACATTTCAATAATTATAAGGATTAATCCCGAACCCCGTATATTTAGTAGCTTCTTTCTTTTCGCCGATACACTGAACAGCTTTCACAGCAAAATGTAAGCGGTAACGATAAGTGATGCTACCGAAGAGAAACACCAGTGCGTGAGAGTTCGGTAGAAAACTGACAATTTTTTTTGATGTATTTTGTCTGTGATTCACAATTTATATTATTTACTACAAAGTGTTACATATTGGTGGGAGGCCTATATTATCTTCATATTTGATCCATCTTATGTCGAGTGCCAAAATGCCAAATTAATCTCTGGGAACAGGCGGAATACAAGAGGTATTTTGTGCGTCAATGAAGTTTTTGGAACCCCTAGGTCGAGTACAGACCTTACTTTGTTACCTGGAAAAATTTTCTAATCACCGGTCAGGGGGAAGACTTTTTGTCACCCGGCGAAAATTATTTATTATTTTTAATTTACAAAACGGGATTTTGAAGTACCCTTCAACGGCAGAGCACACTGCCAGCGGATGGAGAGGAAGTGGATAAGAAAAGGAGTGCCGATGTATATTGCTGTTGAGTGCCTGGACATTACAACGACGAGGAAACACATCAGGTATAATATTCCGCATGGTTCGGCTAAAGAATGGCTATGTTTCTTTGTGTGCCTGAAGTTGACTTTTAACCTGATGCGCATTTACAGATTAACAGGTATCGTGGATTGAATGTGTACCGCCCCTTGAGACATTTACCCACGATAATTTTTTTTTCCTAAAGGTAGAGTAACTTCGGGTAATGTGATATAGGTATTTGTTTTCTAACAATTATTCGTAATTTTTATTACATCGCTTTTGCCGCACTATTCATTATAGCTCTTTGATACATTGCGAATTATATTTCGTTTTCAGAACCCTGCAGCGTAAGCGAATCTGCAGCTATTTACAACAAAATAAAAAAATCTCTGTAACCCCCCTTATTAAAATTGGCGGATAATGTGATATACCATATCACTTTTCCCGAATAGTTTCCAACCGAATAAAAATACTTGTAAGCCGATAGATTATGAATTCATTTATTAATTTAACAAAAGTAGGAACATTAGCCACTACATAGTACATAAGAAAAACAAGAGCAAACTTAAATTAGAATTAAAATTAAATTAACAACTCCAATATTTAGCAGAAAAATAGTACTTCCTCTACGTTCTATTTAAAGCAGTGGTTCTTAACCGGTGGTGCACGCACCCCTTAGGGGTGCGAGCTTGAATATTTTGGGGTGCGAAATTGTAATTTTACAAATTCACGTGTAGCTAGCAAAATAAAAAACTAATCTTAAAAATTCATTTTGGTTAGTAAATTTTTTATTCCCTAAACATTTTTTAAATATGTTTGTAAATTATAAACCATCGAGACAAATTAATTTTTGTATTTTTTCTACAATTACAAAAATTCAAATGCGTTTCTAGTTTCTATACTAATTTTTATATTTCCTCGAAATTTCAGTTGATTGTTGCGATTATTCTTAGAAATATAAATACTGTTGATGCGCACATTACATTGAATAAAAATTTAAAAATAATTGAATTTTAGTGTCGACTATTACAAGTTTGAATTTTCGTGTTGAATATTAAAAGTTAAATATTAATAATAAAATAATTAATACAAGTTAATTTTACAAGTTTAGTTGAATATTTATATTCTAATTATTAGAATATAATTTGGTACATTAAAGTCAAATTCAAAAGGCGCCATGTCAAAGAAACGATGTTGGAATGACGATTATGTTCGTTATGGTTTTACATTTACAACGGAGAAGGATGGAACGCAGCGACCACAATGTATTCTGTGCTGCAATAAATTTTCAAACGCCAATCTCAAGCCGTCGAAACTAAATGAGCATTTTACCAAACAGCATGGTGGTGTAGATGCTGGCTATGATTTTGAAAGTTTGAAATCTAAACGAGTTCGATTTGATAAAAGTGGAACTATCACAACTTTTGGATTTATATCACACGAAAAGCCGCTGTTGCAAGCGTCTTATCAAGTTGCATATATCTGTGCCAAGAAGAAGAAACCACATACAATAGCTGAAGAACTTGTAAAGCCTTGTGCATTAGAAATGGCAAAAATAGTGTTGGGTACTGAAGCACAACAAAAGCTTCAACAAATTCCTTTGTCAAATGACGTAATCCGTACTAGAATTTCTGATATAAGTAAAGACATCTTACAACAAGTAATTGAAGATATTAAAGCTAGTAATGTCCCAGTGGGTATTCAATTGGATGAATCTACAGATGTTGAAAATTGTTCTCAGCTGATGGTGTTTGTACGATATGTAAAAGAAAAAGAAATTGTTGAAGAATTTTTGTTTTGTGAACCATTAGAATTGACTACAAAAGGAATTGATATATTTAATAAAGTCAAAGACTTTTTATTACAATATGAGATACCGATGAACAAAATAGGATCAATTTGTACTGATGGAGCTCCTTCCATGTTAGGCAAAAATTCTGGATTTGTAGCGTATGTAAAAAAGGAAGTGCCTCACGTTACAATTACCCATTGTATTTTACATAGACATGCGCTAGCTACAAAGACATTGCCTGAAAAATTAAAGAAAACATTAATCACTTCAGTCAAAGTTGTAAATTTTATCAGAGGTCGAGCTTTAAATCATCGTCTCTTCCGTGCTTTATGCGAAGAACTTGGTGCCGAGCATACTGTCCTTTTATTTCACACAGAAGTAAGATGGCTATCGCGTGGACGTATGCTAAATCGTGTGTACGAATTGCGAAGTGAAATAATGCAGTTTCTTAATAATCAAGGCAGTAGTTTAGCTGATGAATTCAGCAATAGAGATGCTATAATTCAGCTAGCGTATTTGGCAGACATATTCACGCACCTTAATGAATTAAATATTTCAATCCAAGGATTTGGAGTGAACACTATAACAGCGAAAGAGAAGTTGACTGCGTTTAGTCGAAAACTTTCAATTTGGATTAACCGTGTTGACAAGATAAATTATGCTAACTTTCCTTTGCTTGAAGAAGTTCTTGTTTCAGATGATGAAAGAAACAATATTACCACCGAAATTAAAGATCATTTGCAAAAGTTGAGCGAATCTTTTGAGGGATATTTTGCTACTGGAGATATAGATATATCAGAAAAATGGATATTAGATCCATTTATTTATAATCTGGACTCAATGGATGACAGTAATTTATTGAAAGATGACCTTGTTGAACTACGGACAAATGGACATAATCAAATGGAATTTGAAGCAGAGAATTTGGAAAATTTCTGGTGTGCCCAAGTAATGTCATATCCACGATTAGCTAAAATAGCGCTTCAGCATCTTGTTCCATTTGCCACAACATATTTGTGTGAGATGGGATTTTCGTCACTTGTGCATATAAAAACAAAAGCTAGAAATAGACTTAGTGTTAGTAATGATATGCGTGTAGCTATTTCAAAAAAGATCCCCCGGTTTTCAAAAATAATTGAGGAAAAGCAACAACAAAAAAGCCATTAATAAAAACTTTGATAATTTATAATTGATTATTTCAGCTAACAATTAAAATTTATAAAAAATTTGTTACGCACATAAAATTAATAAAAAATATGTTTTGCATAATGTTTGTTTTTTAATTTATATAACTCAATAATTTCTAGTAAGGGGTGCGAGAATATTGTTTGAAAATTTTAGGGGTGCCGGTAGCTAAAAAGGTTAAGAACCACTGATTTAAAGCGATTTATATGACTCACATACAAAAACTGCTTGCCGCGTTGGAAGACATTCATTGTGAGCCCAAACTAAATCGCACTGCAAGCATGGTACCCATATATTTGCCTTATTATCCATTTGGAAAGATGTGTTACAAAAGACACAGACACTGTCCTTGTTAGGTGGAGTTTCGGCCCAAGGATCTTCGTCTGAGCTCGGTAAATGCAAACTTTCATCTGAATCGCTCGAAGAACTTTCTTTTGTTTTCTTTGCCCGTTTGCTTTTTACTACCATAGGTCTTTTCGGTTTATTCTTGCGTCTTTCAATGTTCTTAATGTTCTCTTCAAAATATGTTTTGTACGGTGATGTTGTTAGTACAGTTGCAACTGATCTTTTACCTCTGGAGCTGATAACCTGTTTAAGTTTGGGCGGTGGTGAGATATCCCAAGGAGTTACGATGTTTTCCAAAGCTGCCCTGCTAGTACTAGCAACCGGTTCTTCAGCTGCACTACTTGTGCGGACAACTGGTTCTTCTACTTCTCGTCCTGAAAGAGCAGATTCTTCATCCGGATGATTTTCAAATTTTTGAGCGATAAAATCAACCTCCTGAAACATATTTTTGTCGAATGGATAAATGCCAGTGCATTTGAATCCATTTATTGCGATTTGTGCTGTTTGGACTTTAAGGTAGGCCTTCGAAAAAAGTTCAATAACATCAAACTGTGTTATTTTTCGGCCCTGGTCTCGCATAAATCGCCTAATTTCATCGTTATAATACGTGTTCAGAGGTCCCATAAATATTCTATCGAGCGGTTGCATTTTGTGAGTACAGTGCGGTGGCAAAGATATAATAATAACACCTTTTTGCGAGCCTTTTCCAGAACCTCAATATTTCGGGTATGACTGTAACGACCGTCTAAAATGAGTAGCGAAGGGTTCCCCTTTGAAGGGTTTGTGAACCGCAAGAAATGGCCAAACCACTTCGTAAATATCGGGATTTGTATCAAACCCGAAATGTGGCAGGCAGAATCCGAGCCAGGAGGAGCATGTTTCATTAAAACCGGAGAATGGTTCTTTCTGGGAAAAATAAAGTACGGCGGAACAAATGAACCGCCTGCACTCATGCAGCTGACAACCGTTATAAGAGAGCCTCTTTCTGCAGACGTCATACAACCTATTTGCCTTTTTCCTTTCGCTGCTAAAATTTTGGGCTGCCTACTTTGTGCAATGGACACTCCTGTCTCATCTACGTTCCAAATACTAGTTTGGGAAAATTTATGTTTTTCGTACTCTTGCTCGAGTAAGCTATAAAATGTGCTCACATTTTCAGCATTAAAGCCTTTTGCCCTATCGATTGAGGTTCCGGTTGGAGTCCTGATACTAATCTCTGATTTGTGCCTTTTAAGAAATGCATACAACCAATCTTTTCCTGCGCATTCTTTCATTACTGAAAATGGGCAAGCTATGTTGTTTCTTTTTGCCACTTGGAATGCTAGTGATCGAACGTCACCGCGAGTTAGACCCCAAAAGCGTGATTCCATTTCTCGGATGTATCTTACCAGCTCCAATTCCATTTCCAGGCTAAAAACAGGCTTACGTCCCAAAGGCGTGGCTAAAATATCGCTAATAGATTTATCACTGCGAGCGGATCTTTGTAGTGTTGCAAATGGAACTCCAAATGTCTTCGACGCCAAAAGTATACCCATTTCTCCTCCTCGGACTGCTAGAATAGCCTTTCTCATTCCTTCCGCATCCCATTTACGAATCTCCCTTTTTTTTTGGCATGATCTGAAATAAATTATAATAATATTTAGTGATTGATAATTTGGTGGGTAATGTGATATATATATATCACTTTACCCAATTTCAACTATATCACATTAGCCGCATTTGGCTTTTAAAACAATCAAGAGATTTTTTAAAAAATGCACTTCACTGAATTAAAAACTCACCCAATATACTGTCAGCTCTATTCACACACAAACAAAATGTATTACTTCAGTTTTTAATTTTGCTCCAATTTTTGCTGAAGTATAACATAAAGCTCACACAAAAAAACTGTCGACTGTACACCTTAAACAATTTCAATGCACTGACATACAACGCAATGAGCGTGAGCGCGCCTAAAACTGCAGCACGTGTTCTTTTCCATTGCCGTCATGTTGACAAGAAAATTCTTGTCGAGAATTGATTATTTCGGAAAATATGATAGTATATCACATTTCCCAACCATATCACAATACCCGAAGTTACTCTATCGTGGGAAATGTCTCAAGGGTACACATTCAGCAACTTCAGTTGAACCACGACCGTGATAATATATTTAGAAAAGAGTTAGGCATGATACGTTGCGCCTATATTCAGACGACGGTATTGATCGCCGCATGGCTGAATACAAAATAAGTTTCACTGCTTGTTTTCGTATCCTGTCGAGCATGTGTAGCGCAGGTTTGGATGCGCCTGACCAAATATGTGGGTTGAACTTCATTGTAAATAGTGGTAGCTGTACATTAGTTAATCTTTAATTATACCCTTGTAACTTTTCGTTTATTTATCGTTCAATGATTCAAAATGCACAAATAAATTAATAGAAATCACAAGACAATTATGAAAGGCAGCACATTTCTCTTTCGCGATTAACTAACACTTCTCTTTTACTCCGCGCGCGAGCGTGTGCACCAGCATGCACACGCTGCGGTCGTTGGGTAATGAATAGCTCCGTTGATGGCGATAAATCGACTGTCTGTAAAAGAGATGAAGATTGGTAATTTAATTTTCGCACTTGAGAACCAACAGAGAACATACTTCTGCTCTCTCATTGCCACGCCCGTCGATGTGTGGTGAATTACATTGGTTAATTCGATAATCGACGAACATTGAAGAATGAGATAACAGACGCACAAAGTCTATGATCTCGGGGTGGGTTTGGTTGTGTGTGCATGAATCAATGCAGTTCTGAGCGTAACCTATTGACCTAATTCGGTGAATATGACGATCTCAGAGTACATTGCTATGTACGAAGACAGAACTATGAAAAAGAGGAAAATTAAGCTGGTGCTGTTCACCTGCGAAAAGAGAGCATTGATCCCCAGCGAATGAAGTGTCTGGAGAATGTGAAAAGGACGCCGACTTGGCTAGGGGAATCTGATCATGGGAACTAACTTAAATGCTTTGATAATTTCCCTAGCGGTCGCAAGATCAAGCAACCGCGTCGTTTGATCAGACAATGCCGTTGCTAACCGACATGATGCGCTTTCCAGTGGAAATCTCATGGGTTAGCGAAATGAGGTTACCGTATGGCAAAAAAATAGCTAAACACAATTATGCATTATCTGCATAGGATAATGAGTTTAGCTATGCCTCCGTTTAACATGATTTACAGGTGAAATAGCTTATAAGTGGAACGGGTAGAAATAACGCGCTGAAAGCGGTCGAAAAAACGTGTGGAATTGTGGGTTGGTTCTCCATGTGGTATAGAGAACCCCCACAGAACTGATGTGGTATCAGGCAGCGTCGAGTTCGCTGCAAAATGTGCATTCGCTTTCTCTATTGCACTGATGATTGGTCTATCATCGACTATTGGCGATGGAATGGATGAGGAGACTGAGTTTTGCAGGGTTTTCACGAATGCCCAGAAGTTCCTACTACCGGTGGGAGAGTGTAGTATATTTTGTCTCACTCTTTAGTCATGCGAGAACTTAGCGTGTTGGGTATACCCATTGTAGTCATTTCTAGTTCTTTTAAATCTTTTCCGGTTTTCCTCAGTATTATTTGATTTATATAACCGGAAGCTCAACTCGTTAGCCTTAATGGCTTCTCTGTACCCGGAATCGAACCACATATTTCTCTTGGGTTTGATACTTTTTACCCTGTGTGGAATAAAGCTTGGCATCCCAAATAGTATCGTGTCTCTCAATTTGTCCGCTACAGAGTCAACGTCGTGATTGATGAAAAATAACGATCAATTTATTTTAATTTAATTCTCCCAAAAAATTCGTTCAGGCCTTCCCAGTTGCTTTTCTCTTGGAAGCATATTGTTCTTTTGGGAGTTTTCTCGTTAACGTTGCTGTTGGTTAGAGCAAAATTACCTGACGCGACACAGTGGTCTGAAGTTTCCAAGGGCGAAGAAACTTCAATTGTGTATTTGTACAGGTGGGAGGTGAGAAACAGGTCCTGGGTGATGGCGGAATGACTATCTATGTGTGGTACCCATGTAGGGTGTTATTACTCGTGCGTCTGCACGGACGCGGATTCAGTAAACGCCCACAGAGTAAAGGTCGATGGAACACCCACGATGTTGAGACAAAGCACTGATCACCTGTGGAAGTCGATGAATAAAACAAGTTGATGGTTTCCGGTTATAAAACGTTCTTTTAATTGTGTTAATCCGATGGATGGGTGTATAATTGTGTTCCTAATTGAACAGTCAACTTGGTTAAATATACTTTGATTTCACATTAACTGCATGTTCCTTTTAACACAATACACTTGATTAAACTTTATTTGATTTCACATTAACTGCATGTTCCATTTAACACAATACACTTGATTAAACTTTATTTGATTTCACATTAACTGCATGTTCCATTTAACACAATACACTTGATTAAACTTTATTTGATTTCACGTTAACTACATGTTCCTTTTAACACAATAAACCAGATTAAATTCAATTTTCGTTTTACAGCACTTAGTGTTCCTTTTAACGAACAGCAATGGTTATGTGGTTATATTAAGCGACTGGCGTAAGGACGGACTTCAACAACAGCTCGACACAGGATCACGCACGAGACAAAAGATACTCCGTTCGGACTCGACTAGTATATTAAAAAAAAATCCTCAATAGGCGCGTATAGTGCGTGTGCACTCTTAAGATGACGAAATCTGACTCGCCGATGCCATCCATATCCGTCAGATTCGACGGTGGTGGATTACATCGGTGTGGGAGGATTCCATATGTGTCCGTATAGGACAAGTACGATGCCCTTCAGCCTGCATATAGGCAACGACGAAAATGTACCTGAATAAGCATGGGCTGGTGTAATGAATTGCAGGCGGTATTGAGATACGCCATAGCGAAGTTCGCCGAAGGAAGAAATAGGTTTCTGTGTCCTAAATGAACACAAACAATATTTCAAGGTTCAAACGATGCAATGCACATTATTTGTGATCTAGGTGATGCTATATGGGAACATCGGCTGTTTACATAATCGCCCCAGACTTATGCCATTGCAGGCAATAGATTTTTTGTGGAGATAAGCAAACCAAAGGTTTGCTCGCCTATGGCCAAGGCTATGGTGGCTTTTGTTTGCTCTAATTAAATGGAACATGGGTATGATGGTGAGGAATTTGACTAGCAGACGCGCAAGCGTACGTCTCACCCAGGGGAAACATGGACAGTGGTTGGTAAGTAGCATAAACACAATGATGCTACTGTGTGTTTGTTTGTTTTACAGGCCGGACCATCGTTAGGCATGATCTAAGGTATGATTGTCTAACGTCAATCATATTCGTGCCCAAATCCCATGATTGGTTGCGAACCTCGGGGTTGGGGCAATGAATGGTTATGAATCGTAGCAAAACCATCGGCTACAGCTGTGTCAACAATTACGTTGGCCAGCGAGTATTTATCTATTATAATTGCTGACGAGCCGAGCCGATGGAGATATGGTATGGTTCATATAATATGAAACGGAAAAATTCAATGTGATGCATGCCTTGATGAGGTTTAACTTTCAGTGAAAGTAATTTGAAAGACAGCTTACGCTGCTCGAATGCAGGTAAGTATAGTGGTTTATGGAGTGAGGGAAAAGCGGTTGATTTAAAGAAATGGATGGTTCTTTTGGAAAGCTTTAAAGAACCGCCACACCCATGGTGGCTCATCGACGGCTTGAGTTAAATTGTTTGACTCAGCAAAGAGCTGAACATACTGACCCTCAGGTGTTGTGTGTCCAAAGTGGAAAAGCCACTGAGAGTTAGCACATTAAAATCACCCGCAACAATGATTTCAGTGTGCGGATATAGGGTCAAGATCCTATCGATAGAATCAGACAGAGCATCAAATTCCTTAAAGGATGCGTTCCTATCCCAATTAGGGCGTCTGTAAAGAAAGCAGTAATGTATCATATTCTTACGAACATGAAGTTTTAGCCAAGAGAAAATAAATTCTGGACTGGACAGAGCCCATATTGTGGCAGAAGCTGATAAGCAATATCAATTCGTATGTGTGTAGCTAGACGACAATGTGGAAAGAACAAATGCACTAGGTTATAACCGAGTATAGTAATATCTGTATTAATTATTACATGAGTCTCACTAAGTGCAAGGATTGTTGGTGTCTGGTTACCGACGTGGGCCGACACAGAGGAGAAATTGTATCTTAGGCCGCGAATGTTACACAGATCGACGTGAAAACCGCGTTCCATTGAAATGGCCAGACACAGAAAACCAATACCGCTTCAGAAAAATATGCTAGTTGGACCCGGTGATAGATAAACGAAAGCAACCACTACAGGTGTTATGTCCACTAGATCCGTGCCGACATCCAGGTCACATATCTTCCATGCGGACACCGAAAACTCTCCCAAGGTTACAAATCAATCGAGAGTATCGATGCCTGAGGGGCGCAACCAGAGGTTAGAAAAAGAGGAAAGCAGACGCCAGGAATGGAGAGTGTAGAAGGTTTTCCCGCACTGCACATTACTCGCGTGTATATCTTCGCACTTTTCACAGCATGAAGACACGTGTGTGGAGATCGGTTTGTTTGCTTAGGATCGCACAGATAACTTGTACTACAGTCGGACGCATGTGTGGAGATCCGTTTGTTTTGCTAGAATCCCACAGTAAGACTTGTCGCGCCAACTGATAGAGCGATTGGGTATTTTGTGTTTATTTAAGATTCCCAAAAGATTACACAATTGATCCGATGGTACGGATCACGAGGTAGAGGCTCACGTACTGTCCCTTCGGCGGTCAGAACCCGACTGACACAGAGGTTTTCAATTGTAAGCTTATACAACAGATGGATATACATTTGTTCCGGGAAGAAACTCCTTACTTTGTCGCTAGATGGTTGAGTTTATTCATGTATTGTTCACTTATCTGATAGGGGCTGTGATTTTTTGTTATTGTAATTATCATCAATGGAGCAGTGAGTCAGGACGTCAACAGTAGAGTTCACTTTTCGATTCGTTTGTGTTTTTTGTTAATATTGGAGCCTTATTTAAGTGTGCTACTATCGAAGGATAAGTACTGACCTAGTTCGGGAGTAATCGGGTAACCGATGTTAAGATGCCAATAGAATACACCCTGTGATAGCACAGGAAAACAGAACAACCAGAAAATGTGGAAGATTGGAAGACATCAGAGTTTATATAAATCATATATTGTGATATATTGGAACGTGAGATAGATAGTGGTTAGTATACCCGCCTGTCACGCGGGAGACCGGGGTTAAATTCCCCGTCGGGGAACCTCTGGCGCAAGACTAATGATCTTGCCCGGGACAAACAAATCATTAAGGAAAATTTAACAAGCCTCAGGACTTGCTAAAATAAGGCCAAAACCGTTTCCCGGTTGTAGTGCCGATGATGATGGCATAGATAGTGTGGGGAGGAAGTATTGTACCTGCATGGGTACTCCGTTCTTCTTCCTCCTCCATCATGAATTGTTCGCCGCGTAAATCACCAACCCGAAAGAACGAAACGACGCCGGAAACAAGTTCGAAAAACCGAGCGGACACAGCGCAGGAACAATAAAACAAACACTCCCAGGAACGGCAGCATAGCAAATCAAAACTAGATTTATGTTATTAAATCTGGTTTTTATTGTGGATTATTTAAATTTATTTGAATTTATTTAATACTTCTAAGGAGACACTCTTACTACACTTAATTATTTATTTAATTTTATTGAAGGCAGATTCTTTTATTAATGACAAATAAACTGACGCACCAAAATATTATACTAGATACCACGCGAATATTAAACATGACCGTGTATGTTTACGCTTCTCCGCCGTTGTGACGGAGAGCGGGAGATCGGCGACCAGCGTGGTCAGCGGATGTTAAAGGACTCAGCGATCGTCATCTTATGCAGAGATGATTTCGCTAAGAAAAAAAGGAAGAGAGAGAACAACTTTTCTCTTAAGGGTGTGACCACTAAGAAAATGCGATCTTTTTGGTGCAGTGGTATATGTGCGCGATCGAACAGATTCAATGTTGTTGCGCGTGTTCGAAAGCAGGCAGGCGGCAAGGATAATAGGGAAAAATGGCCAAATGCGCCGTTGGTAATGCGGGTCATTGTTTACACGATGCCTCGTCGCTATTTTCGACGTTGGGAGAAAAAGGTGCTAAAGGCAAATTGGATGTTTATGGCATCTCTGGCTACAATAGAAACCGGGTTCATATTTGCATTAGAAAATGCTGGAGAATTTGGTTTCGGCGTCTATTGCGCTAATTATATGCAGCTGCTTGGGTTGTTTATTGATAAGACAAACAAAAAAGGGTGCCAGGCAATATGTATGAAAAGGTACATGACGCGGCTGGGAAAATAGACGGCGCAGTATTTATGGTCCCTGTCATGAAGGTTACAAATGTATGTAAATCTAATTATTTGTTTACCGGAATTCCTCTTAGGAAATTTGACTGGCGACGTAGATGCCGAAATTGATTGGAAATTCCTTGTAAGTTAATAAAGAAATCTTAAGGAGCAATGGTATGCGAAGAGAATGCATGAAGGTAAGTTTTCTTTACAGGGACTTAAATATCATAGATTTGATCTCTTAAATGCGTGCAGCATTTTTAGGTACTAATACTGTTGCATTAGCAAACTGAAGGGAGTTGGGTAGTAGTTATGGGGTTTTTTCAGGTAAGTAGACCGTAGGGTTTGGCGGAACCGCTACAATAGTACCGTTGCAGTCTTAATACTCGATAGTATAGTGGGGGCTCCTCGATAGTATAGTGGTTAGTACACCCGCCTGTCACCCGGGAGACCGGGGTTCGATTCCCCGTCGGGGAGCCCCTGGCGCAAGACTAATGACCTTGCCCAGACAAAATAAATCATTATGGAAAATTTAACAAGCCTCAGGACTTGCTAAATAAGGCCAAGACTGGTTCCCGGTTGTAGTGCCGATGATGATGATGAGTCTTAATACAACAGTCTTCGAAAAAATCGTAGTTTTAAAGCCAATCGAACGAAAACTGCAACAGTTTTGTCGTGTTGCAAATTTTATATCTAGATCTGCACAGTGACCTAATTATACTTATATTTGGCTTCGCCAAATGTGTTGACATATAGGAACTTATTTAGAAAACAACTGAATGCTAATGGAGAATACGCCAGACTCATTTCTTGAAATTCGACAATGAGTAAAAAGATATGCAATCTAAACTGTCAAACTGGGAAAACATTTAATAAATCGTTCATCGCGGTATTTCATCACATCCTTTGGCATTTAAGGGGCATGCTATTATACCTTGGATGGGCACTAGAAATTAGAAACTGCTCGTCGTCAAAACTAAGAGAAAGTTTCCCAAAAAAAAAGTGTCTTCCTTCCGACCCATGTCATCCTCGATGAACACCTGAATCTCTTACTTCACAAAAGTGTTTCCAGGGATAATGAGTCCTGGTAATTAATTGCTGCAACCGCAAAGATCCCAAATACTAATAAAGTTCTTAGAAAAGGAATTCCCGCAGTTTTGAGCCATTAGCGTCCTAGAAGCGTCAGAATTGTACCAAAGGCTGACGTTTCGCACACATTCATGATTGATTGTCCTTGTCCCTCATGGCATTTCCCTTTTTGTTTTAAGGCCTTCCGCTCAAAAACTTCATAATCGTTTTTGTGAACTGGCGATTTTTTCCATTGTTGTTTTTTGAGGTTTGTTTTTTAGTGCCATGAAGTTGAGACTTGTGGAGAAGAAGACGAGAGATTAAAAATTGATCATACTCGTAAGTCCCGTCGGATATCGTAGTTCGTTGGAGTCCTTCTCTTAATGGAAGCCACTTTTATCTGGGTACACTTTCACGGGTTACTTACTGTAGTGATAAATGATGAAGACTAAAGGTTTATAAAAGTAACTTCCTGTCCCCTGTCCTTTTGTTTTCACCTCAAGAGCTTGGAGATTAAATCGAATCGTGCTATTCTTTGTCCTCATAAAATTTAATGGAGTTGTGGAAATGACGATTTTACAAGATTTTTGTTATGGCTGTGTGCGAATGAAGTGAAGGAATAAGGAGGATGTGTTCATTCATCATATTCCGAAGTCTCCTCGGGGAGTTTCCGCATTTTGCCAAAAGGAAAATGAGTTAAATTCGTATCTATTCGCAACCTAGATACGAAGTCAAAAGTGAAGATGTTGTTAGTTCATCTAAGGATCAAGAATTAAGTTGCCATACGGGACACCAATGTTAGTGGTGGTGTTGTTGTAAGTGGAGGAAAAATGAATGAACAAGCTGGTGCTTAGAAGGAAGAAAATGTGGTGATGGAGATGCTAAAGGACATCGTAATTTAGGTTATCTACACGTATTCGGTTTTTATGAGCCCAGCCTCCCATCACTATAATGTTTGTGTGTAATAATCGTAAATTGTGTATCTAGTCCCTTGGTTAGTCCTTGTGTTGTTTAGCTGCTTCGAATTCGGTCGCTTGCTTATCTGTTTTATTGAGTTTCCCAGCTTTGTTTGCCTGGTCTCCCTTCCTTGGGCAGTTTTTCCCTATCCTTTTATTAAAGGCGGTTGGACATTTCTTTTGCCTTTATTCGCCGATAGACAGAGCTCAATGGCATTTTAATGTTGGTAATCATTCTCTTATGTATGTGTTCAATTCGAAATTGGAACGTTTTCCTGCCGAGAATGACTTTTCATAATCAACGATCATTGACTCGTTGGGAAGTTTTTAATCGCATGTATATAGTTGCACACACTTAGGTCAGGCATTTAACGCTGCATGAGTACATTTTCCTTCGTAATATGTAATTTATCACCTCAACGAGCAGATTCTATGATGTTCTATTGTATCCGTACATCTCCCTAATTTTCCCCGTGACAAATTACCTTGAGTGGAAACACAAAACGAATAAGACGATAAGTGGGACACAGGCTAGAAAATAAAGGAGAACAATAAAAATCTCACAACCGAAATAAGATCTAATAAGAAGGTCCGGATAACGAGTTTCATCTCAATCCAACGGACCGTCGCTTCTCCGCCTTTTGTAACAACTATGGCACACACGCCTAGGACAGACACAGCAACAACAGCACTGTTTAAGAAATGAAAAGAATAGAAAAAGAAACATTGGTAGCACTCGATGCTACCTGCTACTCAACATGTCCCTGTATTCCGATTGTGCCCAGCTAGGTAGGGAAGGGGTACCTTAACACTGACCGTCTAGCCACCGCGCCTTAATGACTTAATCAACACGCTCTTATAAGAGCCCATTGGAATTTTATTTTGGAACTAATTTTTTGAGAGGCCAGCTGCCGATAACTATAGACCGGTCTTTGATGACATGGAAAAGCTCTTATCCACGACTAATTAGCCTTCGACGAACAATGACTTAATCCACGGCCTTATCTTCGCATTGGCAGTACCATCTAAGCCTTTAAATGTATGCGTAATCATTCTTGCTTCCTTTTGATTCTGTAGATGATCAATTTCGTGTAACTAGGAGGCTGTTAGGTACGAGATGAAGATGGCGTGGTGGCGTAGAAAGAATATAATGACGTTTAGAATATAACATTTAACCAAGACGACTTAAGTGCAACTTGCCGTAGAGTCTTCAACTTCGTCATGTGTCTCGTTAATTTTAAGAATGACATCTAAATACGTAGATGGGCTGTATGATAGTTGACGTTTTGATGCCTTGTGGCTCCCATTAGGCTTGGATATTTGAATAAAGAGTTTTCTCTTGTACTTAATATGTGGCCTAAGTTAGCATAAGTTGTCTGATAAGACAGTGGTTTGAAAGAAGGGATTTGTTACATTAGTGGTATGCCGCAGGGCTCGGTTGAATGGTGTTAGCATTTACTATTTGGTATTATTGTGCAGATGATCTACCGATATTAAATTTGAGTTTGAATACAATATTTATCCGTTGACAAGCGCATTTGAATTAATTTTTCTCTCGATGATTCCCGCCATTAAGCGTTGTCTGTTTGTTCAACAATAAATGTCATACCAGGGGTTCTGGGACCTAAAACTGGAACGTAAATATAGTGTGATCGTCCTCTTTTCCCACTTCATTCTTGGTGGTTCGTTAACTCGGGAGTGTTGGAATACAAAGCAGTGGAAGATATATTGAGCAGCAACAAAATGAGTTTTCATTCAAATAATAAACTTAATTTAATAAAAGTAATTGATTGTTTTGCTCCTCGACAGTATAATAGTAAGTATACCCGCCTGTCACGCGGGAAACCGGGGTTCGATTCCCCGTCGGGGAGCCTCTGCGCAAGACTTTAATGACCTTGCCCGGAAAAGACAAATCATTATGGAAAATTTAACAAGCCGCAGGACTTGCTAAATAAGGTCAAGACCGGTTCCCGGTTGTAGTGCCCGATAATGATGAATTGGTTGTTTTAAAGTAGTGTTCCGAAACATAATTATTTTTTTTGTAATTTAATTGTATATCATAATAATTTTGATATGCATGCACTAGATGATTTATATCAAACCTTACTAATACAAAACGGCGGCAAAGGGAAAATCTTACTCTTTGAGTAAAATATTTTGTTATTTAGACATTCTTCAAGAATAAAAAATTTCAACCAGACAGAATCGTTGGTTTGTTTAGATGTAATAGAAGCTCTTGAATTTCCTCAGGTTTTGCTTTGAAAGGAAGAAAATGTTGTGCGTTGAGGATCAGCGGGGCGCTGTATACTATGAGCTGTTAGAACATGGTGAAACACACAACGCCTACCGCAACTAACAACAACTAATGAAATTTCAAGGTGCTCTGCCAGAAGACATATCGGATTATCAGTGACTTAGACTAGCATGTTTTTATCCACGAGAATGTACCATCACATACACCAAAAATGGATCAAAACAATTTATTGTCTACAGAAAGTTCATCCGAAAATGGCTTTATGATATTTATCAGGGAAGAGACGAAAAAAAATTCTTTTTGCCGTGTTATCCAAAAATTCCCAGAGGGATAGTATGTAAAGGCTAGCACTTAAATTATTTTTTTGCTATCTACTAAACGGCATTGGTTTTTTTCTGACTAAAAAAGTGGGTTTAAACGTATGGACCTGGTAAATAAATTAATGAAACCAACACTAAATGTACGTTTTAGAGAAAGGAATAGGAAGTAAAGGCCACCACTTAAATTATTTGTTTGCTATCTACTAGACGTCATTGGTATTTTCTGATGAAAAAAGTGGGTTTAAACGTATGGACCTGGTAAATAAATTAATGAAACCAACACTAAATGTACGTTTTAATTGTAACAAAACTCCGAACTAATATGTTTCCCTCGAGTTCCGAGAAAGCACGGACTTGTACGCCTTTTAAGAACTATAACACCCTCGTAACATTCTGTCGAAAAAGTACTGGAAATTGATAATTTAAATAACCTAGTGAAAGTATAGCATTTGCGACGATAGTGGAGAACGTGTGATTCGCACTGACGCTATGGCGGTTAGAATCACTAAAAAATGGAACCAATGCTCAACACATCAGGCCACTGCCGCGTGTACGAATTCGATTTATAAACTCAAGTACACTCAATTGATGTGGAATTGTTATGTTATCGCTGTGGTATATAGCTCTGATGCATTTTCCTATTCGACTTTCGTTCGGTGTTCTTCACTATTTGCTTGTGTATTGTGTGTATATCTGTTAGAAACTCGACACTACTCCCTCCTCAGTAACGTTGTTACGATCAACCTCGTGTGCGAACGACGGAGCGAATAGCGAACGAGTGAGGGGACGTCGTAGTAGGCGAGTGTGCCGGTGCTCTAAGCGGAGGTCGGGAACGTTGTCGTGAAGTTCTGTTTACTATGGGAAACTGTGTGCTGTGTATACACAGGTCACGCCGGGGCCACCAATTATAGCGTTTGCGACGATCATGAAGAACGTGTGACTCGAACTGACGCTATGGCGGCTAGAATCACTAAAAAATGGCACCAATGCTCACACATCAGGCCACTACTGCGTGTACGAATTCGATTTCTAAACTCAAGTACACTCAACTGATGTGGAATTGTTGTGTTATTGCTATGGTATATGGCTCTAATGCATTTTCTTATTCGATTTTCGTTCGGTGTTCTTCAGTATTTGCTTGTGTATTGTGTGTGTAACTGTTAGAAACGCTACAAAAGGGATTTTCAAAATTATTTTTGTGCTAAGTTGACACGATTGTCCTCTATTCTGGCGTGAAGTTGGAGCGTGATCTGTCATTTAGTTTGTTTACAGTGTCCATTATCTGGAATTGACGTCAGTTCTCGCCGCATATTTTCTTTTACGTCTTTTATCGACTGTATACTATGCCTTATTGGCGCAAAGCTAATAACCTTGCCCGGAAAAACAAATTATTATGGACAATTTAACAAGTCTCGGATAAGTACCGGATACCAGTGGAGAGACTTGCTAAATAAGGCCAAGACCGGATCCCGGTTGTAGTGCCGATTATGATGATACTATGCCTCGAAGTGGTAATTTGAGTTTTGGAAAGGGAAAAAACTCAAGCGCAGCCATATCAGGTTTTTTTTTTAACATACTGTGTTTGTTTGACCAATAATCAATGTTTCGATTAGTACTACAACTAACTTATAATTCTAGTGATACAATTGTTTACATGTATACATTACACACTTTTCAAACATAATTGAATGTGTGAATAACTATTCGAGTATTATAGGTTTTAATATTAACAGTTTTCCTGGTAAAGGTCAGAAAACCAGGATTTTTATTTTTTAATTTAAACTAATTTAATACTTAACCTAACTCTAACTTATTCTAACTTAACCTAATTTATATTATAATAAGTTAGATATGTAATGTGAGTTGGGGAATATAGGGATTGATGGTTTAGGAGGTAGGTTGGCGTGGGATATGGTCAGTTAGTGGTCTCGGGTGCGGTAACACGTTCTGGTCGTTCGTTAAAACGCAGAATGCTGGAGAATGGTTGTATGTTACAGTATTTGAACTGATCGGGTGCAAGCTCGGTGTTATGGTACACTACCTCGTTGGAGTCATTAACCAATCTTCCAGAGGTGAAGAGACTTCTGGTGTGGCATATCAAGTGATTATGGTGGTTGTTCGATGTTATTTGTTGAGGTTTTGACCAGTAACTCGTTTATAATGATGCCGTTGGGAGATGGTGCGTTGTCGTGTTGCAAAATCCAAAAAACTGTCCTTGTTCGGATTAAAGCTGGCCTTTTCTTTCTATAAAATTTAATAAAATTTAACATTCTTGACAAATTTAAGGGGGGGGGGGGACAGGGTGAAGTCTTTGTTTACAGCCCGGCGAAGGCCAGGACGATCCTTATCCCTGTTCAATCCAAGTTGACATGCAGTCTCCATATGACACCCCGGGATAGCTAATTTGGCGCCCGCCAAGTAGCGAACCAATGTATGCGGCGACATCCTGAGAAAGGTTGGCGCCAGGCTAATAACCTTTCCCGGAAAAACAAATTATTATTGACAATTTAACAAGCCTCGGATATGGACCGTACACCGGTGGAGATACTTGGTAAATAATGCCAAGACCGGATCCCGATTGTAGTGCCGATGATGATTATGATGACAAATTTGCTACTTTAAATGCTGCCTAACGCACAGATAATATTCTTATTTATTGTCTGACCTTCTAGCAAGAATCAACATTAGTTTGGCGCTTGATCGAATTTGACGTCTTTTTTTTCGGTTTCCGCTCGGTGGGAAGGTACCATTCCGAAGCTTGTTGACTGGTTTCCATGTTAAACTCATCACCACAATATAATGCGTTTTAGGAATGTGGTTTAGAAATTGATATGCTGGAGTTTACGGCGACCTTGACGCGATTGAGTTTTTGAACAAACAAAAAATGCAGGAAAAATCGCAAACCGCACATGAAACAAACTGGATGAAAGCCGAGCACTGCAAACAATCTAAATGACAGATTTGTGCCAACTTAGCAACAAGAAGAATTTTGACAATCTCGTTAAGCGGCCTTCTAAAATGATCATCTACGATTGAAAATAGGTATTACGAAAATAGAAATCAATTATTTGAAAATATAGATATAAGTTACTGAAATAGAGGCTTAAGTTATTGATTGTATTTTTGTATGGTTATTCTAAGCTCCTCGATAGCATAGTGGTTAGTATACCCGCCTGTCACGCGGGAGACCGGGGTTCGATTCCCCGCCGGGGAGCCTCTGGCGCAAGACTAATGACCTTGCCCGGAAAAAACAAACATTATGGAAAATTTAACAAACCTCAGGACTTGCTAAATAAGGCCAATACTGGTTCCCGGTTGTAGTGCCGATGATGATGATAGATATAAGTTACTGAAATAGAGGCTTAAGTTATTGATTGTATTTTTGTATGGTTATTCTAAGCTCCTCGATAGTATAGTGGTTAGTATACCCGCCTGTCATGCGGGAGACCGGGGTTCGATTCCCCGTCGGGGAGCCCCTGGCGCAAGACTAATGACCTTGCCCGGAAAAAACAAACATTATGGAAAATTTAACAAGCCTCAGGACTTGCTAAATAAGGCCAAGACCGACTCCCGGTTGTAGTGCCGATGATGATGATGATTCTAAGCAGATTAATGGGGTGTTAGCGCCACTAAACCAAGTCTCAAAAACAATAGTAAAAGTTGTGTCATCAAGATTGGAATTTGTCGGGGACTATCTAATCATCATCATCATCATCATCGGCACTACAACCGGGATCCGGTGTTGGCCTATTTTTGCAAGTCTCTCCACGGGTATCCGGTCCTTATCCGAGACTTGTTAAATTGTCCATAATAATTTGTTTTTCCGGGCAAGGTTATTAACCTTGCGCCGCGCTGACTATCTAATATTGAGAACAAAATAAACTGATTTAATAGGAAATATTCGACAAACAGTCTTCCTTCAGGCTTGAGGAAGTGTGGGATTAATTGTTTAAGATATACAAGACTAATTTAAACGTGTGCATGTATTTAAATAGCTCCTCAATAGTATACTGGTTAGTATACCCGCCTGTCACGCGGGAGACCGGGGTTCGATTCCCCGTCGGGGAGCCTCTGGCGCAAGACTAATGATCTTGCCCGGAAAAAACAAATCATTATGGAAAATTTAACAAGGCTCAGGACTTGCTAAATAAGGCCAAGACCGGTTCCAGGTTGTAGTGCCGATGATGATGATGTATTTAAATATCAATGAGACACAAAAAGAAAGATCCTTATTGTAAGGCATACGTTACAACCACAAGTACTTTTTCGCCCATAAAATATGCCTGTATGATACAGTTAACACCAAGTTGAGTTGTTAACTTCATTATTGCTAAGGCTTTATTAATCTACAAACGAGCTCTTATACACGCAGTCTAAAAACAACAAGCCTTTGGCAGCACAACCCTCTTGTTGTACTGAACTCAACTCCATGTTCCATAAATTGCCACAAGCTCGTAAAAAAATAGTATTATTTTCCAATCGACAATAACAGAGCCATAAATTGAATCTGTGTGAAAGATTCGCGTGCATGGTACAATCAGCTTACTGTTATGACCGGGGTTACCGAAATGTTATGTTTTATTTAGTATCTTTTGCATTCTTCGAAGGTTCAGTTAATGAAGTGGATAATCTTTTTCACTCACTCCGCAATTGAATCTTATTAAAACCAGGCACATGTCCTGCCAACTGCAGGTGTGACCAAGTGAAACATAATGAACATTGATTTTTATAGTATACCTCCTTGGTGACTGGGTCAGAAATCAAGTGTTTTAGTGAGAAATTCCTGCACCATCTGATGATAATTCCATTAACTAGAACTGCCATTTATTGCAGACCGTTCCCTAACGAGGTGGACTCTAAAGAAGTCTTTTAATTTGACGTTTAAAGTCTAAGTCCCTGGAAGTTGTACCTCACTGCAAAATGGGAAAAGTTGAGAGGATAAAATTAAATATTGCATAAAAAAAAAAAACCGATTCGAGCTCATGGTATTCATTAAGAGCGAACCAATATTTCTATGAAGTTAAGCACACAAGAATTTGAATAGTGATGATATTTTTATCTAAAATTGAAATAGAATCGATACCAAGAGTATAACATCTTATGGAGTAAAACATGTTATGGAGTAAAACATCTTATGGAGTAAAACATCACTGAAATATCTTCCATTGGAGTCAATTCTTGGGAGTCGATTTTCCATCACTTTTCCACATAAATGGGGTGATATTCCGATGTTGTGTGCAATATTAGCTTTTAGGTAAGCCAATATTGCATAATTAAAAGGTATGATGAAAATTTAAACTATTATAAAAAAACCACGGTAAGTAACAGTTATCTCTGAGAGACCTTTACTGGAAAATGCATCGTAAAAATACAAAATAATAATATATAAATAAATAAATTAAAATATAAGAAAATAAAATAAAATAAATTGGTATATAAAAAAACACATACAATTCCGGTATACGTATACGTATTTAATAAAATAAGACGGCGCAGGACCTTTTCAGTAAAACTATTTTATGATATTCTGACCCATTATCAGAATGACAAAAAACAATGTTCATTATATCTTCACTAGCATTAAAACTGCGGTTGACACAGAGGTCAAGAGAAGTTTTTAGGTATATGTGTCAATTGCCGAGCGAGTGCAGTTGAAACGCTTGTAGGAGCTTCCCAATGATTTTTGACCAACTCGTCAGAGAGGTATAAATGAAACTATTTATAAATATTGTCATAAACCCTATACAAGGATACAATGTATCCAATATTCGTTTATAGAGCCCATTTCGAATGTAATACGATAAAGGTGTCTTTGGATTTACTACCTCGTTTCTCATCATCATCATCGGCACTACAACCGGGGTCCGGTTTTGGCCTTATTTGACAAGTCTGAGGCTTGTTAAATTTTCCATAATAATTTGTTTTTCCGGGCAAGGGTTTTAGTATTACTACCTCGTTCGTTGTGCAATATTTGTGATCTGGTTAATAATACAATCTATGCGACGTAGTGTAACATATTGTTGCAGGCCGCTCAAATTAAATCTGCAGAGAAATGGTACCATTTAAACTGTTTAAACGCACAACAGGTTTGAGCTTATAAGGCAATGTTAACAAAATAGCTTCGTATTATGTTCAGTTATAATAGTACCGTGAAGGAATTGTACTGCACTATGAATTTTATCATTACTGCTTTATTTATAAGTTGGATTTTAAATGACCTCCAAGAACAAAAGTTTGGCAATGAGGAACTCAAATAATCATTACAAAAAAATCTTGGCAATACATCCCACAAAAGCTACCGGTCTCCTAAAACCAATTCCAACTTCCATAAATCGACAAAATTGTTAGGGAATAAATGATAAGTGTATTGTCCAACCGCCACCATAGCAGAGAGTCATTAGTCGAATCTACCTATGCATACCGTTGCTTCCGTGGAATGTACTGTAGAATAGAAATATGTTACATTCCACATTTGTGGCAAATCATCAAACAGTCTTGCCAATATCTTCTTCACCAAAGGATATTGACAACAAATACAAATTTGGAATATCTGAAGGCAGTTTTAAAACTACTTGCAACATTTACTTAAATAATTTTGAAAAACTTTTATTTTTAGGGTTTTGTCTGAAACAAACAAGTTTTCAAATTGATATAAAGTTTGGTGGAAGACAGAATCAGGATTACCAATAACTGCGCATATCATCGTCAAAGTTTTTTGCTGTCGATTTTTAAAAGATCTGCACCGAAAAAAAGATTTCATCTATATATATTAGTATCTATCTCCTGGAAATATTTTCTTGATTCGATAATATTCTGTTCAATGTATTTTTGTATCAAATATATGTTATGTTAAGTATGTCACGTGTGAAACTCATATCATCCAAGGTATTCAAAAACCGTTCTTCTTTCTTGATTCGTTTGCACTGTCGTTTATCCTTATATAGACGGGAAATCCATATTGTCCAATTTCATAGCTATTCTGATCAGCAATCGATCGAAACTGTTAATGAAACGTTCGTATCGAATCGTAAATCATCGACAGGTATAATTATGAGAAGAAGTTGAAATCATACAAATCACAGCGTTAGCCAAACCTATTGCTGCTATGAACTAAAATTGATTATTCCATTTGTACATGAAGTAGTCACACTTTTTCCTTAAACTTGGTAACAATCTTCTTGTATAAAGGCAATAAATTCTAACAATAATAGTAAAAACTACAATTCAGACCTCACGTAAAATCAAAAATTTCATTTGCGGTGGTGCTATTTAACATATCACTATATAGTGAACATCCTAATTACATTTAATGCAATTGTTTAACAACGACTTTCCACTCTTTTCACTGTCAGTACAAAATTTAAATTCCAAGCAATATTTTCTTTTTTCAAATGAGATTCCATGAAATTATCTCTTCATATTAAATTCACATCATAAAGTCACCTTCAAATTAAAACCGCCCGCACAGCACGTACCTTTCTTTCCGTTTCCACTTTCATATCCTGCGAGCTATAATCCTTAAATTCCAGAGAAGACTTTTAATAAATTCGAATCCATTAGAGTACATACACGACGGTTAAACAACACCCTGATTCAGGGACCACCCAAGCACAGGCGCGCACAGTTTTCGACAGCCGCGGGGATTTGAAAATTTCTGGGACCAGGCCCCAAATATTTGCTAGAATTCAAAATTTCTCTAATTCGAAATTTCATCCGCGAATTCCGGTGTTTTTCTGCAGCAATACACAAATCCACAAATCTTTTATATCCAGATTTCCTTTTTTAATTAATTCAAGTTTCACGTGTAGATTAAAATCAAAACACTCGAAGCGACGTTTTTTTACAATTTTTTTTTTCTTCTTTTTTCACACAGGACTCCTACGTTGATCAAGTAGAAGAAACGTTTAGGCACAGTCCGTTATGACAAGGTAATGGATTCGTACGGCTTGAACCGGTCTCAAGCACTGAATCGCACTCAATGCCAAAGCCAGTTAGAGGGGCCTTTGGGCTCCGACTGGATGGACAGTCTTACCGGTGACCATTACACTCCGATGGTCGGTTACTCAATTGAATGGAAAGCTCGACCGGATTGACGAAGGACTCGAATTGTTTCGGAAGGGAACCACCAAAGAGCCGAACCAGAACCCGATGTTATTCTTGTTTTACGTCTTATTACACTACGTTTGGTTATGAAGATTTACTCATGCGTTCTAGATGCGGACGTCGAGAAGTGCCGAAGAGAAGTCACCATTCTGACGAGAGTGCTGTTCAACTGTTTAAAAAAGAGTGGTAGGAACGATAGAATGTGAAACAGTGGTTCGAGCACAGAGGCTCAAGAGAATCAACAGAACAGGTTTTGGGGAGTAGCAAACATACGTGAGTGGCTGCCTGTGAAAATGCTTGGGTAACACTCAATTCAGGTGACGAACGAATGATTCTTGAACCTAGAGGGTATCCGGGAAGGTTTAATGCTGTTTAACTAGGTTCCCTGAGAACTACTTCTCTTCGTTGGAAAGGGTTGAACTGCGGGTGGAAGCCACTCAAGAGCAGGACACAAGTTGTGCTTATTGATTCGAACTCGTCGCACAGGTAAGCACAGAGTCAATTAATTAACCTGTGAGGCTGAGGAGACTCCTATAAGTGGGAATTGATGTTGTTAATTTATTAATTTTGATTGATTGTATCAATGCCTTGTAATTGAAGACCTGATGATGAATCAGAATTCTGGCAAGAACAACTGCAGATGAATGCGTTTCCCATTTGATAACTTTGCATAATTGTATTAGTTGTAAGAAAAAAATGTGTGTTAAGAAACGGCATGCAAGCGATATGATTTATATCGTATTGTTAACCGATAAATGTTTATCTCACCAGTGAAAAGAATATAGAAAATATTTATAATGTGCATTTTTTGTACTTTTATGTGTTTAACTAGTATTAGTCCACAAACCTAACAGAATTCGCATGATTTAGAATACCACATAAAGATTATTAAAAAAAAAAAAATTCCATTAACGTTCATATACAGTCAAAGCCTTCAGAAATGAACCCCGTTCGGCACCTTGCCTCAATTCAAAATAAATATAAATTTTATATTGTACAACAATCAACAAAGTCTTTAGTTGAACCATTTTTTCATGTCAAGTTTAATTTCTTCCTCTTATTCTTTTTTACTTAGTCGCTAGACAAAAATGATTAAACTCTAGCTTATGGTTGTATCTTATTTCCTAACTTACTGGTCCATAGCGAACTCTCTAAGTTACATGCGTACGCTTAAGGGGGTATTCTCGTCTAGACGCAAGAATTTAACGCAATTTTTGAAGTGCTGTAAAAAAAAAGCAATCAGTATTTTTAGTATCCATTTTTTTACAGGAAGTTTATTAATATTTCAAGAATACAGTAAAAAAATTGAAAGTAAAATATTCAAAATTCGAAAAGTTACCAGCTGATGAAGTGGGGGATCTTTTTTAAAACAATACCCACCATTTTTCAAATTCTGCTGAACAGATTTACTTCAAATTTAGTATATGTCTTCTTTATAAGCTTATCTATTGCATGAACTATCCTCATCCCCAAATTTCAATGTTACCTATTTTTAAAAAATTCGAAAAACTAAAAAAAAAAGTGGTACAAAAATGAATTTTTTTTCAAGCAGTCGCCATTTTGTTAAAAAAAATTTCCAACGATAGAGGCATTTCTGTAAATTAATAATCTTTTTTTTTTCAGATTGCTAGGAGGGTTGAATCGTGGGTATGGTCGCGTGCCAACTTTTTGAGATCCCCCACTTCATCAGCTGCTAACCTTTTGAATTTTGAATTTTTCACTTGTTGCGGATTCACTGGATGCAGCCAGTGAAGTCGCAATGGAATGCTGCCCTTGGCAACGCTATAACAAATGTCAGCAATTAGCTGACATGATCGAATTTGGTTGTCAAGCAACCAATAACAAAATAACAACTTTCTTCTTCGTTAACTGCTCTGCCCAGTCAGATGTCCTAAATAATCGTTGTAAATCCGATGAATCAAGATAAATAAACACATTAACTAATAAGAAACCTTTCGGCGTCGAGTTTTTTTATCAAGAGGGACGACTCTTTCAGGAGTTTGCTGCTACAATCGAGGTATTCGGTTTACTTTTTCTTTTGTAATAATTCAATTAGTTTCAGGCAGCATTGTTGCGGCCGCCTTTGATTCTTGCACATCCAGTCC
Organism: Microdon myrmicae; assembly: GCA_963931805.1. Taxonomy (NCBI): domain Eukaryota; kingdom Metazoa; phylum Arthropoda; class Insecta; order Diptera; family Syrphidae; genus Microdon; species Microdon myrmicae. The sequence continues at coordinate 132,847,009 of OZ007498.1, read as the reverse complement.
CTCGTGTTTGTAAACACATCGGGATATTCCCCATCGGCATTCATCACGTCAGGAGACCGCATTGTTCCTGACGCCAGCCCACAACACAACAAGAACCCGGTGTTAGTGGAAGGTGCGTTCAACGCTTGTTGGACACACAAATTGGTCCTTCGAGCCGGAGCCAGTCTGTGGATCCTATCCACTGCTGCCCGTTCGCAGTGGAACTAAAGAGCTGTCCCGAAGTACAGCTAAATTGACGCCGTTAGGCTTACGGCGTAACAAGGAGTATCCCGCGATTGACGGCAGTCGCCAGTTCAGAGCGCAACATGAGCTGCCCACATGGGAGCCATTAATACTGCCGTCAGATTAGTGGCGCAGTAATCAACTACAGCTACAAGATACCGGTGCCCAATTCGCAGCCCCAAGGTCCAGCCTAAGGACCTCTAGCCGCTAGATTAGTAGTGCCCCCAGCGCAGCTACATTACAACACCACCGCGACCAAGTTCGCGGCGCAATCACCGGATCCATATAAAAATCAACCGACCATAGGTAAGAATTTTCAATTTGTCAATTAATTTACCGCCACCGAATTTGTGGCAAACAGAAGCTGACTCCAGCAGCTACCACTACATCGCGCCCAGTTCGCGACACAATGACTGCCAGATCTGTGGATCAGCTACCACCAGTTCGCTGTGGAGCCCGGGATCCAGATCTGTATTATGGGGAGAAGGTAAGTTTTTGTGCAGGCGTACTGCACCGGTTCTATCTCCATCCCATATGCTTCAGTGTGGGTTGTTGAGTAATCCATAGAATTTGTACTGATCTCCATTTAATTCGATTTATTTTTACACTCGAAATGAATACAAAGATTTCTTCTCCTTTTGATATTTTATTAAATTGACGTTCGTATGTGCTGAGTTTGCTTTTAATTTCATATATTCGAAAACTGGGGCGCGCACCAAAATAATACAACTTTATCAATTATTTAATTTGATATTGATATTTGCACAACTCGAACAACGCTCTTATACAACATAAACAGTTTCACGCAATGAATGAAATATTGATATTTGCACAACTCGAACAACGCTCTTATACAACATAAACAGTTTCACGCAATGAATGAAATATTGATATTTGCACAAATCGGACGACGGTCTTATACAAAATAAACAGTTTCACGCAATGAATGAATATTTCCTGTTCAAGGGTTAAACACACACAATCCATATGAAACGCAAATTAATATGTAACGAAAAGGACTCGCTTTTTTATAAACACGATTATGGGCTGTTTATCTACTTCCCTTCTCCTGGTGACTTAGCACTTGACTTCGATCTTCTTATATTTAGTTTAACGTGGAGGCCCGACATGCCTCCACGGAATCTAGAACGCGATTCGCATCTGTTGGGACGCCCCACGAGAGATGTGTATTTTACGTGAGGGCACAACATGCCCTCACGGAATCCAAAACGCGATTATATAAGTTCATCGAAGCGACAGAATACCACATATTCCATCATCGCTTCGATGACCACATTTGGTAATTTACCCTTTTGCGTTTTGTTCAACACAAAAGGGGGTTGAAACTCACACACGATGATCGCTCTGCTGTTCATCACGTGTATCCGCAAATATGCAGACACAGCAAAGATCCCTCCACAAATTCGCAACAGGTGCGAGCATCTCAACGCAAAAAGGGTTGAAATGTTTACACGATCAGCGACTACGAGTAGCATGATGCTGATCGTGTGCGTGTTGTTGTTGGCGTCAACAGGGTCGAACCGTCGTGTGTGTATTTACACTGACGAGTTCTTGATCCCTTTTTGCGGCCAGGTGCGAGTTACCATTTCATGTGGCTCGATTTAGCGACCGATGTGATTGCAGCATTGAAGCCAAGCGAGAGTATCTCTTGCTTGTGTGCTGCAATTTCAATGGCTGTTATGTGCACCGTGATGGTCGTGTCAGTTGCTTCGTGTTGCAACTGAATTGGCCCTATATAAATGGCGCGCCCGGGGACCGTGCCTTTAGGAAAAAAATCTGTTTGGTGCTAATGGATTTTACCTCAGCGAACATGATACATTAGATATTTTAGGCGAAGGTTTTCGCAAATAAAGGACAGGTAGGCACCCAACAGTCGGTTGCTGCCTTTGATGTCACAACCACCTTGGTGGCTAGGAACGCCATCAACAATAGGCATGCACATGCCACATGGGATTTGGAAATTGCCATCACAGATGATGCAACCGGAGAAAACCTCCCCTACGGAAAACAAAGGTGTGACGACAGACACCGAAAAGCCAGCCAAGGCAGGTGCTGCCAAACGCAAGACAGCCAAGGGAGGAACGCTCGAGAAGAAAACTGCTCCAAACCTGGCAACTAACGCAGCCAAGCACATCAAAAAGGTTCCAGATGCAGCGAAAGAAGTGAAAACTGCAGCAACACCCACCGCTGACACTGCAATCCAAAGAAATGCTGCGTTCAGCACGAAGGCACCAGCCGCTGCCAGTGCACCAGCCCCAGACCAGAAAGATAAATTCGATGCAGCCCAAGCAGGAATGAAGCCCGCTACAGAGAAACTCGCCGAAAAAGGCAAGTATATCAAATCAACGAGACTGCTCGAGGCTTCGTTCGCGCTCGACCCAGTCTCCCCCACTAAGGCAAGCGATGCCGATCAAGGCAAAGATGCCCAACTCCCGAGACTGCTCGAGGCTTCGTTCGCGCTCGACCCAGTCTCCCCCATTAAGGTAAGCGATGCCGACCTTAATTGCCACTCAGCCAAGATCGCTGGTGCTGCGCATTCATGTCTTTTCGGTCTTTCTGTGCTACTGCCCTACTGAACTGCAGGCGCTCTTCATCTGTGTGTGCGACCTCTCGATTATAACATATTCGTTTATCCATGCCCGACCGACGTACGTGATAAATCAACGGTATACCGGATTCATTTTGTATGAAGCCGTTCATATCAATACTGAGGAATGCTTCTGGTGGAATAAAGCCATTGCGACGAACCATCTCTAACACATATTGTTTGGATAATATGCACCAAAAATTAATTCGTTCGGCGAGCTCATTGATCTCGCAAGATGCCCTCGGATCAACTTGATCATAAAGTTATCTACTCTGTTTATATTGGCCACACTGTACAACCCTTCATCAGGAGTCCGATGTTAGTTAAGGCACATTCTGAGGCATTGTCTCTCAAAAATCCGAATCTTTCCAATTAAGCTAGGTCCCACATTAAACCACACTAGACATCCATATATGATCATCGGTTAATTTTTTTCAGTTTTACAACATTTTTTTCATTTTCTTTTTATCTTCTTAGTTTCTAAATTACGTGCTAGACAAAAAATGCTTAAATTATAGCATAATTATCTTATATTATAACTTACTGGTCCTACGCAGACGCTCTAAGCTAAACATTACATAACTATTGCATAAATTGCCTTTCGGCAACAGAACTGTGGCTGTACTTATGATTATTTGAATAACAAAGATATGATCATCGGTCTGATGAGAGCCATGTAGCATATAACTTGGACTCTGCTGTCAAGTTGACTACTATGAAACAGTCCTCTTGTCATAACATAAGCTTTATTTGCCCCGGCCAGCGCAGCCTCCACATGTTTGTTAAAATACAGATACTGATCCAGCCAGATGCCTAAGTATTTCACTACACTTTTGGTTTCCAGTGTTTGTTGGTGTTGTCTCATAAGAGCTAACTTTCGCCAGTTTTTTCGTGGTGTCTCTGCTAGCTTCCGCCAGTGGTGTTCTGAAGAGGATGGTTTCACACTTCTGGATATTGATTTTGAGTTTCCAGCTGTCGCAGTATCGCTGAACATCATTGAAATCCTCTCATAATAGTCTGTTAATGATTTTGTGGGGAGAGAAAGTAGATGACTCAGGGACATGGATTCACTTTCTTCCCACAACCTTCGCTCACACTCTACAAACTGTCCAGAAAAAACAAGGAAATGAAACACGTTGGTTACGTTTATTAAAGTTTTATTTTTGTTCTCTTTTTTTTTAACTTTCACAATTCGGCGAGACACTTAACATTTATCAATTCTGAAACCGTGGTGACACTTTGCGAATTTACTTTGTCGATAATTACTGATCGCGATTCTGATTATGATATCGTTTTGCGAAAAAACTAGTTAAAAGTTAACAACCGAAACTCCGACAGCGCGACGACCTCAACACCATTTAAGAATTTTACTTTGGAATGCTCGCACTCTCTGGTGATCATCCGCCTCCTCTGGCGAATTAAATCTGACTTAACGACGCAACTCACATCCATCAGATTCAATGGCCGCGAATTGCATCGATAGGGGAGGATTCTATATGTGTCCGTATAGGACAAGTACGATGCCCTGCGATGAAAACGATGACCGGCGGACACCTGATTAAACAGACGTAGGATCATCGGGGGCTGCGGCGATGTACCCATACATCGTTGATGATGTATGCCAGGGATCGAAATAGATTTTTGTTTCAAAGTAAAAAAAACGCTATTTCACAGATCAAATAGTGGCACACATGATGTGCATAATGTGCCTATGATACCAACGGGTCGTCATGTCATTTGCCTAAGATTCCTTGGAAACACCGATGTAGGCAATATCCAATCTAGCCATATGGCTCCGGTGCACAAGGAGGCAAATTATTTTGTTGGCATAAGTCAGCAGAAACCTCGTCGACGGCGGCAAAGGGTCAGGCTGGATGGCCATATGTTTGGATTAATATGCGGGTAAGTAAAACGAACACAGTGAGATACTGTATGTTTAATTTAGGTTTGCAGGCGGTCATCATAGGCATGGCATGGGTAAGGTTACCGAAACAATGATCATATCCATGTCCTAATTCATGATCGGTTGATAGCCGATAACGGGGAATTGTCGCAACTGTCGCGGACCTAAGGGTATAGGCGCGATATACAATTGTGAACTGTGGAAAGAATATCGGCTACAGCTATGTCAACAATACGCTGGCCAGCGTTTGTTTATCGTAAGTGAAGACATGCTGAGCCGATAGGAGATGAACTGATTCATGGAATATGAACCAGAAAAGTTCAGGATGTATGGATGCCGTCGGTTAGGTTTTCCTTTCAGGTATGATGCTGCCCCAATTGCAGGTAAGTACTATGGCTTTGCATGGAAAGAGGAAGGTGGTTAATTTAAGAGGATGGGCGGTTCTTTGGGAATGTATTAAAGAACCGCCACAATTTCAATTTTTGGTGCTGTTCTTTATATTACCAAATCGTCTGTATACGCAATAGCCTGATGAAGAGACCTTATCAAGTCGCTAGTGTAAGTATTAAAAAGGATCGGAGATAACACCGCTCCCTGTTGCAGACCGTTTATTATTTTGTAAGTAATGTTGGAGGTCACATTGCCACTTTTGAGGATGAATTTTCTTTCATTCAACATGTCATATAGTATATACAGTAGTGGTTTATGAATGCCTAGTCTCATTAGCTTGTAGTATAACCCTTCTAGCCAAATGGTGTCGAAGGCCCTCTCCAAGTCAATCAAATAAGCACCTGCGCACTGTTTCAGACTTTTATTTCACTGATCAAAAGGCTGTTAACGCTTTCGTTAGGGATCTCGGCGTTTGTCGTATTTTCATTACTGAATTCGATAAAACGATGGTTTTCTGATCACCACTGTGAAATGTCATTTTGAAGATGACGATAATTCAGTAGAACTCTATCCTCCAAGTAGTGGTTGCGGCGAATTACTTCATTTGCCTTGTACAGCTCTTGAAAGACGATCCCTACAACATTCACTTTTCCAAGGGATCTTCAAACACAAAACGTTCCTCATTTAGGATGGCGTTGTTTGTGTCTATGCCTATATTTGTCAGTATTCGTTGGTTTTCATTAGTCCGTGGTATTTAGAGACTCTGAATCTCGTTTTTATTACTCCGTCTAAATATTTTATAATTTACGGAAACATAGTAGGGTTGTTGGCTCAAGGCTAATAACCTTGCCCGTAAAAATAAATTATTATGGAAAATTTAACAAGCCTCGAGCCTTGCCAAATAAGGCCAAGAACTGATCCCGGTTGTAGTGCCGATGATGATGATGATGATACTAAGGTTGTTGGATTTTACCGCCCGAACTTTGTTGTTCCAATACAAATTTGCTTACAGCCTATAGTTGGCTTTTATCAGCTGGTGGAGATTTTTTAATCTGGACATCAGTGATATTATCTCCTGGTCGTGCCTATCAATAAATCGTCTGTACCGTAGTTTTAGTTGAGACAGAAGTCTACTTTTTTTTTCTGTGGAGTGCGTTGATTGTGGCGTTTCTGTACATGTTCATGTTGTCCGGAGGTGTGGTTTTAGCATTGTTTTGTCCATAGTTTGTTTCATGGTTTCGTCCTTTTTTTGTATTTGTGGATCTCATAGTCGGACATGTTTCTGTTGGTAGGATGGTTAATATATTTTAAGCGTTATCGTGAAACGCGTCCATCACATACCCCCATAGTTATCGGGTTGCGGTATCACACATTCACCGAGTTCCACAGCTACGCTTGGTGCTTTTATCACTTTTGATAATGCACAATGGTCGCTATCATACTCAATTGTGCGTAGGCAATTTCTATTTGGTCTGTTAGTATATGTATGTTTAAGCTGTGTGTCAATAAGCATTATATCTAGGAACGATCCCCCTCTGGAGAAGGAAGGATATTCTGTAGCTAGCAGTTCAGCCTTATATTCAATGATGTTGATCTAGCCAACCAGCTAGTTGATTTCCTCTCGTATTGGACGTGCTATTTCCCCAATCTGGGTGTTTACCATTCAAATCGCCACCTACGATGTAATAGTTCCCTTCCGAGTGAAGTTGTAAGCATCGGAAAAGAGTCTCTAGCTCCTATAAACAGATTTTGTTTATATGCTTCTGGTGCGTAGGCCGATTTCACATACATCCCCCTACCTTGTTGGAAGGGTATACGGATGATGCACGCCTCAAGCACCTGAAATGTGCCCATCTCACCACTATATATAACCTTATGTTGAAGTTCTTTTTTAACAAACATTGCCACCCCTCCTCCTTTTGTTGAGTTGGGTCGGTCTCTTCGTATAATGTCGTAGTTTGTGTGAGATAGTTTATGCCTTTGATTCAGCTTAGTTTCGCTAGCCAGAAGCACGTCAGGAGATTCGACTTGCAACAGTGTAAAGAGAGTGGCTCTTCTCTCGATTCTGATAAGTGAATTTACATTCACGACTAGAGCCTTAATTGTTTTCTTTTCGGGGGTTTATATTGACGGCTGGCGTCTGAATAGTGAGCAAGATTGTGATCACATTTGCTGGTGTTACTGTTTCTGGAGGCAAAGTATGTTGCGGCGATACCCGTGTAGTGGGTTGTGGCGTTATACCGTTTGAAATAATAGTGAAGAAGAACGTGTGATTCGAACTGACGCTATGACAGTTTGAATCACCAAAAATTGAACCTAAGCGTTACCCATCAGGCTACTGGCCGATTTTAGAATGTGGTTTTTAAACTCAACTATACTCCACTGATGTGAATTATTTTTGTTATCGCTATGGTATACGGCTCTGATGTATTTTCTTATTCGATTTTTTTCGTTCGGTGCTCTTCACTATTTTGCTTGTGAATTGTGTGTGTATCTGTTAGAGTCGCCACATCACTCCCTCCGCAGTAACTTCGTTACGATCAGATTCGTATGCGACGACGTAGCGAACGAGAGAACGTCGGAGGCTGTGTTCTATGCGGAAGTCGTGATCGTGTGTGAAGTTCTGTTTACTATGGGAAAGTGTATGCTGTGTGTACAGATCACGTCGTAGTGACCAATTATGGCGGAGGTTAGTTAGGTTGATTAACTTTGGCGTATATTAGTCTATCTGGCTCGTAAGTGTTCCGCCGAACACTGCTGCTACAAGGACTTACACGGAGTGGAAAACTGCACACAAGTAAAACACTGAGATAATAGTCACAAATGAAACACAGTATATACTTGCAATTTCGATTCCTTTTATTGTCTTAACTTAAAACAAAAACTGTTGATTTAAAACATGCATTTAAAAGGGCTAAAGCGCGTGACAAGTGTTCGTTAGTTTCCTTAAAATAGCGACGAAATATTATTGGACACTAGGATGGTACTTAATGATCCTTGCACGCACGTAACCGTTATATTCTTTATTTCTAGCACATTTTTCATTTTTTCAAAGTCCTCAACCGAATTTGTCTGTATGGCAAACCTGTTTTCTGTCAGTTTTTTAATTGAAAAATCCTCCCCAATAGAAAGCTTACATAGACTCACCAGTTCGTTACAATCCATATCTGTAGCGTTGATGGGTGGCATCTTCGCTTGCCTTTTTGCTGCCTGTTGCTCTTGTTGTGGTTGTCGTTGTGTAATCTGTTGCGATGGACATCCTATTGGGTAGGCTTTTGTTGTGCATATTGTTGCTATATTTTCTGCTGCTATTGTTTCACCAATAGCTGCTGCTTTTTAGCCAATTCCTTCTTTTTGCGACGCTTCTCAGCTAATTGTGGCCTTCTTCAAGGTCGCTGATTTCCTCCTCGTCTTCAGTCTCAGTAGTCGCTAAGCATGCAAACATGTTATTGGCCACATTGCCGTCACTATATGGAACCGGGGGAATGTATTGTCCTCTTCCATTTTGGTGGCCCTTTTAGAGCAAGTCTGTTATTACTTCGTTTGGCTTGTTGATTTTTGTCGATCGTGCCAGTAAAGAGCTCGCTGGGCGTTTTTTTAACGTGGACTTTAGTTTTAATTTTTTAATTATTCGCTTTTTCTCTGCCATTTTGCATTTTAACTTTTTTTTCTAAACACGTGCTCACATGCGCAATCAGGTGGTTAGTATTAAACTGTGTTCTTTGTTTTGACTGTCACAAAACACGTGGCTTCGTTCTCTTTTATTTGATTATATTTATATATATTAACTTTGTTTTGACTGTTTTTATCACTAGAATTTATTTATTTATAAATAGTCTATATTTCAACCACTCCTGACCCATAAAAGCAGCTTTTGCATTTAACTCGATCGCCGAATTGAAAACACGTCCGCACTCGGTCACTGTGTATCATTGTATGACCCCAAGTACGCACTCCTACACACATGGCGCAACATCTTCCCCACGTCAGCTTCCAAAACTGCAGTAAATGATGATTAATTGAAAGAACTAAATTGACAGATTAGAGAATGGCGGGAATGGTCCGAATTCTTGTGGTAATGGGAATATGTCATATATCGCCACATCGATCACTACGAATGACAGCTAGCATATTAGTCTATCCTGTCAAAATGAGATAAAGTCACTGGCTTATCAACTAAACTTTTTAAGGTAGTGAAAGGCGAGTTTGGAAGACTTTGTAAGTACATCTTTTTAATAGGTATACCAGACACAATATGTAATTAACCCTTGAACATCAAACTAGACCACTAGCAAATAATTTCTTTTCACATGACACGCGCTCTCAAAAGGTATTTCAAGGCACCCTGAAATGTCAGAAACAATTCGGAAAAGGAGTAAGCAAATAACGGAGGTATCAACGTGCGTTACCAGGATATTATAATGGGTATTATATATGAAGAGTAATATAACTACTTTCTTGTCGTTCGGCATAAGAATGATTCTCTCTGCATATCTGTCGCTTTAATGTTTAACGTGAACCGATGCGCACCGATCGATTATCGCGTAAGGCGGAAGAATATTTTGAGCACTGGAATGCACTCGGCAAGATCAGTTGAGCAACTACAATGATTTTTCGGGAAAAAGGAACAGGAGAGTCACGTCACGGCTTTGGGAAGAAATAGAGGAAGATGTAAGGAAGAGTTAACGCAAAATGTAAAGGAGGATATAGAGGAAGCTGTAGACGAAAACTTAGAGTAAAAAGTAGAGGAAGTTGTAAACGAGTAAAAGTAAAAGGAAGAACAAAATTTGATTTTGGTTTTGATTTTGGTCAGGGCAGAACCCTCATATATTTAGCTCAGTTCAAGCGATGTATTAACAGTAGCCAAAATTTTAGATTATCTTGTGGCGTTTATAACAAATGCACACACATTGTGTATTGTGAAAAACACCGGACGAAAACCGAATAATAAAAGCATCAGAGCCGTATACCATAGCGATAACATAACAAAATCCACATCAGTTGAGTGTACTTGAGTAGAAATCGAATTCGTACACACGGCCAGTAGTCTCATGTGTTAAGCATTGCTTCAATTTTTGGTGATTTTAACTGTCATAGCGTCTGTTCGAATCACACGTTCAGCACTATCAGCGCAAGCGCTATAATCTTATCAACTTAAAAACCAAGATATGGTGTACGTAATATGTAGACAAGAGTAGGTGTAACCAGGATAAAGGTAAGACGAGGATCGACCAGTGAATAAATGCGGAAGGAGATATGAGTATGCGGGGATGAGTGCAGGAATGGGTAAATGTTGGGGATTAGGAGTAACTAGTAAGCACATGAAGTTTGAGAGCAGAAGAGTTGAGGTTGAAGTCAAAGGAGGCGGAGTGAGAATTGGCGCTCGATAACATTCGCGAAATGGGTTAATTCGACCCATAAGAGGTGTGATAGGCGGGCAAGCAGAATAGACGCGGATTATGTCAGTTACGGTAGTTAGTGTGAAATGTAATGAAGTAGGGGAAGCTTGAGCAATTGATGTAACTTGGAAGACGACAGTGAATAAAGATAATGTCGGTATGAATTCTGCGCCCCCCAAGTGTGTTTAGGTTAATTAGATGGAGACGGCTTGTATATGGAGGTGGAATCAGAGGATATCCTCAATTCAATCCTCGAAGGACGAAACGTAAGAGACGACATTGGACGAGTTAGCGCATGAAACGTTCAGATAACGAAACTGCACACTAAAGAATATATAATCTGGAAAGTGTATAGCAAACGGAATATCTCTCATGAACCTTCTGTGATTCACCCAGATAACTCTAAAGCATTTGGAACTGCATATCAGATGAGATATAACTCATAAGACAAGAAGAGACCCACAAACCATTGTTGTTATTTTTGCTGACTACTGATAAATCTGTAATATAAAAAGAGGCAACAAGGGGAACGCGGTGAGAAGTAATTGTAGTAGATTTAAGAGTATAGCACATACGAAACCACTCGAACATCCAAAACAATTCTCCTTAAATGTGAATCCAACCCTAGTGTTTAAGTACAAGGGTGTTCGGAAAATTTTCCGACCTCAACGTGAAGATAGCAGCATTCGTCAATAAAAGCTAGTGACTATCGTTGTGCATCTTTTGACAGTTACTCGCCAAAATTTCAGCCATTTGGGATGCGTCGTTTTAATTTGACAGTCGTTTGAGTGAGTCGAGTGAAAAGTGTGTGTTTTTGTGAAAATGGCCAAATTGAGTATCGAGCTGTCATTAAATTTTTTGTTTTTGAAGGGCAATACGCCTACGAAAATCAAAGATGAGTTGGATTCTGTGTATGGGGACTCTGCATCATCATTTACTACAGTGAAATTTTGCCCAGCTGAATTTAAACGTGGCCGTGAGAGCTCGGGAGACGATAAACGTTCGGGACGTCCAAAAACTGCAACAACTGGCGATAACGTCGCTAAAGTTCACCAAATGGTGCTAGACGACCGCCGGACTAAAGTGAGAGAGATAGCAGAGGCCATGCAAATGTCCAAAGAACGTGTTTGTCACTTATTAAATCAAGATTTAGGCATGAGAAAGCTGTGGGCGCGTTGGGTGCCACATTTGCTCACCAAAAACGTGTTCGAATGAACATTTCCAACGCTCTGTTTGGGTAGTTTAGGCGCAATAAGTCCGGGTTTTGGCGCCGATTAATTACTGTCGATAAAACTGTGGACTGTAAAGAGGGAATTGGCTCCAAAAAAAAAAGCAAAATCTGTTTTTTCGGCTGCGAAAGTGATGGCGACTGGTTTTTGGGATAGTCATGGAGTTATCTCAATCTATTATCTTAAAAAGGGAAAAACCATTACAGGAGCATAGTACGCATCATTACTCGACCAAATGCAGGTAGAAAATGCGGAAAAACGGCCACATTTGCAGAAAAAGAAAATCCTGTTTCACCAAGACAACGCACCGTCTCACACCTCAGCGGTTGCCATGGCGAAAATCCACGAATTACACTTTGAACTGCTTGACCATCCGCATTAGTCACCAGATGTAGCCCCAAGTGACTTTTTTTTTTTTTTTTTTGCTCGGAGGACATTGATTTTCGTGAAATGAGGAGACAATCACCTTCGTGGACAGCTATTTTGCAAAGAAAAACGCCGAGTACTATTTGGACGTGCTAGAGAGATAGGAGCATCACTGGGAGAACTGTGTAGAAAAATAAAAATAAATTTTAAGAAAAAGTCTTGTAGCTTTGTTAGATCGGAAACTTTTCAGTCTGCCCTCGTAGCTTATGAACTTCGATTTGAGGAAGACGAGAGGCCGACACTACTCATAAATGGAGCACTTGCAAGGATTAACTGACGCTTTCGATCTTGCAAATGTGGGACATATAACATGAAGATCACATCTGACTACCATATTCTAGAAGAGGACGGACAAATTTACGTAGAGCGAAACAGGAAACAATATATGTACATGTAAAGAAAAGGGTAGATGGAATTGAGAGGATGAAGAAGTAAAACGATACGTGTGGGGAGGCACGTTATTTTCCCCAATAGACCAAATTTTCGTAAAACAACCGCGAATAGATTAAAACGTTATAAATGCTTGTACCTATTATTCTATTATTTAGTTGAATTATTTTTAGCACGTTCAATAAGTTTTTTTTTTTCTTTTTACAGAAACTGATAATTTATATTATTTATTGTATTAATGATTGATCTGCTCTGTGATTCTAGTCTCTGTCAACTTCATGGACAGACAGCTAGACTTCTTTTTCACAACTAATCACATTATTTTTTCAGTTTCATCCTTTCAATATTTGAAAAAGACCACCCTCCCCATTTTTGTGTGTTTTTATTTTTTTTTTGACGAATTTTTACTCCCGTCAAAAATACAACAATCCCAGCTACTAATAGTTCCTCTGCCCAAATGGATAATACTATGGTTCAACATTCCCTTTTATTTGCTATAATTCCGAACCTACGAGTTTCGAGAGGAAGGTCTTAAGGAGAATTGTTGGCCTCGTATGTGAGGAAGGATGGTTCCGGAGACGCTACAACCATGAGTTGTACGCAATATACCTTGAAGCTAATGTTGTAATAAAAATTAAGCTCGTTAGACTCCGGCGGGCGGGACACCTAGCTCGAATGAGCGAAGAGGAGCCTGCCCGGAATATCCTTGTAGCTGGATGTATGGAAGGAGACAGCGCGGCAGACCTCGTCTGCGATGGAGGGATGGCGTAGACCAGGATGCCCAGAGCCTGGGAGTGCCAAACTGGATGACATCGGCTCGAAATCGGGATCGGTGGAGAGATTTGTTAAATAAGGCCAATGCCGGATCTCGGTTGTAGTGCAGATGATGATGATGATGACCAATCCTTAACATTGCCCATCTAAAGTAAGTATTTGTAAACCATAGTACAAAATAGTTGAAAGCAATTGTGGGGCACTTTCCTCCGAAAGTGTACGTTTATCGACTGCATAATCTTATGGTTCTTATCTTCAGTTTATCTCTACCAAAACTATTTAGTCAAAACATAAGCCAACTTAACAAGCGACCTCAACGCATTTTTATAGTTTGTCTATTGCCTATAACTTGGAAATATCTGTGGCGGTTCCTTTGAACGCCACTGTTTACCTTCCCATTAACCCTGCAAGTAACTGCTCCCTAGAGCACCAAAAACCTGGAAAGCATGTACTTACCTTGCCATAGCTTGTACTACAAATACCTGAAATGCTGTAAATCCATAATATTCGCTGATGCAAAATCCATCAGCACCAAACAGACATGTTCCTTATAAGCAACCAACATGACCCAAACCATCTCATTACACATGTCTTCGAACGAATTCCGCCGCACACATGCGAGAGATATTTCTCTTTTTCCTTTTCACCTACAGGCACATCGATCGGTACCCCAACCGACAAGCATCAGCATTCTATGAGCATTACCCCCAGGGGCATGCCAGCATACAACGCAGCATATTCTTATAATTCAATTCGGTTACGACATTACGTAACCGACATGAATCCTCGAACCTGTTCATGCACACAAGAAGAAAGAATTTTTCCACACACGTGCATGACAAGTCACATTCACGGAGCCATCGGTCGATCGTACGATCCGCATTAGCATACCTCTCCACCGGATGCCTGGGTATCAAAAAAAATGCTGACTAAGGATGTACAAATCGTATAAACACCCAACGTCTCCCTATAAACCATATTTCTCGGCCGCAACCCTTTCGGTAGTGATTTCGGTCTACCTACCTGCGGACATGCACAACAAAACGGCATAAATGCTGTACGTAGTTTAGCTTAATATAAACACACAGATACCCTTTCAGGATGGCTGTCCCAGCTGCGAATGCTCTTCTAAGTTGTTTATTCAATTTCATGACCATGGTTCGCATGCTGGGCGACACACTGCATGAACAACGAATCGATCATCGTGTATGTGTTTCGTGCCCTTTTGCTGGGACCAATGTATGGGAAATCATCCCCTTTTGGTCGACGAGCAGAAGATGAAATTGTACTTTCTGAAATTAATCAATCGCGATACAGATTCCGTGGAGGCAAGTCTGAGCCGAGCCAGTGCATACAAGAGTGTCCTACTTTGTCAATATAAATTTATGCAGTTTTATATAAAGTAATGTTTGTTCTGACAGTTTAATATAGTGCCTATCTCTAAGTTGACTATCGCTTACGCTAATCATTAAGTTTGAATAAGTAAATTAAGAGACAGATGGTAGACTCGAAAGAGATTAATAGAAACCCCACATATCAACTAATCCACTTGCTATCATCCGTTGCCAACATTTCAATTAGTTATATTTCTCTGGTACAATCTTTCTCATGACTTTTCCTATTTTGATTTTTTATCTCTTCACTCCTCGCGTCCTCTCTTATTAGAATACAAATCTTTTTCGCCAAACTTACAATCTACTTCACCTGGCCCAGATGGTATCCCTGCAATACTCCATTGAAATGGTTCCTCTATTCTCTCTTGCCCTTTGGAAATCTTCCTTTAAATCCCTCTGTCACGATGTATTGTCCAACATTTGGAAAACCTCGCTTAATACTGTCACACAAAAATGAGGATTTAAATGCGATGCCACTAACAGTTTCACACGTGCCCAAACTTTTTGAAAATTTTAACTTTTCTTTAGAAAAATTTAACCTTTCAATGCAAAACTTACATTCTTAAAAGGCAACGCGGATTTCTTATTGGCAGGTCAACAAACACCAATTTTATCGAATCCACATCTTTCACACTCTCAGTCCTAGAAAGCGCAAAGGCGTTCGACGTGATTATAACCGATCTCAGCAAAATTTTACAGTACAGAATTGACCATCGACCGCTGAGGACGTAAGCGAAGTGAATTGAAGTGAAGTGAGTGCAACCATTAAACCAAACATTGTGTATCGTTGATCTACGTGCCATAAGTGCATATCGTGTATCTACGCACCGTAATAAAAAAAAAAGTGATAATACGCGGTAAACTAAGTGTTCCTGTTCGCGTGTGTATGCGTATAGTATATGAAAACAAATACGTAAAAACTTGTGAATAAAACATTTATATAAATAAACAAAGTAACTAACTGTACTGCCCACCATGGACATCCTTAGATCTATTAAAAGCAAGGAATCTTCTGGATTAGATAGTATTCCAAACATTGTTCTAAAGCACTTACCTCTTAAAGCAGTGAAGGTTTACACTGTTTTGTTAAACAACGCTCTAAATGGTGCATATTATCCAACCCGTTGCAGTAGTCCATTCGATCCCCAAAAGGAGCTAAGACAGCCAAATCTTCGCTCGATTAGTTTCATCAGCAAGGTTTACGTGAAAATTATAAATAAAGCATTGGTAAACAGGTGTGATGAAAATGGTATTATTGCGAACAAACAGTACGGTTTCAGAACGGAACACCATACCTTTCATGCCGCGCCGAAATTTGTTTCCGACATACAGTGGAACAAAGCAAAGCAACAATGCACAGGGGCCTATTTGGTTGATTTTGAAAATTCCTTCGATAGCGCATGTTTAGAAGGACTTGTATAAGTTAAACACGAACTATTGATTTTTAGTTTTTAAAAAAACACAACTTTATTTAAACATAATCTCTAAGCAACTAACTACAGACTAAGTTACAATTTTATATTTATACTAGCTGCTATGCGACGTTGTCAAGGATGCTGGGTCATAAAATATTGTGATGAAGTCATAGTGCAACATTGTTGTCATCACAGATGCTGCGTGATGATGAAGCATTGCTAGTGCGACAATGTCCATTGTGATGATCTGGTTCTATGGTGATACGCACGGATGCATGCGCAGATCAGTTTATTGGTTACGCGTGAACGCGTGCACAGATGTCTTTATGGAGCAAGTACGTGCTTATGGGTGGTAATATGTGCGCAGATGTTTTTATGGAGCAAGTGCGTCCCTATGGGTGGTCATACGCATGAATGCGTATGCAAATTGATTTCTGTTTAATGTGGATGCCTGTGTGGATTACAATGTATTTAATACAATGTATTTAATGATTAGCCGTGTGTTAACTTATATAAGTTAACAAATCTAAGTATGTCCGAATACTTGTTATACATTATCTATGATATGATGATGGGTAACCAATTTGTGGTGAAATGTAGAGATATAATCTCTTACAAGAACTTCCACATTAAAAATGGAGAACACATTGATGTCATCAACAGACGTCTGCAAGATGACTTCAATAGAGTCAAACGTTTTTGGGATGACTGGAAAATAAAGATCAATTTCCAGAAAATAGAGACTATCCGTTTCAGAACGCCCCTGCCCATGGCATCATGGGATACAAAGCGGAATTGGAAGAATTTACTATTGTAGGAAGTAATCATCTTCCTATGCAAGTAAATACTCTCAGTATCTATACTTTGATAAGCATATATCAGCTTCCCTTTCTGCAGCTAAAAATGCATATGCCATGACAAGAAGTCTTTTCCGTAGTAGTCTTTTGGACTCCAAGATTAAATTAATTTCATACTCGGCATTCATCCGACTAGTATTGGTGTATGGTTGCCCGATATGGTATAACATATCCCCATTCTACATGGAAAAGTTTCGGCTGTTAGAGAAGTGATATTTGCTTTCTACTCCAATAAAATTCTATATGAAAAATCAGGACTAAACAGGATAGACAACTTTATTATCAAAATTATTCGTAGTCACGGGCTCCTCGATAGTATAGTGGTTGGTATACCCGCCTGTCACGCGGGAGACCGGGGTTCGATTCCCCGTCGTGGAGCCTCGGGCGCAAGACTAATGACCTTGTCCGGAATAAACAAGTCATTATGAAAAATTTAACAAGCCTCAGGACTTGCTAAATAAGGCCAAGACCGGTTCCCGGTTGTAGTACCGATGATGATGATGATTCGTAGTCACATTGCAGGGGCGATGTGCATTAAAAATGATCTTATATCGGGAGCATTTTATCCTAATGATATGTATATGGAGACTACTCTTCAGAATACGTTTATTCCCCCAGAGGTGCTGAGAGAAATTGAAATTTTTATAATTACTTTAATATGTAAACTTAAACAAAAATTGGATGAAGTACGTTTATGAGTACTGTGGGGAGGAAGCATTGTGCCTAACACGGACACTCTGTTCATCTTCCTCCTCCATCATAAATTGTTCGCCGAGTAAAAGAACGAAACTCCGCTGCGTTTGTCCACAACTTTGAGTAAAACACCAGGGGAACAATGAGACACCATCGATCCTTCAGCAAAAATGTTCTTCAACATTAGAAGTAAAAAAAAACACAAGTAAAAAAACGAAACACACGGAATATTGTTTTTTTTTTGTGTATTATAAGTTGTGTTTATTGTTCTGCTTTAGGTAAAAATATTTATTTAAACTTCAAAACTCAGTATAAAGATAGCGGTAGCACTTAGTCAAAAAGAAACTCAACATCTGTATTTACTTACACAAATACTGGTGAGAAAAGAAACAACTCCGACTTCGAACGGCACTCGACACAAATACTCGACTGGGACGTACGCATCCTCGCACCTTTATGGAGAGCGGGAGCGGCACAACCGTGGTGGTCGGCGGATGTAATTGGACTCAGCGATAAACGGCTCCTGCAGAGCCGACTCGCTAATGGGGTGAGTTTCTGCTGTGGTGGTAGATATCTTCTCCACTAAGGATATGTATTTACTTACCACCAGAGAAACGTAAAGTCTCTCTCTGTGGAACAGAAAACCAGATCTTGTAATAAAGATCATGGTGGTACACATGTATATGTGTACATCAGTTCATTCATGGGACAAAGCCATGAGAACGAAACTGAGACAAAGAAAGGCCATAATGTGCATCCATGAGATGTGAGTTCGGCTGAGCGAAAAAGCCGAATCTCATTCGATGCTAATTGGGTTTGTGTTTGTTTATACCGCTGCTGATGAGAAGCAGATCTCGAAATATGAGATGATAAAGGGAAGATGTGCATTGCGGCTAAATAAATAGGCGGCAATGCAATATGGAACTGTGCTAATGGGGTTTAGTTAGATTACCGGTGTTTATGGCATCGCTGATAAGGGTAGGTATTCAATTCCTATTTGCATTTGCCTGTGCTGTAGGATTTAATTGGTCCAAGAGACGCGAGATGTGTATATTTGTTTTGGTCCCTTGGGTGTAGGTCGCCAGCCAATGTGTATGTATGCTGATTTATGATACACCTGGTGAGGGCGGGGAATAGGCGACGCAATGTTTATGGTCCCCGTTATGATGGTTACATTGTATGTAAACCAAATCGTTTTGTTTTCAGGAATTCATCAATGGGGATTTGCTTGGCACCCAAGGTGCCGAATTGGTTTTGGAATTCCTGATAAGTTAGGAAACAATTCTTACAGGGAATTTGTATGCGAAGGGCTGCATGAAAGGTAAGGATTCTTTACAGGGACTTTTAGATAAATAAATTTGATCTATTTAATGCGTGAAGCATTTCAGGTGCTAATGTGATAGCGAACTTAAGGAAGTTGGGTAGCAGTTATGGGGGTTTTTCAGGTAAGTGGGCCGTGGGGTTTGGCGGAATCGCCACAGTACTTCAACCAATGTTAAAGGCCTATTATATCAAACAACTTCGAAATACCCTGAACTTTATAATTAATCGCAGCTTATGTTGGACTATAGGATATACATACATCCAACTGTTTTACTTAACTCTGTCATCAGTACTATCTCAAGATCAATTTATAAAAAAACTGAAAAGAATTTTACCAGAAAAGACTGGTAAAATGAACTTCGTCACACACACTATGAGGTTAATTATGATGATACTCTCTCAACTAGGTGTTAATTATCTTCCGTGCCTGTAGAATTCATCAGAGCGCCACCCTTTCTATGATTGATTCCACTTAAATGAGCGCCTCCTTGGCTAAAAGCCAAGCTTGGTTAAATTGCAAACGCACCGTGATTTGCCCACACAGACGCAGGCTCCGATCACAATGCATGTCATTTGGCATCGACGCTGCAATGTCTTAATGAGATTTTAATTAAACACAAACTGGCTGCCAGTCCATCGTTGGTCCATTACCAGCTCCGTCTATTGCACGCACGAAACATGTGTTAAAGTCATTCCAACTTATGGTAGCTTTATCATTTTCACAGTCTGATGGGGGTAAACAAAATGTCCTGGACGCCATTATGTGCTCTGAGGCATCTAAGAGTCGAAGCCACTATACGACGCTGAATATCAATTAAATTGGCTTAGGACCTTGCGAAGCTGTGAAACTGCAGAATTGTATATCTTTTCTTGTTCTTGATGTTCTCATGCCCCGGGCTAATCACTTTATAATGAAAGGAGCTCGGATGTGCGTGAGATTAATTGGAAAGCGGGTCCTTATCATTTTGCTGAGCGTATTTAATTAAGCATATTGACGTGTTGCGTGAAACTAGTGAAATTTACAAGCTCTGGTCGTGTTTGCCAATGGACCCATAGATCATGTTTAATGTGTCATTAGTTTAGTACAAGGGGTAATTCAACTAATTGCGGTGTTTGTCAATATTCTATAGAGCAATGAACTATTACCGTTTGCAGCGTTAGATACAAATGCATCAAACGTGTAGAACTTAATAACAATTTTGAACAGTCCCCGTGGATCAGCTAACATCCTGATGAATTCTTTTGTTTCACATAACTCTATCCGCAACATTTTCAGATAAGCTTTCCTAGAAGTTATAGAGCCCTAGAAGATGACGATTTGCTCTCTCACTCTTCTTTCAATTCATCAATGAAGCCTATCACGCAGTTGCTTGCTAATTTCGTTATACTTCGAACTTGCTGGAAGCAGACATCATGATGACAAACGATGTGATGGCATTTTATACATTTCCCAGCAGTTGGCGCTCTGTAGGTTCATTTACCACGATGATAACGTAGGCAATTGGAGAAGAGACTTTCCTTCTTTGCCATCCCTTATTTTCTGTTTATACTGGCCTTCTTTAGTTTGATCCATTGCTGAGACTTGTCTTGGCCTTGCTGTGCTGTTCCTCTACAGCCTAAATAGTTCTTTTTGATCTGCTTCTTTCTACTTCAGGTCCAGGATCTAGTCAGTGGTGGTTCTTCGGTTCCCAGAATGTGTGAATAGAAGGGAACTCATCACACATATCAGCTTCAACCTCCGAGGGATCATTGAGAAGTATAAACTCTGCTGGTTCCTCATTGCCGTGACTATGGTGCTACACGAACCACTGTTTCGCTTTGGAAACCAGCAACAACTCGAAGGACCACAAATTGGTTAACCATAGAATAGAAAACCACAACTCACTTTGACTATGCTAATAATATTTTTATTAAGCAAAAATGATTTACTATAACTTTAGTTGAGAGACACCGACGAAGAAGTTTTTGTGATGCACTGACGGCGACAGACATGTTTTCGGTTACGTTCTGTATATAACACAATTGCACGCTGGTCTTAATTTGTTCTCGGCCACTGATCTTCAATTCCTTTAAGACTACCGCTCAATCATATATTTGTGTCATTGACCTCAATTCCAGCCGAATTTTCAGCTGGCCGCTTTGTGAAAGTCATGTGAACGTGCGGATCGTGGGGTCTTCATGTTGCCTTAGACGGTCTTTTGACCTCCGCCTCATTCGACATTAAAATGTATTTTGCGGACTTCAATTTGAAGGTTGGTCGAGGGCGTGTCATGTTGCGTTTTGCAAAAACCACATATAACTATCTTCGATACTGTGCCTTTCTTAGTGTTATGCTTGAATATGGAAGCGAATACGGATTTCCGTAACTCCTGGGAGACTTTTAAGTCTTGTCAATTCCGCCAAACTAAAGATCCTGTTTTTCCGAAGTGCGTCTCTAGCAACTTCCTAACATCCTTTGGGTTCCAAGCGATAAATAGAGGATTCCTCATGGCTTCTTTCACCATTCCCAGGAGCGATCTTCACAGACACGCAAAGTTTAAGATGTGAGTGAAAGTGGCCGAAGTATCTTCAAATGATGTTGTGGGTACTTGGTCCTTAGGTAGGGTGCTTCAAGGGCACAGGTTCATCAGTTTCCCAACAAATGGTTAGGATTGCAACGCCTACAACGTCGCAGTGCTGTTATTCACCGGCACGCTCCGTAATTTTCTCAACATAATGCGATTCTCTTTTGCACCAATTAAAAATGCAATCAATGGTTCTTTATTGATCATGTGACTGTTTCACAAATGATATAACTTAAATTACGTTAACTTAAGGGGCTGGCTTTCAAGTGCCGGTAGAAATAAATAAAATGATTACAAACGTATTTTCTATCGTAAAGTTCAGGATTAAATTTAATGAGGTTTAAACCTTGCCAATATATATAGAGTTCACTTTTACATACATAAACTGTTTACAAACTTATTTTATTGTTGATCGAAATTGAAGTTACAAAATCGGACACTAGTTTAATTTTACACTGATCTATTGTTGTTTTATTGTCGATCGAAACTAAAGTTACAAAATGGTACACTACTTTCATTTTACACTGATCTATTATTTTGTTTTGTTGTCGGTCGAAATAGAAGTTACAACTTGGTACGCTAGTTTAATTTGACACTGATCTATTTTCGCTTTTGTGTCGATTGCAATTAAAGTTAGAAAATGGTACACTAGTTTAATTTTACAAAGGTACAGTGTTAATTACAATCAAAATGAACTGACTTGACTTTAAAGATTTTAATTTCTACAAAACTACTGATTCAATTTTTAAGTACACCGAAAAACTCCAGGAGCTCGTCCACCGACTGTTGGTAATATTCGACTGACATTTTACCCATTCGTGCGATGACCTCGCACGAACGAAAAATCTTCCCCAGCATCCCCGGACCACACGACACACCGACAACGACCCTCGACGAACGATCCATACAAGACGGCACACACATACTCCATTACCACGGTCGCCTATGCCGGGCATTCCCCAGCACGAAAAGCGGACACACAAATACGACTCCGGGTCGCGAGCAACCCCTGCAGCTGCAGTAAATTATCGTACGATGGTGTTTATTTAATCCAACTGCGCACAGCACTTTAGGGTACTAGTGCCCGTTCGCAGGCGGTCGATACAACGGGAAACTAGATCGCAACCAAAAGGGTTGCAATTGTACGCTAGGTGGCATTAGGAGGGCATTGGATGTTTATTCCCTAGATCAACGCACACAGCATTTCCGAAGACCTCGTATCTTTAGCTGCGCTTCATCGGTGTTGTCCCCGGTTCGCACCAACTATACCGCCCAACGTGTCTTTTTAAGTTTTCTGTCGCTCGGCTAAGCGACCGAGATGTTTAAACTGGCTAAAGACAGAAAGAGTATCCTCTGCACGTGTGCGGCGGAATCGAAAAGGGAAAACGTGCGCCCAAATACATTTCACGCTATATTGGTTGCTCAGGGAATTGACCGTATCTCCTAAATAAGAAGATAGTGCAATTGGTGGAAATCATGCATGGGATACATATCGTTGGCGCCGTATAATAACGCCGCACTACATGAATGAGATTTCTCTTTCAGGGAATTTTCGAAGATGCTTTGCATGCATCCTGTGGGGAAAACTCGTATGAGTAGAAATGTCTGAGTTTAATTGCAGCGAAAGGAAATTTGATATGCCCACTTCCCTGGTAAGCAATTGCTCAGCTATACCTGCCAAAGAACTTGTGGTATAAGGTCTTTGTAGGCTTGGTGATGTTTCCGAAATATAGGCGAAGAGATAAGTAGTGGCGTTGGAAGAAGCCGCCACAATGTCCCGAGTGTCAGGCGTTCTTCCCTGATGCCATTAAAATATGATAGCTCGTTAGGTCTAACAATTTTTAAAATTATTTCACTAACGTCTGGGACAGCTCCTGCGTCTCGCACTCCTTTTTAGCTTCATAACGTGTCATCCTTTGCTCTTCCTCAAGTGCCGTTGATTGGATGAGACAGGATCCGTCTGGCTAAGTGAAAACTCTTCTTCATAGATGTCGTCCCCCGTATTTGAGATGCTCTCAATAGCTATAGATCTGCTTGTTCCACCCTTGCCTTCGCCTCGACGATTTCGACCTTCTGCCTGACAAAGGTGATTACTAAATTGACTTATACTTTTTCCTTTGATGATCGGACTGACCGTACATCGAATTTTCGACAGATCGTGTATCGTTCTCCTCACAGGTGGTACGCGTTCTCTCTTCTTCACTGATGTCAGCCAGTGGCTCTTCTTGTAAGTGCATCGGGTTGGTTGTCTGCACGGAATGTGGTGACTCCGGGACAGTAGTTCCCTTCTTCTGATGTGATGGCGACAAATACTGCGGATTCCCCATAAGGCATGTACGCGACACTCCTCCTATGATGCAAAAGCTGGTACACTGCTATCCACCGCACGATGAAAAAAATAATAATTTAAGAGCTTTATAGAGAAAGCTGTACAACCTTGTCTATTCATCGGGCACTGACTCATATTCACTTGCACCGGCGATTGATTGAGGGGTCGTTAACAATGCGCTATAGAGACGGGATTGCGAAAACATCTAACATAATAAATTCATTAACTAAAATAAAAGACTTTTATTTTCACCGCTTGTTACAGTGAATAGGCGATGTTTCTCCAGTGGTAACGCCGTTATTGATTTAACTACTCTAGTAACAAGCACCCTCCTAGTTTTCAAGGTCCTAGCGAAGTTAACGTGCGCTTGGTCTACTCTTGCACTGTGCGCAGTTGCAGGTAAGATATCATCTCCCAAAAGACATGTGACAGATACTCCCGCTTCTACGCAAGCAACTGGTATGGTGCGATCCACCCAAGCGTGGAAAGCCGGATATTCTGGTGCAGCGGTGTCGTCCTCGATGTAGGGGATTTTTTAAACAAAGATTCTCGTTGTTGCCAAGATCCGACTCAAAAATCCAAAAATGTCGTGTATGGGGATGTCCCCTAAATTAACTTCTGAAAAATGTCGTGTATGGGGATGTCCGTTAAATTAACTTCTGAACGGAACGTCCGTAAACCACGTGTAGTGGATGGAAACAAGGGAATAAAAACTTACATTTTTCCAACACAATTCAAAAATACAAAATTTCTTTGACGTAAATAAAAATACACATACTCATATACAATCTCTTTGTAAAGAAGGAATTCTTTCCTCCGTGCGTTCACACCCGGAACTGAATTGCAACATCCTCATTTGATTGGTCCTGATCCGCTGACCATGAAGTTATCTTTACTGCTGATACCTGTGCTGCTGTTATGTGTGTGTTTCATTCTCTTTTTGACATCGTCATGGCTGCACAACTCTAACTGTGAATGTTTACACCGCGGAAACCTAGCGATTGTTCAGCAGCGGCGAGAATTGGCCAACAGTAGAAGTGCTGTTTAGAATTAAGATAACACCAGGCCACGTAGATCTACGAAGACCCATCAAAAATTTCAGGGGCTTGGTTGAGATATTTTTGGCGCAAGGCTAATAACCTTGCCCGAAAAAACAAATTATTATGGACAATTTAACAAGTCTCGGATATGGTCCGGATACCGGTTGAGAGACTTGCTAAATAACCCCAAGACAGGATCCGGGTTGTAGTGCCGATGATGATGATGATGATGATGATGGTTGAGATATTTTAATACGTTCACCATATAGTTCGGACCAAACGATTACCACCTCTTTTTATCATTCCAAAACTTCTCCAGTCGGAAGACATTAGTATCAATTGAGGATTGTGGAAATAGTTTACTCGAGTTTTTCTCCAGTAGGACTTAGGGCTTCTATAAAAGAGGCATTATTAAGCCACGCTCTCAATGCCGAAAAAATGTGGAACAAAGCGATTAAAGAGTGCTTCATTTCCAAATGTAGATCTTTAAGCGGGCAATTCGCTTTTCGGGGACTGCCAATTTAACAGCAGGTCACCTATGTTTGCTTATACGAGGGTTGCCTCTTATGTTTCGGGATTTGGCAACCCTAGTGTTGCAATCCGGCAATTGACAGCTCTGTCGTAAAGTTGGACATTTTTAAGGTTATACGCACTCAGAACGTTTTGACATACGAGCGCTATTTGTGTTGTTCACAGTAACTTAAAAGATTCATCTCGGCCCAAAAATGGAATTAAATCGTCAACATTTTCGTGCGATTATTTCTTACAACTTTCGGCGTGGATTAACTCAGCAACAGTGCATGGATGAACTTAATTCAATTTTTGGCGATGAAGCTCCATCAAGGACCAGTGTTTATCGATGGTATGGTGAATTCAATCGTGGTCGTAGTTCACTCCAAGATGAATTTCGTGAAGGTCGTCCAAAATCAGTTGTTGTTCCGAAAACCATTGATGCTGTGCGCGAACTAATATTGGAAGATCGTCATGTGACCTATCGTGAGATTGAGACAACCTTAGGCGTTAGTGGGACTAGCATCCATTCAATATTGCATAAACATTTGACTGTCAACAAAATTTGTTCGCGTTGGATCCCACACAATTTGTCAATCGCCCAAAAAAAGCTCGTGTCAATTGGTCGAAAGAAATGCTCAAAAAATACGGTCGTGGTGCTTCGAAACACGTCTATGACATCGTGACAGGTGATGAATCGTGGATTTACGCGTATGAGCCTGAAAGTAAACAGCATTCGACTGTCTGGGTGTTTCAAGATGAGCCAAATCCAACAAAAATTGTTCGCGCACGAAGCACTTCCAAGGAAATGGTCGCTTGTTTTTTCGAAAAAACTGGACATGTCGCAACCGTACCACTAGAACAACGCAGAACAGTCAATTCTGAGTGGTACACAATCATTTGTTTGCCAGTTGTCTTCCAAGAAATCAGGAAAACCAACCGCCGAAGACGGATCACTCTTCACCACGACAATGCGAGCTCTCACACATCGGCTGCAACAACTGCATTTCTGAGCACCCAAAACATCGATTTGATGGGTCATCCGCCGTATAGTCCTGACTTGGCACCGAATGACTTCTTTTTATTCCCGTACGTAAAAAACCAACTGACAGGTCAACGTTTTTCGACACCTGAAGAAGCGGTTGCTGCATTCAGAATGCATGTGTTGGAGATACTTCAATCAGAGTGGCAAAAGTGCTTCGATAATTGGTTCAAACGCATGCAAAAGTGTATAGATCTTCATGGGGAATATTTTGAAAAACAATAAAGTGATTTTCGATGATCAATATTTGTTTTTGTTCTCTAATCCCGAAATATAAAAGGCAACCCTCGTAATGAATAAACTTACGCCAGAGCAACGTTTACAAATTGTTCAAATTTACTTTCAAACTAATGGTTCAGTTCGTGAAACTCATCGCGCCCCACTTCCATTTTTTAGTCGACATGATCGCCCATCAGATCAGTTAATTCGATTAACCATGGATCGTCTTCGCATCGTGTTTATACTTAATAATAATACGCGTCTCGTAAGATCCCGTACGGTGCGCACCAAGCATGTGCTGGCGGCTGTAGTACACGGAAATAAAGAGCATCCAAATGAATCGCTTCGTCATCGGGCGCAACAATTGGCTTATTCTGCATCTTTCTGTAGGATTTCGCGTAAGTATCGTGGTTTTCGTGTTTACAAGGAGCAACTGTATATGAATTATAATCATACGACCATCATTGACACCATCAATTCGGCGAATCGGTCAAAGCAAATATTGTCATCGGTGCAAATTTTCCGTACAAACATTTTCTTTAGCGAAGCTCATTTTTGCTTGACTGGCGATATCAAATTTGGAGTCGAAAACACATCACATACAAAAATTATGGGCCGAAGGAATCATCGGACCATATGTTTTGAAAAATGGTGTTGACGAAAACATTACAGTCAACGAAGGCCGGTATTTTCTTTATGCCTCAAATGACAGATATTGACATCAAAAGCGTGCGTTTCCAACAAGACGGGGCACATGGCATACAGCACGATAAAATTAATTTACTAAAAAAGCATTTGATGACTATTTTGTTGAGGATACCTGAAATCTGATAAGCCAAAGATTACTAAACACATAAGCCAAAAACGACTGAACACATAGGCCAAAGACTACTGAACATACGCGCCAACTATAGCGTCTAAATCATCTAAATCATATTTAGACATTAATGGCAACTAGTTATCGTACAACGAATGTCACATTTGTATCCATTAAGGTTGTTTTTCTTTACTTGATATAAAAAGAAAGTTCTATACCTCAAACTGAAATACTCTATATATTTGACCCAAATCGGAGAATCAGAACCATATTACATAAATACTTGAAATTAACGTAAAAATAATAGATTTCTGCTTCCCCAAACTGTTATTAACTCCAGTAAATTTATCGGAGCTGATTTGTCTAAGACCCAAAGCTATAAATTAAAAAAAAAAAAAAATGTGTATCAACGATTACTCTCTATTTCCAGATGATCCATCCTAAGCAAATGTTTTGTTTTTTTAACCCGTCCTCCACATCTCTTCTTCCTTAGATGTTGCATTATTTAATCTTCACCGAGGCCAGGTAACTTGCTGTTACAGCATTCATGTACCTGCGACACGTTCTGATCAAACTGTTCACAAGAAGCCAAAAATGGAACAAAAAGAATTTTTTAATTAAAATATCAAACACTGACTGAAGGACGGTCCGGTGGCAAACGATATTCGGTTTGACGCAAACACCCAGCCGCAGGTAGATGTATGCCGAACGCCGTAGTGGGAAGGGTTACTGGTTAGATATTTGGGTTGTAATTTCTGGGATAAGTGACAGTAGGGAGTAGGTGTAGTTTACACCATTCATTCTTCTCAAATATCAATATCTGGTGCGGTTCGTCAAAATACACGGTGTGTTGGTATCTATTACAAGCTCAAGACACAGGGTATGCGCCTTGAAATCCACACCGAAAATACTCCAAACGTCGCCTTGTTTATCGTTCGTCCTTTCGGACGTGTAAATAACTTGCATATGGCTAAACGTATAACAAGCAAGTCCAGGGAATGCCATATACCAGCAGGTATGAGCACTTCAGGACAGGTGAACGGACTGATATTTTTCGCGTTTTTTTTTTCCTCTCCATCATCCCTCAGTCGCTCCCGCTACCGCTTTCCTTTCTTTTTTGTTTTTCATTGGCTTTTATGCATTTTCTGGTTTTGCACGACGTCCTGCTTCTCGTCCATCCCTTTCAAATTATAATTAGCTCTCGGGTGTAATTTGCAAATTAAGTCGTTAAAGGAGAAATCCCCACTGAAACACGGACATGGTGCGAGCTTCCCATGCACCTATATGAAGCATCTTCGCACGGCTCCAGATCCATCTCTATGCAAAGGTGTAATCTTAGTAAATGGTGCATCAATGCCAAGCGAGTAGTGAGTTGGCTTTGACTGACTTTCGCGTAGCGACGCCACGCTCTAAGGCAGTTATTTATTTTGCACGTCCTCCCCGGTTGGTCTGATTGTGATGTTGCCGATTTCCATTCAGTTTCTTTTTCTGCCTTTTTTTCGTTTTGACGATGACTGGTGCCTAGAGTGTGAGTTACGACAGCAGGCACAAGATAAGCATGTCCAGCACAATGGGTATACTGTATAATCCTTACGATTATAAAGCGTAGTCTACATCCATTCATATCGTAGTAAATATTCGCCATATACCCCCCTCCCAGCCATCAGAATAGGTATTCGCACAAAACTATGAAGACAACTAGTTATGGAATTAGGGGAACCTTCTGTGGCCATGCAAAGCATGTTGATTTTAATTCTCCTTGGTGTTGAGTGAGGAGCGCCATTGGTTATCCATCGATAGCGACTCAATTCACCTTGTGATCCCTATAAAGGACTCTATTCTTTAAGACAGACCTGTTCCGACACTTCGCTTCTCATCGTCTCGCTGAAGTCCAATTATTTTGCAATTCTAAACTGACGACATATCACCTTTGGTGTGGCAGTTTCTAGGTACACGGCAGCCCAGTGCACTCCATACCAGCGGAATAATCGTAATAATCGCTCGATAGAGCTAAGGAGGCGAGAAGATACCATGTCAGATCTCCCCCTTTGTGCCAGAGACAGAGCCAATTTGAGACTGTCCCACCTATACGATCAGATGCCGGAAACCTAGATACCACACGAGGAACTCATCACAATTCCATCATATTCTGTGTATTGCCCGCTGACATAAGGCGAAGGGAGTGGATGTAC
The DNA here is from genome assembly GCA_963931805.1 of Microdon myrmicae. Classification (NCBI taxonomy): domain Eukaryota; kingdom Metazoa; phylum Arthropoda; class Insecta; order Diptera; family Syrphidae; genus Microdon; species Microdon myrmicae. The sequence continues at coordinate 132,817,273 of OZ007498.1, read as the reverse complement.
ATCTTCGCCTCCTTGACGTGTTGTCTCTTCAGGAAAGGTGAACTCGAGATCAGGAACTCGGTTTGCAGATTCAGCTCGATGATTGTAGGAAAATTTAATTTATATTTGCCTCATACCAACGGTTTGCTTGCACACGTGGGCATTCAAATGGATTCGATTGGCTCGATGCAATAAAAACCCAATTGAATTTCATCTGTGGGAAGCAGTGCACTGGATGGAAATTAGTTTTCCAACTGAGTGAGATACAATTAAGAACTGCCAGCAATTTGCTTTTACGTATTTTCTAACGAACGAAGCAGTAGGTATTAATAACAGAAACTTTTACCAGCGTTTCTTCAACTCCATATACTTAATTGGAAGTGTTATAGATGTTGGACAGGGAATGAACACTGTCTGATTGTCACGGTATCACATTAAGATTATTTAAATGCAACGGTGTACCAGCAAATAACTTGCTATGAGTCATGTAGGGGTTACGCAGTACCAATATGGAGATTGGGGCCTAACGAGTTACACGGGTGCGATCGAATCTAGAAAACTCAATAGTAGCAGACAACACAAATCTACATTTGTTTATGAACAGATTGCAATAAGAATTATATAGGATCACACTATAAGTATTTCAGATTAAACTAAGGCAACAAATTCAGATTAAGCAAAAATACAGCTATGATAGTGTGAACATTCTCCTAGAAGGACTCAGAATCCCCATAGAGAACATCATACACCTGACCTCCGATATAATAGAGGAGGATTACTACCTCCTATGCTCCTCGATAGTATACTGGTTAGTATACCCGCCTGTCACGCGGGGGATCGAGTTCGATTCCTCGTCGGGGAGCCTCTGGCGCAAGACTAATAACCTTGCCCGGAAAAAAAATCATTATGGAAAATTTAACAAGCCTCAGGACTTGCTAAATAAGGCGAAGACCGGCTCCCGGTTGTAGTGCCGATGATGATGATGATTACCTCCCATCCCAGATCGAATAAGAATAAGCATTTACTGTTTGACTTTCAACACGGAAATTGGTTTATGGGGTATTTGTCTATATCTATTCACTCACCTTGGGTCGGTTGACAAAAAAACACACCTCTGATCATTTATTAGTTTATTTGTAAAATACAATTGTCGTAAATTAACTTGAGTTACATTCATTAGAGTTCTTACACGACACTTAGTTTAACTATGGAAATACAGTTGCATGTATTTAACTGAAGTTACATTCATTAGCTTAAAATTAAATTGACGTTACATTTATTAGAGTTCTTACACGACACTTAGTTTAAATTCATTAGATTAAAAATATTAATTGACGCAAATGATCCGTTGACACACGACACACATCTATATGGCGCTCTTTGCCGTATTCCACCAAGTGCTATTTCAGACTAACTGTGATCCCTTGGGACGCCCCACGTGAGGACACAAGCTGCCCTCACGGAATCCAAATCGCGATTAAATAAGTCCATCGAAGCGACAGGATACCAAAATCCCAGCATCGCCTCAATGGCCATATTTGGTAATTTACCCTTTTGCGTTTTGTTCAACACAAAAGGGGTTGAAACACACACACGATGATCGCTCTGCTGTTCATCGCGTGTATCCGCAAATATGCAGACACAGCATACATCCCATTTAAAGTTCGCAACAGGTGCGAGTATCTCAACGGCAAAAAGGGGTTGAAATGTTTACACGATCAACGACTGCGTAAAGCATTATTGCTGATCGTGTACATTTCGCTGGTATGTCCTCGCAGTCGAATTCTGATGGTAAATTTCCATTTGCGAATTCGACTGCCAGGGCGTCAGCCGGATGCCTTCATGTATCGGTCGGTCGGGTGATCGATCGAGGTGGGCATGCTGTGCCAAGGCAAGATACACTTTTCCTGCTGGTGTGCAGCTGGCGCGAGTTAACGCATGAATCACCCAACCACGATGCATCCTCATGTTCACCTTGAAATAAGAAATTCGTCTAACAACAACTAGCGTCTGCATTTTTACAATCTTCCAGGAATGTGTTTCCTATTCATTCCTTAAAATATTTAACATTAAAATTGTGTCCAGACATCATTTACCTAGATCCAAAAAAACCCAAAATAAAATGCTAAGAAGCAAAACATATGTATCCATTACGTTGGGTCATTAAAAACACATTAGGAGATTCCTAGGCTAAGATAGAATTTAAGTATAAATAGCATAGAAAAACTGCAGAGAGTGTTCATAGCGAACTGTAATTTAATGAATAAACTAAAGAGGCATAGCCTCCAAAAAAATTTATATTTTTTCTTTATATAAAATATAACAACAATAACTGGCGATCCTGCCACTCACTTTAAAAGTTTAATTTGAGTTGGAACCTAATAAATTCTGGGAAGAATTTTAAAAATATATCGACCAGAAAATCATAGGACTTTCTCACCAGTTCCGGACCCGGTCAAGCTGCGCAGGTCATCGAGAGGAACAACGCCTAGAGAAGGAGGCGGTAAGCAATAATCTATTTTTTCAGAAAATCAGAAATAAGATAACACGTGTGTGAAATAAAGTAAAGTAATTAATATACTAAAGAAGAAAATATGTGCGTCGTCCGGATATTTGTTTGGCTTAAAGCAATTTCGTGTGAAAATCTTTGCTTATAAATGGTTTTCTGTTTCGCTGAGTAACTTACGGAGAGTTTCCTTAATAACTTTTGGGACATGAATTTATTTTGCAAAAATAAACTAAATTCAATTAAACAATAAAATAGACAAATAATTTAAATTCAGTGAACAAATAAACTAAATTCAATAAACAAATAAACTAAACAAATAAATTAAATTCAGTGAACAAATAAACTAAATTCAATTAACAAATAAACTAAACAAATAAATTAAATTCAGTGAACAAATAAACTAAATTCAATTAACAAATAAATTAAAATCAGTGAACAAATAAGCAAACTAAATTCAACGAACAGATAAAAACCAGTGAATGAAAATAAAAAAACGAAAAACTAAATTAACGGAAGGACCATTCGACAAACCAACTGAGGACGAATCAAGTGACCAAGAGGAAAAATCACAAAACATATCAAAAATGGCCACAGCCAACGCCACAATCAGGGCAGACATAACACATTTGGCCCAACAAATACAAGCAACTGTGTCAGCGGTGAACCAACTACAATTAAAGAAAAACGAGGAACCTGAAATACGCCCCGTGGGACTAATCGAACACGAGGATATATCATTTAAATTCAACAGGCCCGAAGACATAGAGTTGGAGGCATTCAAAAACCTTCCAAAATTCAGCGGGAACCCAGAGGAATATCCATCTTGGAGAGACAACGTCTGCAGCATAATGAAAGCCTGTGAAGCCCATAGAGGACATGCCAGATATGCTACAGCACTATATATAATAAAATATAAAATTATAGGGGAAGCAGCTAGGCTATTAACAAATTATCGGACGAAATTTTGTCTCGAAGCTATACTGGACCGATTGGATGCAGCATAGAGTGACAACAGGCCCCTCTATGTATTGAAAGAAGATATGTCACGCATTCGGCAAGGAAGAAACACGCTGGCTAAATATTACAATGAAGTCAACAAAGCCTTAAATCTAATTATATCAAAAATTTAGTTCGAAGCACGTCATCAAGAAGGGAAAAAGGCATTATGCGAAGAAGCCGAAAAAGAAGCAGCAAGAGTATTCCTAAACGGACTAAACAACATACTGGCAAAACAAACCCTATACGCCCATAGATGTGAATCGTTAGCAGAAGCTTACGGCATAGTCCTAGCCGTACAACACGATACGAGACACACGGATATCGCACCAAACTTCCGGATGATTAAAAGAAACCACACAATACAGCCCGCCGAGATACTACCAACCGCAAAGAAATCAAACTCCAAGGAACTTCGACGACAGAGAACAGCGAGTACCAAATATAGAAGTGGAACGATCCCAACAGCACTATAGAGGAAGAGATTCACGGCAATATTTCAGACCCGGATGGAGACAGCAACAGCTTTATAACAACAACAGAAATCAACCGCAACCAGAACCCATGCACGTGGATAGGTCTACCATCAGAACAGCAAGGCAAAACAATCCGTTCAAAAGACCCGAGCAATTCCAACAACAGGCCCACCAAACGGAGCTGGAACAACAGCTGATCAACAACCTAACGCCAGCCTCAGAAGCAGACTCTATAGCAAATAATGTAAGTAAAAATGATATCATTAAAGAATCTTTTGTTATAATAAAAAATGGCTTGCCTAGTTTAAGTTTAAAAAACCCTGATACTTAAAAAGAGTATTCAATTTTAATAGATTCGGGTGCAACTCAAAATTATTGCAAAAATACTGTAGATGTAAGCTTTTCAATTCAATTCAATTCAATTTTTATTTGTTAGATAATTACATTTATGGTATATTTTACAACTAGTACTTAAGAGATTTAGGATAGCAATTCCTTTACAACTATAATCTTAAATCTATATAACGACAATAGCACAATTTTAATGAATAACAAATAATAAATTAAGGGAAACCTACAAGAAAAAACCCTTATTTGAATCTTAAGACTAATATTGCACGAGCTTCCGGTTATTTTATATAGCAATGACCTCGATATAATTTTCATAGACAGAGTACATATGTAGTGATTTAGGATAACGCAAGACGGGAAACGAGAACATTGTCAGAAAAAGAACAATTGACGAAGAAGTTTCGATTGATTTTGTCAATAAGGAACTCTACCGGTTTAACGTTGGCGTTTTCATGTAGTTCATGTGTCGAATAATGCCATGGCAAATTCAGCAACATTTTCAATATTTTATTTTGACACCTCTGCAATTTTATTTTGTGTGTGCGAGCAGAATTACACCATACAGGGGCCCCGTACAGGAGTATCTCTTGAAAAATGGTTTTATATATTATAATTTTATTTTCGATGGTAAGCTTTGACTTTCTACACACTAATGGATACATAACTCTTACGACTTTGTTTATTTTGTCAATTGTGGTAGTGATGTGTTTTTGAAAGATAAGTTTTTTATCTAGAATAATACCTAGATATCTACAGTCTTCGGACCAATCAATATCAACTGCACACATACTGAGTTTTGTGCCATTTGGTAGGTAGCAGTGTTTCCCACATCTCGAAAACCAGACAGCTTGTGTTTTATTACCATTTATTTTTATTTTCCATTTCCTGTAATATACCGCTAGCTTGTCAAAAGCTGCTTGCAAAGAGTTGTAGACATTAGTGAATAAGGCACCCGAAGAGAAAATGGCCGTATCATCGGCAGACATAGCTACCTGAATGTTTTCACCTAGACATGGTAAATCTGCGACAAACAATGTGAATAATATGGGACCAAGGACCGAGCCTTGGGGTACACCATATTGGATTTGGAGAGTAGAGGATATGTCGGTTCCTAAACTCACAACATATTTTCTCTGGATTTATGTGGCCCACTACAATTTGCACACTTGATGACCTCATTCGTTTTGCTGTCGGATCTTTTATGGTTTCCCGAACATATTGCACAGAAGCTATTTATATGACAATGCATCGAGCCGTGACCGTAAAGCTGGCAATTGTGACATTGTGTGACCTTACCTGGATTATGTTTTTTAAAGTCCCAGCGAACGATGGTTTTGAACAAGGTGGAGTAGTTCCGTTTTAGTTCGTTTAATTTAACAGTACTGCGTTGAATATATACGATGTACAAGTAGTGTTTGTACAGGGCTTTTGTTGACGGATTTAATGTGATGGTTTTAACATCTAGGCACTTTATCCCGAGTGCAATTAACTCATTTTTCACTATATCGTTGCTAATTAAGTCTAGCCCGGATAACACTACCTTTAATGGACGATTTTCCTTACGCGAGTGGGTGAAAAACTCACATTTTAACCGTAAGAGTTCGGTTCTGATATTATTATATATGTCCATTGTTGGGGCACATATTTTTTGCCCAAGCGAAATGTTTTTGATCAAGTATTTGTCTATCTTAATGTTCCTCAAAATATCACGCACTTGAGCACTAGTTGTTTTTAATACCACAATTGGCGGAACGGTTTCTTTAGGAAGTTCTGCGCACTGTTCGTCATTGGTCGGATCCATTTCAGGAGAGTCTTCCATCAGACTTTGAAGTGGTTGAAAAAAGTTAGTGTTTGAACACATTTTAGATTTTTCTAGAACTTTATTGTTCACTTTTGAAAGTTTATCGGGAGGAGTTTGGCCTCCAATAACGGGGTCGTAACGCAACCGTTTGCGCTTAATTTTATTTAACACACGTGGCCCAGGGACCATAACTTAACGGTTATAACACTTGTTCAAATTTTTGTATGCGGAAAACGAGGCAAAGAAAACAAGGTAATGATAATTAAATTGTGAAAATTATTGTGAAAATAACGGTTGATTAAGATAAATAGCACGAGCAAAACTGTGAGACAAGTTGTCTGTTTGAAAGTCAGCCAGGTACTGAAGCTTTTCAATTCCAATAAAACAAACATATACAAAAACTCTCCATGGAAGAAGTATTATAGAACCAAAAAGAAACATTCACATTTTAAGAAAAAGATTAGAATTTTTTGAGCTCAAAGATTTGAAGGAATTTGATTTAGTTATTGGACTAGAGGGATTAAAAAAATTAAAAGCAGAAATTGATTTTTACGCAATGATACTAAAGACTGAATATGACAATAGGAATAACGAAAACCAGAAACTAAACTATACTATTGAGGATCAAGAACACAAAGGTAGATAGAAGCATTAATGAACAGAAACAAAAGGATCGATAAAAGTTTACCCTATACGACAAGCATCATCACGACAATTAAAACAAAAGACGACGAACCAATCTGGTCTAAGCAATACCCGTATAAGATTGCCGACCAAGACTTCGTTAACAAAGAAATCGAAAGTTTACTACACCGTGGAATAATTAGACCTTCGAGAAGCCCGTACTGCTCACCTATTTGGATAGTACCAAAGAAGGGACTAAACCCAGACGGCACACAAAAGAAAAGAATGGTGAATGATTATAGGAAATTAAATCTTCATACTATAAACGACAGGTACCCAATGCCAAACATTGTGCATACAATCCAAAACTTAGGGGAAGCAAAAGTCTTTTCCACATTGGACTTAGAGTCGGGATTTCACCAAATACTATTAGCCGAAAAAGACAAAGAGAAAACGGCATTTGCTGTAAATGGGGCATTATACGAATATAATAGGTTAGTGTTCGGATTAAAAAACGCCCCAGCGATATTTCAACGCTGTGTGGACGACATTTTGAGACCCTTTGTAACAAAATTCTGTTATGTATATATCGACGACATAATTGTCTTCTCGAAAACTCGGGATGAACATATGAACCATCTCCGACAAATATTCGATGCTCTACATAAATCTAACTTAACGATTTCACAAGAGAAATCACATTTCTTTAAAGACTATGTGAAATTTTTGGGCTATATAATAAGCCACAAATCCATAAAAAACAGACCCAGAAAAGATTGAGACCATCAGAAAATACCCAGAGCCAACAAACCTAAAGGAGCTACGTGCCTTCCTTGGCCTAACTGGATTCTACCGTAAGTTCGTAAAAAACTTCGCCATAATAGCAAAGCCCCTAACGAACCTACTAAAAACCGATCAAATGGTCCCAAAGAAAGAAAGTACAAATTATAAAATAAAATTAAATCAAGAAGAAAGAAAATCATTTGAAGACCTGAAAGCACATTTAGAAGAATGCATGGAGCTATCGCAACCAGACTATTCCAAACCATTCGAACTAACCACTGACGCATCAAACACAGCGATTGGCGCAGTATTATCTCAAGAAAAACGACCGATTACATTCATCTCTAGAGCATTATCAAAGACAGAACAAAACTACAAAATGAAAAAGAATTGCTAGCCATAATCTTTGCACTAGACAAACTAAGAATATACATACAGGGAATATCAGACAACGATTTTCACAGACCACCAGTCTTTGACCTATGCAGTGTCCGAAAAGAATACAAATGCTAAGATAAAAAGGTGGAAAAATAGGATAGAGGAATATGGAGCAAAAATAGTATACAAGCCTGCCAAAGAAAATAGAGTCGCAGACGCATTAAGTAGACAACAGATAAATAATTCATCAACATCCTCGGTACATTCAGTGGATAGTTCACCAGTCTACAAAATAAAAAGCGTTGCAAAACCAGTAAATCAATTTAAAAGTCAGATATTCATAGAATTTGCGGAAGAAGACAAAGTAGAACACAAAACAACATTTACGGATTACAAAAGATTCCACTTAAAAATCAGTAATTTATCAGGAATCATTGGAGTGTTAAAAACGGTTATAAACTCGAACCACACCAACGCTATCCATTGCGATGAAGTTGTGGGGGTTGAAGTATGTTGCCAATGTATGGCATAGGATTCACTATACACCCCCGACACTTGTTACTCCGAAGGAAGAAATGAAAAATGTCTTTTTATTTATTTAAAGTTTTTTTTATATTTTTTTATTTACAGCTCCTCATTTTTTCTTTTCTTATTCATGTGTTTTATTTCTCTTTGTAACTCGACGCGATGCGACCTTTCGTTCTCGTGATTGAATAGCGACTGACTCTATTTAGGGTGGAAATCGTAATTTCTGCTTTTTACACATTGATCTGCCAATGGTAATCATGCTCTCTTGTGTGTTCCCCAACTCACCACACTCATCCAGGTCGAAACGTACTTGTGTATTCGTTCGACGTCGATGGGCGTAGCCAGAATGGAGAAATCAAAAGGGAAAGCACCATAACCCAGGGTGGATCTGGCTAGGTGTGTGTGCGTCAATGCCGTGTATACGGCTGGTCTACTGACCTAGTGACAATCTCTTGGGTCAACGCACTATAGCAAGACAGAAATACGAGAGAGAGGGCAAACATAGCTGAGGTTATTCACCAGCAAAAAGAGATCATTGATCCCAAGCGAATGGGTGATCTGGGAAAAGTCAATAGGACGCCGCATCGGCTGGGGATATAATTCCATTCTGTGGAATGTTCAATAATACCCAAGCCTATGGACTATGACGCAACCGCGTCGCTTGGTTTGACTTGGTTGTTGCTAACCAATACGAATGGAATTTCCGGTGGAAATCCCATGGTTAGCGCAATAGTGTTGTCGTATGTTGTTGATTGTAGCTAAACTCAATTATGCATTATCTGCATAGAATAATGAGTTTAGCTATGCGTTCCTTTGACATGTTTTACAGGTAAATACCTATCAAGGAAATGGGTAGGTATTGTGGTTGGAATTGTGGGCTGTTTCTCTTATAGGATAGAGAAACCCCTACAAAGTGACACTTCACGAGATCCGAAACATAGTCGAAGAAAACCTAAACTGCGATAAAATCGTTCACGCACCAAATTCTGTAATAGATGTAATAAATGAGGACGAACAAGTTAAAATTGTTCAAGAAACACACAAAAGAGCTCATCGAAACTATCGAAACAACATTTTAGAAATATCTGAAAAATACTTCTGGCCCACATTCAAACAAATGTGCAAAGCCGAAACAAAAATCTGCGAAGTTTCTTCAACCTGTAAATATGAAAAAAACCCTATTAAACAAGTAATAAAACCCACATCTATCCCAACAAAAGTAGGAAAAAGTCTACAGATGGACACATTCTATTTAGAGAAGAAAATATATATAACAACAATAGTCACATACAGCAAATATCTGTATATCCGTAATATACCAAACGAAATTGGAGCAACAGTAATCATCGACGAGATAATCTCTCAAATATTTCCCTTCGCCGAATCAATCATGACTGATAACGCACCAATCCTCAAAGGAATAAAAACCGAATTTTTAGTCAAACAAAGAGGAATAACACATATACTTGCCCCAGTGGCCCATTCAACATCCAATTCAAATATCGAGAGAGTTCATTCAACGTTATTAGAAATCAGTAGAAGTCTGACAGTTGACAAATCCACCTCAGCGTCGGAAGAAATACTGAACGCGGTTAAGCAACACAACTTAACAATTCATTCAACTACGGGAGTCAAACCAAGCGAATTATTTTTCGGTGTAGTAACAGTAGACATACAAGATAAACTAAAGAACGCTCAAGAGAAACAAAATCGATTCCAAAATAAAAAGAGAAAAGATAAAATATATTCACCCGGAGATATTATTTTTGTAAAAAAGAACAGACGAGGGAAAAACGAAACTCGTTACACAAAATATATTGTAGTGGAAGATCAAGGAACCACGATAATTGGAAATGGAGGTAAAAGAATTCACAAAGATCTTATTCGTGCTGGGAATAATTGAAACAATCACCGGAAATATGGAAACTATACCTTTAAGGGACAACAAATTTACCTCAACAAAAATCCCAGACGTATGTGTATATGAAAACTCAAGTATATTAATTCACCCATTTAATCTAACATAAATTATGAGCCATTGCAGAGAAATCACATCCCAGAACTTAAAGCAATAGTAAAACATGAAGCTTAAAATATTCCATTAGTAAATATCCTAGCCTACGCAGACATATTTGTTTATAGGAAGTAAGATACAATCTTCGTCAAATACCCAACGATAAGTAGCCCTAGATACATTCCATGGATTAGTTCAAATCATGCCAGAAACCGTAGTATGTAATAAGACAATTTTTGGAACTAATGAATGTACAAAAAAAAAAATATATATATATATATATATATGAAATTATAAGAATGACAGACGATACAATAGAAAGAATTAATGAAATTGTAATCCATAGCAATAAGATAGAAATAAAAATTAATAATATACTATACTCAAACTCAAGACTAAATGAGGAAATTTATAATACCTTTAGAAGATAATCCAGTACTAAGCATTATAATTTCTATACTCCTTTTTAAAACTATAATATTTTTTCGTAAACTTTTTTAACATACTATATAAGAGGTACAATGAATTCAAAACTAAATAAGATAAATTAAAATCAAAAAAATCTTTAATAACAGATTACTAGTGTTACAACACATAAACAAACAATGGGGACATTGTATTTTAACGGAGCGGGCAGTTAATGTAATCACCCAACCACGAAGCATCCTCATGTTCACCTTGAAATAAGAAATTCGTCTAACAACAACTAGCGTCTGCATTTTAACAATCTTCCAGCTATAGGAAACACACTATTCATTCCTTAAAATATTTAACATTAAAATTGTGTCTAGACATCATTTAGCTAGATCCAAAAAAACCCAAAATAAAATGCTAAGAAGCAAAACATATGTATCTATTACGTTGGGTCATTAAAAACACATTAGGAGATTCCTAGGTTTAGTTTAGTTTTAGTTTAGTTTAGTTTAGTTTAGTGAGAGCAGAACCCTCGTTTATTACACTTAGTACAAGCGTTTGAGAAAAAAAAAATTAAAAGTAAAAAAAACTTACGAACTAACTTAAGAAATAGGATTACAAAAATTACTTTCGAATAAGTAAGAAGATAAAAAGGTGGGAAGGTGGCTGTGCACGTGCTGGGGTGGCGAAGACCGGGTAGTAGGATAACGGGGCGGGGTGATAGGAATGTATACGGGTAGAAAAAGTGTAGATAGTGGGTGGGGCAAGGTCACGAGGGGAAAGACAGAATACGACGTTTGAGAGCAATAGAAGTGAGGTAGAAATCGAAGGATGTGGGGTAAGAGTTTGCCTGCTTAAGCATACGTGAAATTGGTTCATTACAGCCGTAGGAAGTGTGGTGGGAGGGCAGATAGAAGAGACGAGGGTTTCGTGGGTTGCGGGGGTTGGTGTTGAGTGCGATGGCGGAAAGCAAGCTAGGGCAGTTGATTGTGCCGGAGAGGAGACGGTGGATGAAGAGGATATCGGCAAGAGTTCTGCGTTCCTCAAGTGTACTGAGGTTGATCAAATGGAGCCGGCTTGTGTATGGGGGAAGAATCCGAGGATTCTCCCAGTTCAGTCCACGGAGGGCAAAACGCAGAAACCGACGTTGCACGCTCTCGATTCTGCGGATATGGGACGAGCAATGTGGAGACCAGACCTGACTGGCGTATTCAAGAAGGGGGCGGACGAAGGCAATGTAGAGGGAACGGGAAACGTAAGTATTAGAGAATTCCTTAGACCAGCGTTTCACAAACCCTAGGGCGGAGTTGGCCTTAAGAATGATATCGTCGATATGTGGGATGAAGCTGAGCTCCCTGTCAAATAAGATTCCGAGGTCACGTATTGAGGATACGTATGAGATCTGCTGGTTAAGCAGGAAGTAGGGGCGAAGAGGTGGGGGTGGACGTTTGTGGGAGAATGTAATGGAGTGACATTTGGCAACATTGAAATTAAGGCAGTTATTACCGCACTAGGTTGAGAAACTGTCGAGGTCCTGTTGGAGGAGTGAAGAGCCGTGGGGAGAGATGATTTTTTTGTAGAGTTTGGCGTCGTCCGCATAGAGGGATATGGATGAGTGTTTAATAACAGAGTCGGCATCATTGATGGTTAGGATAAAAAGGAGGGGGCCTAGATGACTTCCTTGCGGAACCCCAGAGGTGGGAAAAAAAGGATCGGAAAGGGAGGATCTGAATTTGACACGGTAGGATCGGTCTTTCAGATAAGAAGATAACTATTTGATCGATAGGGGTTCGAAGCCTAGGGAGGACAGCTTGAAAAGGATGAGATTATGGGAGATTTTGTCAAATGCCTTGCTGAAATCGGTGGTGATAACATCAACTTCGTTGCCATTCTCTAAGGCACGGAGAGTATGGGATGAGAACTCGATCAGATTGGTTGTGGTCGACCTACCCGAAAGGAAACCGTGCTGGTTGGGTGAGATGATGGATTTACAACTAAAAGATAACGCATTGTAAAGAAGCCCTTCGAACAGTTTGTCGATATGAGATAGTTTGGCGATGGGTCGGTAGTTGCTGATATCATTTTTAGGTCCCTTTTTATGTATGGGGGTGACATAGGACGATTTCCATATACATAAGACAGAATTTAAGTATAAATAGCATAGAAAAACTGCAGAGAGTGTTCATAGCGACCTGTAATTTAATGAATAAACTAAAGAGGCATAGCCTCCAAAAACATTTATATTTTTTCTTTATATAAAATATAACAACAATAACTCGCGCAAAAGAATATCGTGTAGATATTGCACAGGCAATATTGGTTGCTTGGTTGTTAAACCAAATTGCTTTGAGAATATAGAATTTGATGCCGCTGGAATTTCATATCAGCGAGACAATGTTTCACAGGTTTTTCTAATGTTACAGGTACGGCATGGAAGGTAAGTACACGCTTTTAGTGTATTATAGGAAACTGTTGCCTTTTGTACCTGTAAGGTAAGTAATGGCGTTTGTGGTGGTTTCTATTAGTGCGTCAGCACGGACGCGGATTCAACAAAAAACACCACCGCTGTTGCACTAAGCGAATCCAACCGGAGACACAGAAAAGTAAATCCGACAAAGAAAAACACTGGGATCGTTAGATTGATAAGTTGTTCTTTTATTGCATTTATTGGAATCGATCCTTAATTCAAAACAGTGAATGGAATTATGAATCAATTTGAAAAACACAACATATTCTATTTAAATTAATTCTACACGGCAAACGCGAATTTGCACTTTTTACTGCTTTGTAATTAAATAATATAGGTTCTGCACTATAGGATCGCAGAGTGGAGAAATATTGTTTTATCTTTAATACTTTATCATACTTGCACTTATTGAACCGATTAAAGAATGTTATTTAAGTCACGAAATTTTCGAGTTCTACTTTTAAATTATTAAACATACGCTTGTCGCGCCTTTATTGGATCACACAATATCTGACTCCGACTTCCGCACAGCTTGGTAGCTAAAATCTGACTCCCTGGTGGAATGTCTCTTTACAGACATCCGAAGAAAACCAAAAAAAAACTAAAGGATTCGCCGCCAATGGCGAAGGTCCAAACGAAAAGGAAAAGAGAAAAACTCATGTAGCAGATCGAATCCACTGCTACATGTTTGGGCAAGATAAACTGCCGCCATCCGCAAGGGATAGATTCTTGATTGACGTGAGTCAATAAAACCCTTGCCGAAGGCAGAAATCTATCTTGGAAAAATGTATCGAACATTGGGCATGGCCGTTGTTAGATCATCTAGCATAAACAAATTTCGGTCTGGTGATTCGATGCATGTTATGTTAGGGATGTGTTAATCCCGTTGAAAGGCACTGTCAGGCGAAAGTATCCGCTTGAATGTTTACTTTGTGTAAACTAAAATTGGTGGCCATGACCGATGCTGGTGATAGTTCCAAGAAACGGCAACGGATCATAAAATCGGTCATGCTTAGATCCAAGCAAAATATGCGCGCCTGAAAGGCCAATGTTTGATTTGATCTTCTTTAGTTAAGGAAAGATAGATCGTAGACATGCCGTTGGAAATCTGGCTTGCAGCTGTGCAAGCAACCCGAAATAATGCTAGGTCAATGAATGGGTACAAAAATAACACACGGAAAGATCAGCGTGTGTTGGTGGATATGTGCCATCCATTGTTCGGTCGCGGAAGCTCGGTTGATGGGTTGATGTCATGGCAAGATGATAATCTTGCCGTGGATTATGCTTTTAGGAATGACCGTGGGGAAGAGGTTTGGAAAAGCACCCAAAAAAGGTAAGCTGCCTAATATATATTTATGTCGGTTATCCTTGGGGATAACCGAATTAATTCCAGCGAATTGGTTGGCGGTTAATGCCGTAGCAAGGCTGCATAATCTTGCCGAAAATTCGACTTCAAGGTAAGTCGCATCGCCGGGAATGGTGGGGATCGAGCGATGCGTGGCTCTTCGGGCCCTGAAAAGCCCCACATCACTCCCTCCCCAGTGACGTAGTCACGAAACAGGTAAGGCAGATTAGGAGGAGGTTAGTTGGGTATGGGCGCGCGCCTGGGCGCGAGTACGGGGAGGTTGTGCTGGTGGAGTAGGGGTGGTGTCAGCAGATGTGGGTGGTTCTGGAGCGGAAGCTTCCAGAAAACAGGGCTTAAGCCTTTCGACGCTGACCGTGGATCGCTTGCCTCTAATATCGACCTCGAAGACGCGGTCACTGATGCGGCGGAAGACTTTGAATGGGCCATCATAAGGTGGGTCGAGGGGTTTTTTGACCGTATCCACCCTGACAAAGACGTGCGTGCAGTTGTGCAGTTCAGGGTGGACGAAAAGTTTTTTGGAGCCGTGCCTGGTTACAGGGGTTGCCCTAATCTTACGTAGCAGGTCACGGAGATGTCCCAATTCACGAAGTTGGTCACGCGGTGTTTCGCCATTCAGGAAAAGTTCTCCTGGAAGAAGGAGGTTGGTACCGTAGGTAAGCTCTGCTGCCGAAGCACCCAGGTCCTCCTTAATACTTGTCCTCAGGCCGAGGAGGACGGTTGGAAGGGCGTCAAACCATTGTGTGTCATTATGACACATGAGTGAGGCTTTAAGAGATCTGTGCCAGCGCTCTATCATCCCATTTGATTGCGGGTGGTAGGCGGTGGTACGACTCCTTTGGCAGCCGAGAAGATTTGTTAGCTGCCTAAAAATCGTCGCCTCAAATTGTGGACCTCGGTCCGAAGTTATGGTGGTTGGTACACCGAAACGTGTGACCCAAGTTGAGTAAAAGGCCTTGGCGACTGATTCGGCAGTAACTGCCCGGAGAGGTGTCGCCTCTGGCCATCGCGTGCAGCGATCCATCATAGTGAGGATATAAGAAAATCCTCTTGATGGAGTAAGCGGTCCCACTATGTCTATGTGGACATGGGCGAAGCGTGCCGTGGGAAGCTTGAATTGCGCTGGCTCCAGTACATTATGTCGCGCTACCTTGCAGCGTTGGCACTGGAGACAAGCACGGGCCCAACCGGTGAGATCTTTGTTCATCCGGGGCCAAATGAATTTGCGACGGACAGCAGCGGCTGTTGCTCGGCCGCTGGGGTGGGCAGGGTTGTGGTAAACCTGGAACACGCCCTTACGAAGTTTCTCGGGAATGTAAGGTCTAGCGGTTCCAGTGGAGACATCACACCAGATTTCGCCCAAAGGGTCGCGAAGGGTAATTTTCTTAAGCTCTAGTGCCGTATCGGCAGTTAGGAGGGACTTGAGCTGTTCGTCCTCCTCTTGAGCTAGGGCAAGATCAGCGTTATTCAAGGCGGAACGCAAGTGAATCGTATCGATTCGAGAAAGGGCGTCCGCCGTGACATTCTGTTTACCGGAGATATGCCTGATCTCCGTAGAATATTGCCCAATGAGGTCTAATTGACGCTCTTGTCGGGGGGAGGCATTTCCCGACTTCTTCCGGAACGCATAGACCAATGGCTTGTGGTCTGTTAAAATAGAGAGCGAACGTCCTTCTATCATATGACGGAAGTACTTAACAGCGCTGTAGATCGCGAGCAATTCACGGTCGTAGGCGCTGTAACGTCGCTCAGTGGGACTCAGTTTCCTTGAAAAGAAACCAAGTGGTTCCGGTCGGCCTTCAATGTCCTGTTCAAGGACGGCTCCGATTGCGGTATCCGATGCGTCGCATTGGATAGAAAGTGCCGCTCCCTCGAGAGGGTATCGGAGTAAGGTGGCATTTGCCAATTGTTCTTTGGACAGTTGGAATGCTCTATCAGAGTCTTCTGTCCAATTAATGGGGCGCTTATCGTTGCGCTTGGCTCCTTTTAAAAACTCATTTAGGGGAGCTTGAACTTGGGCAGCGTTCTTCAGTGTTGGGCGGTAAAAGTTAAGCATGCCCAAAAATCGACGAAGCTCACTCACGTTAGTAGGTCGGGGATACTTCATGAGGGCCTCCACACGGTCTGGTAGTGGGCGAATGCCCTGGTTGTCAACGACATAACCCAGATAGGTGATTTGCTCCTTGGCGTATTGACACTTATCTGGGTTGATGACAAGACCGAATTCACGGAGGCGCTCTAGGACCTGACGTAAGTGGCGTTTATGTTCGGCGTGGTCTTTGGAGGCGATGAGAATGTCATCAAGATAAGCATGGCAGCAATTAAGACCACGTAAAGCCGTGTCGATATAACGTTGGAATGTCTGTGCGGCATTCCTGAGGCCGAAAGTCATCACTTTGAACTCAAAGAGTCCGAAAGGTGTAATGACTGCGGTCTTGGGGATGTCTTCTGGTGCCACCGGAATTTGATGGTATGCCCTGGTGAGATCCAGGGTAGTGAAGACATTGCACCCTCGTAACTTGTACGAAAAATCGTAGAGGTGTGCAATTGGGTATCTGTCCGGGACAGTTGCTGCGTTCAACAGCCTGTAATCGGCACATGGGCGCCACGCACCAGAACGTTTCTTCACTAAGTGGAGTGGGCTTGCCCAGGGACTGTCCGACGGTTGGCAGATACCTAGTTCGATCATATGCTCGAACTCCGCGCGCGCCGCACGTAATTTGTCCGGAGCCAGTCGACGTGGACGCTGGCTCACCGGGGGACCACGTGTTTCTATATGATGAAACACCGTGGCTTTATGTCGGCGTTGGTTAGGTAGAGGAATTGTCGTACTAACAAATTCTTGTACCATAACCTGAAATGGGTCTATGCACTCTGTGGCCCCTGAAGTTGCCGCTGGTGATGCCGTCATAGGCAAGGGGGGTGCGGTTGGAGCCACTAGTCTGTTATGGGTCGAATCGACCAACAGATTATGTGCACCTAATAGGTCGGAACCTATCAGGGGTTCATTTACGTCCGCAATGACGAAACGCCAAGTGATCGGACGACAAAGACCCAATTGAAGTGTCAGCTTTTTACGTCCGTACGTAAGTATCGGCGTATTATTTGCAGCTGACAATTTAAGTGCGGCTGGCACGCGGTTACGCGGAGCAAACGATCGCGGGAGGACTGAAATATCGGCGCCGGTATCGACAGTAAAAGCGATATTCAGTTTTGAATCCCGGATGGTTAGGCGACTTATAGCAGGGGTGCCGGCCGGTTGCGCGTGGGTATCGGTCGGCAAAATTATTTCTAAAGGTCGTCCCTGATTGGTGGCTGGTTGCGTCCAACCACAGGGCGCCTTGCAATTAAATGTGCGACCACCGTATCGTTGGTGATTGGTGCACAAAGGGAGAGTGGCGGCGTTGTTGGGAGTATTTTGCCTCTGAATGTTGCCGTTTTGTGAAGGCCGAGGTAGTGCTCGGCGAAAGTTGGCCCACTGAGGGGCATTTTGGGAAGGTTGTTGCCGATCCAAGGGACGATTAGATACGGCACGATTCTGAGCGCCTCGTTGGTTGCTTCTCGCCTCCGCGCGAATTTGATTTAGTTCGCGGAGGACTGAGGTCTGTATGGCACGAAGGTCAGAAATGGTGACCTGAGCAGGAAAACTTCTCGGGCGGAATTCGTTGGGCCTGTCCTCTTGGGTCCGCTGTGTGACATTGGTTAAGGCAGGCCTTCTGGGATGTGGTGACGGAGAAGGTTGACGCACCGGAGCCGTCGTTGGGGCTGTTAGTGGCGGAAAAGGATGCCGTGTAGGCTGAGCGACGTGTTGAGAAACCGCCGCTACTTGATACGCTGGAGGCTCAGACTGCTGGTCTGAGCTTTCCATAATTGCGTCCGCAATTTTAGCTAAATAGCCCAAGCTCTGATTGGGTTGGGCTACGAGTGCCGAACGAGCATGGTGCGGGAGACATCTTAAAAAGTGAGGCCGTATTAGGTCGTCCGAGAACCTGGTCCCCGCTATAGAGCGTAAATGGGTCAGGAAAAGGGACGGTCTCATCCCCGAAAGGTTCGTTTCGGCCGCCAAGCGTTGTTGCCGCGAACTTCCGGGCTCGTCCAGAGCGTCGAGGTGAGTCTCAGCAAACCAGAGTTCAGGGTCCTCCTCGTCAAAAGGGGGGAGATTAATGTTGGCAGGGTTGGGACGGTTAACGACACTGGGGGCATCGTGAAATGCCAGGGGAGCGGGTTGTGCTGTCGCTTCGTGGTCGGTAGTGACTTGTGTATCAGGGAAGTCGGCGCTGGAGGCGTCGTAAAACTCGAGGGACTCGAGTTGTTCTTGATCCTCTTGGGGTGGGGCGTTCCAAGTACGGGCCATCGTGTAATGCGTGAGATAGAATTGGGAGGAAAGAGTTAAATCGGGTCTAAATAGCTACGTAGGACGTAGAAATTGATCGCAAGAGGACGCGAGGAGTTGGGCGGAGTCAAATGGAGCCACGGGGAGTCGAAGTTGGTGTAAGGGTTGAGAAAAAAAAGGCGAAAAGAATCGAAAATGGGTTCGGTGTACTTGAAAAAGAGTTGAGCGAGTTGTAAGGAGTCGTGTGCGTGCGGAAAGGTTGTGCGCTACTTAATACCCTGAAGGGGTTTACAATATTATCAAATTAGTTGTAATAATTAAGTAATTAATGGAAACATACCATGACATATTTACGGCAATAAAAAAAAAATATCATTAAACTTAAAGAATTCCAATAGGTAAATTGTGCTGTCTTTTTAATAACTCACTAATCTATCGTTTATATCGTACGTTTTAAGTATCATAAGTATCAGGTTATTTACGTATGACAAAATATGATATGTGTTATATATATCGTTTTTTTTTTAGTGCAATACTTCTTAAAATTTTTATTAATAGTTTCAAATATTGTGGGAGGTTTTGTTATTTGAATTCCTACTATAACAGTATATATATATTTACGTTTATTAATTTCTGATGATAATGACAGTTGTCTTTCTGAAACATCTTCGTATATTTCAAGATATATTTGGGAATAATTTTAGTTCTTATGATTTGAGAAGAAATAGATAGTCGTTAATATACTACAAAAAAAAAAGAAAAAGAAACGCACTCATACAAATGCACATATTTCCGGACATATGTGCATCCATATAAATATCATTTCTTTCATACATACGTTACGAATTTTGATTATTGACGAAAATGTTTCGGAATTTGTATTGGAATTAACAACTTTTAACTAGATAAGCCAGTTATACTCTTTTCTTACACTGGTAGAATAGTTGCCTCGAACCAGCTGTCTACGTTTACAATAGAAGATCGTTTTGACAAATGAGAACTGTGTGTGAATATTTGCACTTTAAACCGTTAATTAATTTCTGCTTAAAACACAACCTTAATAATTAATTCTATGATTCCATACGTATATTATTTATATTAGCGTATTATTATTTCATTATGTTTCCTTCTTTTTTAACAATATGATTGTTACGTGCCACAGAAAAATATTTAGAGTATTTTTTATCTTAGAAGGAACAAAAAATATAGAACAATTCAAGGTAATAATGTATACGTAAAAGGCACTTTGTTAATCTTAGAGGTTGTTGTCTCTTTTAACATGGTTAAGTGGTCTAAGAATTAATTGTATGTACAAATATTTAAGTATTTGAAGGAAAATGAAGAGACTTTAAATTTCGCTCAGAAGGAGCTTACACCAGAGAACAAAAAATAAAAAAAATAAAAATAAACATTTTTTTTGAAAAATACCTGGTTATGTTGTTGTTTGGGGCTGTTGATGCTGGTCCGGAGATGGTGTTGTTCCTGTTCCGGTAGTCCTCGGCTGCTTCCGGTGATGTTAGCACTCGTCACTTTCACTGGTTGCTAGTTAGCGCTGCGAACTGATGTGGTGGGGCTCTTCTTGCCCTTAAAATGTCTTTAAGTGTTCCTTAGGTGTTAGTGTTAGAGTCACCACTGTTCTGCAGGTTTTGTGTTTTTGCCGCGCTTCACTATTTTTACCGAACCGTCAAATTGTTTAAGAAGGTAAGTGTTCTTCACCCGTAGGTCACCAATGTGGTGGTTTCTATTAGTGCGTCAGCACGGACGCGGATTCAACAAAAAACACCACCGCTGTTGCACTAAGCGAATCCAACCGGAGACACAGAAAAGTAAATCCGACAAAGAAAAACACTGGGATCGTTAGATTGATAAGTTGTTCTTTTATTGCATTTATTGGAATCGATCCTTAATTCAAAACAGTGAATGGAATTATGAATCAATTTGAAAAACACAACATATTCTATTTAAATTAATTCTACACGGCAAACGCGAATTTGCACTTTTTACTGCTTTGTAATTAAATAATATAGGTTCTGCACTATAGGATCGCAGAGTGGAGAAATATTGTTTTATCTTTAATACTTTATCATACTTGCACTTATTGAACCGATTAAAGAATGTTATTTAAGTCACGAAATTTTCGAGTTCTACTTTTAAATTATTAAACATACGCTTGTCGCGCCTTTATTGGATCACACAATATCTGACTCCGACTTCCGCACAGCTTGGTAGCTAAAATCTGACTCCCAGGTGGAATGTCTCTTTACAGACATCCGAAGAAAACCAAAAAAAAACTAAAGGATTCGCCGCCAATGGCGAAGGTCCAAACGAAAAGGAAAAGAGAAAAACTCATGTAGCAGATCGAATCCACTGCTACATGTTTGGGCAAGATAAACTGCCGCCATCCGCAAGGGATAGATTCTTGATTGACGTGAGTCAATAAAACCCTTGCCGAAGGCAGAAATCTATCTTGGAAAAATGTATCGAACATTGGGCATGGCCGTTGTTAGATCATCTAGCATAAACAAATTTCGGTCTGGTGATTCGATGCATGTTATGTTAGGGATGTGTTAATCCCGTTGAAAGGCACTGTCAGGCGAAAGTATCCGCTTGAATGTTTACTTTGTGTAAACTAAAATTGGTGGCCATGACCGATGCTGGTGATAGTTCCAAGAAACGGCAACGGATCATAAAATCGGTAATGCTTAGATCCGAGCAAAATATGCGCGCCTGAAAGGCCAATGTTTGATTTGATCTTCTTTACTTAAGGAAAGATAGATCGTAGACATGCCGTTGGAAATCTGGCTTGCAGCTGTGCAAGCAACCCGAAATAATGCTAGGTCAATGAATGGGTACAAAAATAACACACGGAAAGATCAGCGTGTGTTGGTGGATATGTGCCATCCATTGTTCGGTCGCGGAAGCTCGGTTGATGGGTTGATGTCATGGCAAGATGATAATCTTGCCGTGAATTATGCTTTTAGGAATGACCGTGGGGAAGAGGTTTGGAAAAGCACCCAAAAAAGGTAAGCTGCCTAATATATATTTATGTCGGTTATCCTTGGGGATAACCGAATTAATTCCAGCGAATTGGTTGGCGGTTAATGCCGTAGCAAGGCTGCATAATCTTGCCGAAAATTCGACTTCAAGGTAAGTCGCATCGCCGGGAATGGTGGGGATCGAGCGATGCGTGGCTCTTCGGGCCCTGAAAAGCCCCACACGTTCAATGGAACTGCCACGGTACTTGTTTTTATTTTTGGTTATATGCCCTAGATGGGGGTTTTTACTTAGGTTATGGGAAGATGGTTGGTGGCGTTCGAGGGAACCGCCACAGGTTGTTAAGCTTTGTCTCAACATTACGCATTTCTGGCCCAGTTCTGAGACAATATTTACTATTACAATGTCACAAAGGAGATACTATTCAAGCCTACCTGTGGGGTGCACTTTCTCAACTTCCACACAGGTAATTGGCGTGCTCCATCAGGGGGAAGTGTAACATGATTCCGATCATAAACTAAATATTGGCTAATTTATCTCACAACCCAAAAACGCCGAATTTCCTATATAAAAATACCACATCTGGAACGTAAAAAGGAAAGGAGTGCTACAGCCATAACTTCCTGAAGGTTTATAGGTCGTCGATACTTCTTTGATCTCAAAGAAAATTGGGAGAAAGCAGGCTATTGAGAAGCCAATCGCTAAGTGTTTGTTGTCTACCATATTCTGATACTAGATACTTTTTTTACTCTGCCATGAGCAATGTACTTTAAATGAATGGCAGGTTTTTTTCATCGACCACAGCAACGGAAGTGTGTATGTGGTACCTGTGAACAGAATTATCACCCATGTAAATATTTTCTTGAGGTGTAAGTAAAGGTTCTTCAAAAGGAGATAACAATTTTATATTTTAATACGACCGGTCCCTTCAACGTTTTTCAGGATCTATCAAAGCCAAAACGACAGTCCGGATTTACATTTTTGTTATAGTGAAGTTTACGAACGAGCAATGTTTGTAAATTCAAAATAACTATGAAAATTCTGAGTCGACGGTCGTTACTAGAAGAGCTCTTACTAATAATCGTCTCGCCAGATGGACTATATGTTAATAGTGGATAAATGTTTGTCAAACTATTTACTATTGAATTTTTTTGTGCCAGTCAGACAATGCATCGGTCGATGTACCGAAAATATCGTAGCTTTATGTGATTCAGTTCAAAATAAGCCAAATCAGACGTATTGACGAATTGGGAATTCCTCAAGCCGCGTTGTGTTGAATTTTGCATAAAGATATTAGGTTACATCCATACAAGATCAAGTTAACTACAGAAGTGAAGACTCTGGATCATTTGAAGCGCCGAAACTTCTCCCATTTGACCCTATAAACGTTTTAAGGAGACCCTGGAGAATCATCTTCAGCCATGAAGCTAATTTTTGCCTTAATGTCAATATGGGTTAATGGATAGCAACAAACCCGCATTGTATTCATAAAAAGTGAGCGTGTGGAGTAGATTTCACACTAAAGGTTTGATTGGACCATATTTTTCGCCCATAAAAATAATCGTGAATGGAGTTCGCCGTACGAGCTGTGAAGACGAACATTGCAGTGGTCGACCAAATGAAGTGACTATTCCAGAAATGGCACAACATTTCATTGAATGACCGTCGACTAAAAGTGCGCGAGTTAGCAGAAATGGTAGGCATT
This sequence comes from Microdon myrmicae, assembly GCA_963931805.1. Taxonomy (NCBI): domain Eukaryota; kingdom Metazoa; phylum Arthropoda; class Insecta; order Diptera; family Syrphidae; genus Microdon; species Microdon myrmicae. The sequence continues at coordinate 132,793,558 of OZ007498.1, read as the reverse complement.
TCAATAAATGCTTTACATCGCATTTTGGCTGAACATTTGGATATGAGAAAGCTGTGTGCCAGGTGGGTGCCGCGTTTGCTCACAATCGAACAAAAACAGCGCCTTGAGGATGTTTCAATAGAGTGTTTGGCCATCTTTCCTCTAAAAAAAAAACAGAGATTTTGCGTCGATTCATAATAATGGATACAATATGGGTCTATCACTACACACCCGAGACAAAGAAACAGTCAAAACAATGGACTAAACAGAAAGAAACCGCACCAAAGAAGGCCACGATGGTTCCATCTATGGGCAAGGCGGTCAAATTGGACAACAGGACAGCGGTTGTATTCCATCAGGATAACCGTAAGCTGCAACTTTGCGGGGTTTCGTTGAATATTTTTGAATGCATCCGCCTTATAGTCCGAATCTAGTAGTTTTCGTGTCGCCCTCACGTTCTATCGTAAGAGAACAACGATCGCATATAAAACGAAACACACACTGGTTTCCCTCCGCAACCATCAGCGGTAAAAAGTTTTCTTTATTCAAAAAGTGTTAGAAGCGTACTTAGGAGTTACTTAGGACAGGAATGATGCTTACATGGTGGAGAGGCAACCGCTCGAAAGATCCACCAGCTCATCCAAACAATATGGGATAAGGAAGTCACTCAATAGTCATCCTCATTTTCAAAAAAGGCGACAGATCTGACTGCGAAAACTACAGAGGAATATCATTGCTCCCAACCGCATACAAAATATTAACATATGTCATTCTGGTGAGAATCACACCGTACGCAGAAGAGATACTGGGAGACTACCAATGTGGATTCCGTAGGAACCGGTAAACCAGCGACCAAATGTTCACAATAAGACAACTGCTGGAAAAGAAGTGGGAATACGGAGAGACGGTTCACCAACTGTTCGTTGACTTCAAAAAAGCCTACGACTCAGTCGCAAGGCAGAGACTCTACCATATTCTAGTTGAGCTGGGAGTCCCTACAAAATATGCCGCCCTCATTCAAATTTGCATGAAGGAAAACAAAGGGCGAGTCAGAATAGAAAACCACCTCTCAGAACCATTTGAAATCCGGGACGGACTAAAGCAGGGAGATGGTCTATCACCGTGTCTCTTTAACCTTGTGCTCGAGTATGTCATCAGGAAGGTACAAGACGACAACATGGCCGGATCATCCATGAACGGGGTCACACAAGTGCTCGCATATGCGGATGACATCGCCGTTCTGGGCGATAATCTAGAGACTGTTAGTAAAAACTGTGAAATCATCATGCAAGCGGCGGAAGAGGTGGGCCTAGATATAAATGAAGACAAAACAAAATACATGATTACGGCGAGAGCAGGTGGACCTCAGATAATACATATAAACGTCAGAGGTAAGATATTTGAAAAAGTTGAAGAATTTAAATATCTGGGAACGATACTGATGGCCAGTAACGAAATGTCGAAGGAAATTAACAAGAGACTGCATTCCGGCAACGCGAGTTGGCACGCAGTCAGGAAACTGCTGAAATCCAGACTGCTGTCACGTAACATAAAGATCCGTGTCTATAGAACCATAATCATGGCGATTGTTCTACACGGATGCGAAACATGGCCTCTCACAAAACGGGAAGAAAACAAATTCCGCGTATTCAAGAATAAAGTCCTAAGGGGTATCTTTGGCGGCAAATGTGACGAGGAGGCAGGACAATGGAGGAGACTCCACAACAACGAATTGGAAGAGCTATATCGCAAACCTACAATAGTGAGAGTAATCAGGTCGCGAAGATTAAGATGGGCCGGACACGCGGCGCGAATGGGGAACGATAGGACCGTGCATAGAATTCTTGACGGTAGACCAACGGGAAAGAGACCGGTAGGACGGCCGCGACGGAGATGGGAGGACAATGTTAGGTTTGACCTTGAGGAGATCGGATCGAATGGTCAAGCGTGGAAGAAGAGTGCCCAGGACAGGGAACGATGGCGAAGCCGAGTCGGTGAGGTCATGAACTTCCGGGTTCTTACAGGCCAATAAATAATAATAATAATAAGGAATGATGCTTACTAAAAACAGATCATTAGCGAGTCTACCAGCGCCATCGTAGGCGTTTCTAGGAACTTATTGACCTACCCTCGTAATATCGGCACTGTTAATTCCACACTGGTTGCGTTGCAGTTTGCAAGTGGTTTTGGGTTTTTCAATAAGCACGCAACGATTTATATGTATAAATAAATAAATAAATAAATAAATAAATTAAAAAAAAACTAAATAAATAAACAACTTAATACATAAATAAATAAACAGATAAATAAGTAAGGAAATAAATTAAAAAAAAACTAAATAAATAAACAAATTAATAAATAAATGAATAATTATAAATAAATTTAAAAAAATAAAAAATAAATAAATAAATAAATAAGTGAACAATAAATATATAAATAAATAAAAAATAAATATAATCATCATCATCGGCACTACAACCGGGATCCGGTCTTGGCCTTATTTAACAAGTCTAAGGCTTGTTAAATTTTCCATAATAATTTGTTTTTCCGGGCAAGGTTATTAGCCTTGCGCCAAAAAAATAAATATGGATGTTCAATAACACCGATACCCTGTTTATAGTAAGAAACGTCGAGCTCCTCTTCATCGTTGGCAAAATATATTACCGCCAGGCCATTTCCTCAAGTTTGAATAGAGAAAATAGTCCGAGGGTGCTAAATCTGGGGAATATGGTGCATGAGAAAGTAATCTCAAACTATTGATGTTGGCGACTGTAATAACGGATGTGAGCAGGCGCATTGTCCTCCTTCTTCTTCCTTCTTTTTCGCCAAATGCCGCGTTTTTTCCCCTAATTTCATCTATCAAACGCTGGAATAAGTTCGCACAATACTCGCCGTTGATGGTTTTTCCTTTTTCAACAACAACAACAACAAAATTAGAATTATGCAATTATTAAATCCATATATCAGTTATAAGGGTCAGAAAGTCTCTGCTCGACCGCCTGTCACAAAATCCGTGTTGACGATCATTCAGAAGTTCGCTTCACTCTAAATACTTAATTACATCGTCATTGATGAGCTTTTCTATCACCTTGGATAACATAGACGGTAACGCTATTGGCTGGTAATTTTGTGGGAGATTATGGGGGCGTGTGCTATAGTGTGCAGGCGTACTGCACTGGTTCTTCTCCCACCCATCAAGATACCCCATTGGATTATCGTCAATGTAGGGTACGAACTCCGGTTTCGACTCAGTTATTAAGGGCGCCGATGATCACTTTGAGGTAGGCAACTGCCGAGGATGACATTTGATTTCACTGGGTATCTCGTCGCTGGCTTCTACTTAGCACTATTTACAGGTCTCTTGTAATGCAATGGAACGACACATCATCGCTAAATGCGGATCACTTGGCGAAAAACTAGCACAAGGATAAACGGCAAGGAATATGTGGGGGTTCTCTGTACCACATGGAGAACCAACCCACAATGCCAACCAATCTTAACCGCTAACAGCGCGTCACCTTAATCCAACTCACTATGCAAAATCTGCATTTGCATACATCCCATACTTACCAAGAACCCATCTCCCAATCTGCAATAAAAGACATTTTCCAAACTCCCAACAGAATATAATTCAACAGAATATATTCTAATCATCCCCGCATTCATTTTCCCAAAATTGCTTCGGCCAATTCCCTATATTTCCTCATTGCAACCAAGCAACCCTATTTCCCCGAAATCCATATGCCATAACAAAACGCATATCCAAATCCTCAACGGAACATTAGCAACTAACCAAGCCGCATACATTCTCCGAAACGACTTCGGCAAACATTCTATCTAAACGATATTCCCTTGCTTGCACCCAAGCAACTCCAATTTCCCCCGAAAATACATGCCCATACTCGCTCGCGTTCCCAAAGCAATTTCTCGGTATACACAACCAACGAATCCAACTAGGCTTATACGGCCAGGATTCGCTGAAACTGAATTCCTATGCAAGCATAGCAATTCTATTCGAAAGTAGAATACATTTTTTTTTCTTCATCAGTCAGTCGCAATTCATCTACCGTGGCGTCTGCAACAATAAGTCATCCTCCTGCCATCGGCGCGCGCACACCAGCCCCGCGTAACGTGCACTCGGGGGGTGCAAACCCCCGAGTATATAGTCAAGTCTATCGTGTCCCCTAATTTCTATTCAAAACGGGAATTCGGTACAATTGTGTCGGTTGAGTGCTTGTCAGCGGGGAAAACGAAAGAAGAACACAATAAAACGACTGTAATCCTGGATATTAATTTTAGTGACAATAAAGCCAAATAATTCGCGAATGACTGTGTGATTTATCTGGATGTCTGCCCCCCCCCCCCCCCTCATTCTTCTCTGGCGAACGACTCCTGCGGTGGATCTTCACGTCGGGGAGTTAGGTTAAACTGTACCCGTGTCTTGGCTTACGAGTTAATCCCCCACAAATACACTTTCCGATTAGGTCAATTCTAAAACCAGTTGAATGAAATTAAAACATATTCTTCTTCTCCTTTAATATTACACATTGATTTAATATTATTTCCTGGTTCATTATTTACAATCATTAATAAATTCACAATAAAGGTTCAAAAAATAAGAATGTTCATCGACGTTATCGATACCAAACACTCGCGTCGCCACACCACTCTCGACTCGCGTTTTAAAAGTTGCAAAGCAACAACTATAATATAATAGAGTATTGTGTATTTAATTAAGAAAAATAACATTGTTTTTTAATCCTTCGCGACGAAAGAAAAGACTCCACCCCGACACACTTTATTTGTTTAACGTGGAGGCCCGATATGCCTCCACGGAATCTAGAACGCGATTGATTATTTTCATCGAAGCGATAGAATACAAAATATTCATTCGTCGCTTCGATGACCATATTTGGTAATAATCCCTTTGTATATGGACCAAGCAGAAAGGGTTGAAAAACACACACAGATGTGGTTGCTTCGCACGCTCATGCGAGCAAACGGACCATGGATATAGTAATTCCATAAAAGGAGATGCTACACATCGAGTTCCTAGCTGGGCAAACATCATGAAGAAGATGCTTGAGTATTGCATTGATCAGCGACGGCGTACGATCGACCGATATATCCATGAATGTGCCTTGCCATGCACGTGTGTGGAAAAATTCTTGCCTCATGTGTGCATGGACAAGATCAAGGGTGTATATCGTTACGTAATATCGTAGGCGAATTGTAATTCAGAGCATGCCCACTGGTGCCAATGAATTTGTTTGTTGATCGCTTGACCGACCGATGTGGGCATTAAGGAAAGAACGGAAAATAAGAAATATCTCTCGCGGTATGTGTCAGACACATTAGGAGGTACTTCTTTGGTACGGTTTGGACAATGTGGTTTGGTCTATTTGCAACCGTATTGCCTTTAAGGGACATGGTGCGTCTCGTTCGACTATGCCCTTGTGGTGAATGTCCGTTGTTGTTGATGACATTTTTATGTCAGCTAGGATATATGCTTCTGATGTTATAGGTACGACTAAGGACCGTAAGTACACGCTTTTTATGTATTACAGGAAACTATTTCTTGGTCATAGCCGTAAGGTAAGTAGTGGCGTTCAATGTGTTCAATGTCTTTTATTAATTTGTATGACCTAGATTGGGGTTTTTACCTTGGTAATTGGAAGATGATTGGTGGCGTTCAAGGGAACCGTCACCAGTTCCTTTCACTCTCTCTCTCTGGGATTGGCTGGACTTAAGCAGATTTCCAGTAGGTAGTAAATGTCCGCCATGTATGAGATAAGCGAAAGAGTCTACTAAGATCCGCGTCTGTTCTGGAGCACAGTTCTTAAGGACTATTGCTGGTATTCCGTCTGTGCTGGTAGCCGTCTTACAGTCCGCTCAACGTGGAATGCGTTGAATAGTACGCGGCCGGAGTTTCACATATCACATCGAGGACCGTACCGGCGTAACACGTGGCTACAAAAGACCAGCATCGAGGTTTGAGTTCACGGAAAATAAATTCGCGAACTTTAGTTTTATATTTAGAATTTATGAGTGAAGGTCCCGCTGCCCGTCACTAACGGGGGACAGGAGGGAGAAGAAAAGGTACTGCTGGCCCCTTGCCATTGATCAGAATGGGCGCGATCCAGTTGGACACTCGAGGAGTGTATTGGTCACTCTTTCGTGGTAAGTTTTCTTCGAAATATCAATCATTTTAACTAAATTCTTTCTGTTGACCTCATTGGGATTTGTTGATGTCCAGCGCCGTGCTTCCTCGGTTGAGGGAAGAGCGGGGACCTTTTATTATTCCTTTATTTAATCTTCTTTCATCAATTCACGTTTTGTTTGATTTCAATTCTTGATATAAAGTTGTCCGTTTTTGAATTGAAAAATTGTTTGCTTATGTGGGCGGTTTCTATAGTTTCTTTTCGTTTATTGTGTGTTACTTTGTTCATTTTTATTACAGCTTCTCCTTTTTTTTTTAATAACAAAACTCAAACTAAAACTTACAATTCAATACTCGCAAACTAAACTTCTTCTTCCAACTGCCAAAACTAAACTCTACCAACTTCCAACCTCAACTGATTTTACAAATGAATTTTTTCTCTACTTATAGAACATAATGTTCTAATTTACTGGAAATTATAACATGAACAAAACAAGTTTTAACAAAGTATTCCTTTAGTTTCTGTGACTTTTAAATTGAATAGAATTTGAACGAAAATCAAAGTGCTCTGTTTTGAAATAAATAGGGGCAAGTTATGAAAAGGGGCATGTTATTAAATGTGCTGTAACTGGCAATATTGTGAATGTTTATGATTGGTATGTATTAAGTGAGAATGTAATATATGTTAAGGGAAGTTTTTAAGGATGTGTAAGGAAATTCAGTGTTAAATTTAATAAAGGGTAGTATTCTGGAATACAACAGATTGAAGCGCCGTAGTTTAAAAGCCATATTTTTTTCCGCTGTAATCTGCTTGCATTTTTTTTTATCAAACCAAGGTTTATCAGATGAATTTCGTTTGATGGAATGCGGAATGTAGATCTCCATTCCGAGAATAATAATCTGCGTGACCGTCTTGGCACATGTGTTAACATCGCAGTCTCCAAACCACACTTACGACCACGGAAGAGGTGCGAAGAAATCTCGCACATCGTGCCAGTTGGTAGCCCCATATCTCCATACATGGCGAAGCTGCTTAAGTCGGTTATTCACTTGAAATGCAGGTGGCTGCACGACCGATACCAAGCAGAGATTTGAGTTTCCCAGTGGCGCAGCAACCTCTACGGTATAGACGCTCGGCTCGGATGTTAAAAACAGAGCCAGGTTGTCCGCATAACCACATCGTATACCCGGCACTCGCGTAGGTTCGTTGTTTGCAAATATTGGTGTATGGCGTTTACATTACTATTAGTGAAACGGATGCCCCTGATGTTACAAAATGCCGTTATCAGTGGAACGTTAACAGGTTTAAGAGGACCAGTCCGATTACGTGATGACAGATTTCTTAAAGTTTGGTTATTAATCAGAATATTTTCATGGTGTCCCCTCTGACATAACATTTTTGTTGTAACATAATCATGATGATTATCATCATCGGCACTACAACCGGGAACCGGTCTTGGCCTTATATAGCAAGTCCTGAGGCTTGTTAAATTTTCTATAATGATTTATTTTTTCTGGGCAAGGTCATTAGTCTTGCGCCAGAGGCTCCCTGACGGGGAATCGAACCCCGGTCTCCCGGGTGACAGGCGGGTATACTAACCACTATACTATCGAGGAGCCCGTTGTAACATAATAGACGGGTTAAATTTCAAGTAAATCATTGTACGATGAAAGCTACCATAACTTAGATCCACAGTTCATTATTACTATTTCTTTAAATTTACATCTGTAAAACCACTTTGTTTATTTTTGTGAATACGTTAATTAATTGGACATTACTTGGGAGACCCACCTGATAAAAATAAATGCTTGTTTTATTACAGACTCAAACATCAAAGTTACTTCATTTGTTTGAAAACCCATACACGAACCTCAAGAAATCCGAATTGGATCATTCAATATGAGAAAGTTTATATTTTCATAATAATCAATCAGCATCTTAGTGCAAATATATGAATTTAACAAATACAGATTCTATTTGGTATATCACACTAAATTATCAGATCTGCATTAGATTCGCGTAGTTCTGTTGTACCTCCGTGATCTGAACCATTACCCCCGCATTCATTGACAAACTGCTTCCGCCCGACTAAAAAGATTAGTCCTTCTAATACGCACCCGCCTTCTAATTAAAAGCCGTCTTAGATTTCACATCAAAACCTGTAGTGTTGCACCCCTCCACAGAGCACGTGATGCACTTAATACCCGCACTAGCTCATCAAATCACCATTGCCGCCGCTCACACATCCTCCTGAACGATTCACTTAACGAAAGAATCAATGAACCACCGCCCCGCGTGTCGTGGGAAAATCGCGTATCAAATACACTACTCCGTCAGAGGATGAGGCGCATTAAACAACCTCCATCCACTTCTGCCCGGTAATGATGTGAATTTTTAATTAGGGTACAGCTGGTACATTACTAAAAGTGCATTCTCATTTGCACGTCCCTAGCAGTCCCTCTTGCGTAATTACATTAACACCCAAATAGGCATAATACGTTACTATCTTTTCTTCCGCGACTGCCTCGTAATTATAGGGCTGTTGGAGTCACCTGCGAGTAGATGAACGCCGCGGTCGGGGAGTTCTCGCTCCACATCTCTGCGATCTTGAGCTATTGCTCGTGCCATCTCTTTCGCGCTGTTTCATCATCTGGGGATGTGTGGCAAAAACTCCCCACGTCATGTAAGAATCGACAATAACTAATTTTTCCTTTCATAGACAAGTTTTTTGCTCCACATTTTTTCCAGGCCCAGTCGGGCTGGGCTAAGTTGGTAGCTGGTCAAGATGCAATAGATTGCATCAAAGGTAAATTAACAGGGATGGCGGTGTCAGGGCGAGGAGAGAAGAGATGGGTGACCGGGATACGGCGGATCTAGAAATATTGCATTTTTCCTGAGATACCTTTTTGTCCTCTGGGCAATTGGTGGTGCATGATGATGTACAGCACGGTGAGCTGTCATGTTGCTGGTGATCCCTCCTTCCTTAAGCATTTCTAATAATTAAACAGCCGCTAGAGCAGGAGCTATAGCAGCACCGAGTTGCACTCGAGCACAGGTCCCGAAGATGATGGCAGCATGGGACTGCGGTTGATTGTCAATGGTGGATAAGAAAATAGATGTTTGAAAGTTGGTGGCATGGTCATCACGTTGATACAAATATATTGTACACACATGTCTATGATTATACATGGTCATGATTCCGAGTGGCAGGGAACGAATAGTTGTGGTGGCAAGTTGATACTTGCACACTTGTGCACAAGGATCAAGTCGACAGCATTGCGGTTCGTTGAATCGAGACAACATAAATTCCACGTCGCGATCAGGTTTCACCCAACAAGTACCATGAAGCTATTTCTCGATTGATGTTATGCTATTGCGCAATTCAGATCGAGAGGAAGATCAAGGCCTGAGTTGGCAATGTACTAAAGAGGATTGGGTGCTTCCATTTCATTTGAGTTCATGCAAATCTTCAAAATCAGCAGGAGGCCTCTTAACGATCAGCACCCGTTAAGTTGGGTTTGTCATTAATCATTGTCTGGTTGGTCCATTGAGAGTTGTCACTGAATCGGCAAACACCTGTCATGAACAACCGTTTCAGGGCACGGTGTACGTTTAGTCACATTTCCATTTTAATTGCCGTCATCAAATCAAGAATAGCCTTGATGAAGCGCACCCAGGAAAGCAAACTCAATCAGCTAGCTGTGCCACAGTAAGCGGGGAATCGAAATTATCTGATCAATTACCAACTGAAACAATCGATCGGATTTCACAACTCTATTGCCGCTGACTAATGCAGTTGTTTTATTCCGATCCTCAGTAATCCAACCCGAGCGCCGGGTATTTCCTTCGACCAGGCTATCGTATCGGAGCTCGTTGATCTTCGGCGCAAATGTACTCCTCGGGACATACATGCTAATTTATTTTCATTTTGCCCAGCGGCGGTGGAATGAACCAATAAATTAACTTGACTTATGTCCCATGACCACAGGGTTTGTGGAATCAGGAAGCTGAGCAGTTGGATCCCCGCAGTATGTCGATTCCCGAACTGTCATCAACTGCGTGTGAGAAGTTAGAAATCGTTACGTAGGCTTGTCCTAAGACATGGAGAATAAAAGGACACAGAACATTACGAATCGCGACTTCTATTTGAATTCAATACCAAACAGTCTGACGTTAGCTGCTGGATATATGATCCACTTTATGAACTCCGTCTGAGAATACCTTTCGGAATGCCGGAGAGACGGGTAAGGTAACTTGTACCAACAGGGGCTTCCCGCACAGATGTTGCTGATAACGCGATTTCCAAGTTCTCTAATTTCCAAAACCCATTCGATAGTAGATAGATATACGAAACAATACACATAACCAGACTTTTCGTGCTAATTTAAGGTTCCTATCGGAGTAGCATCGGTAGTCATGAGTTCTAAGATTAAACGAACCTGCTGCAACGACAGTTGTATGTCATTTCTAGAATTTATAAAATAGCTGGGCGTCTTCCACCACAGCGGACATACTCCGTACTACAGGTAGGATTCTCTTCATCTGCCTTTGTACTACAGACGGTCTTGCCGTTTCTTGATCATATGAGTTCAAAATGAAACCGATTCGCCATACGTTTGAACTGTTGTGGCTGCCCCTGTGGCAGTTTGTTGGTTTGTTTGTTGATTTTGCTTTTTTTGATGATGTCTGTTCTCGTTGATATCTTCATTTAGTGGAGCAGACTGCTGGCGGTATCAGCAAAAGGTTGGTGTGGTGGCATCTTCTGGCTCTAGTGGGTTCAGTTTCCATTCGAATAGGAATCGTGACTTCATCAGCATTCATTTGTTTACCAGAATGGAACGGCAAAACACAAGCGGGTGGGGATTTTCATCTAAATGGATGCTTTGAAGGCGACAGCACTACAAAGGAACTGAGAGACAATTGCATGGAAAGATCCTCACCTACAGGATGTACTTTACTTGATGAGGATTTCAAATGTTATAACTCTGACTACTTCACCTATTTGTTTTCTTTTTTTTTTTAAGTGCGCAACATCCTATAATTCTCTGGTTAAATTGTTATGACGTTTTTTATTTTAGTAGAACAACAAATTTGCAATATTTCTTTTTATTTATCAATTAGTTTATATTTAACGTTGCTATTAGTGAATAAAAGATTTGAAGTCCTTAACAGATTAATCCAATTATCTGAGAAGTGGCAGGCCTATGCACCGTAACCTTTCCTCCCCAGATAAAAAAACGAATGTTATTAATAGGGTCATTAGTGGACTTACAACACTTTTCAGTAAAATCCATGCATCGAAGCTGAGTATGAATAGTGAATTGCATGACTAGCTTTGATGCGTGTGTTGCATATTTTCGCATTTATAATCTACTAAACCTACGGACACAATACAGCCAACGCCCTCTAGCACTTACATTATCAGATAACACCGATCAACAATTGGCCGGGTGCCAGCTAGCACATTGCATTGTTTGGCTCACAATTTTTCTGGCATCCAGCAATGTAACCACATACGTGGTATAGACATATATATTTATATACATTTTTTGAGATTAAACATTATTTAATAATGTTTGTTTCGAAGAATTAAAATTAATAGTTGGTAATATTAAGACTAACTCCAACGATAATGAACTTTCGATCCTTTTTCACAACTAGCTCATCCATAATTGCATGTTTACATTAATTTGAATCCATATTAACCAGAATACACTTTAAGAGAATACGTATACATAAAAATCTATACTAGTCAGAATCTATATGGATCAAAATATCAAAAGTCAAACAGTAGAATAGTTAGAACGCACATTACAATAACACCGCATTGACAATAACCACATTAATCAGAATCTACATTCGCCTGAATCCGGATAGGTCAGACTCCACATTCCCCTGAAATCGCTTTAGACAGAATCTACAGTCACCAGAAACCGCATTGGGCAGAATCCGGAGTCACCAATATGCACGTTATGTAGAATCCACATTATCGATGTAGTGCTCTAAAAAGCCCTACCACCTTTTCCCTCCATTCATGCATCCTAATCCCAGTAATCCTACATCAAAAGCTTAAATCTTATCAAAACCCTAAAAAATCTAAACTAAATCCAAAATTCGCAATAAACGAATCAAACATCCGTTTATCGCTTAGCATTTGCCCCCACGGCACAATTTAATCAAAAACCCTAATTAAAACCAAAATTCACAATAAACGAATCAAATATTCGTTTATCGTTTTACATTTGCCCCACGGCGTCATCAAAATTCAAAATGCGGAGATACGTTATCTCAATCTGGAAAAATTCCTAATAAACTGAACAAACAAAAACCCGAATCCCTTTACACATCCACATCGGCGCAATAGTTTCATAGGTATTCAGGAAATTGAATTCTTATCTTAAATAAACACTGAGCATCTCACTCAGGATACCAACATCGGGATTTTGGTATGAAATTGTGCATTTTTGAGATACAAATCTCGATTTGTTTCCCCTTATAAAGAAACGGTAAAGTGATCTCCGGGCCCCAGTATCTTAATCCTCGTGCCGAAGAGCAGTAGTACACTGATTTAAAATTAGATTTATATCTGCATCTGTATCCAGGAGCAGTAGTACACTATTTTAAAATCAAGTTTATATCTGCACCTGTATCCGAGAGCAGTAGTATCGGAATATCCCTCTTGCCTTGGAGACATCGCCCCCAGGAGAATCAACGTTTAATAAACCCGAACTGTAATTAAAACAAACGCATTTTATTGTTATTTTGGAATTGTGCGTCGTCACAAAACGTTGGCTGTTTCTCTGAGCACCAGGGCGACCCCTAAAAATAGAAAAAGGAACCGGTGAGTAGAGTGGTGGCAAGCCCAAAGTTTTAATCCTTACAGCGTGCACGATTACGGACATCAACAAAAGGTACCAAGTTGTAAGGTAAAGGGACGCTATTCCCAAAGCGACGTCCCACGAACGATCGGTTGTTGCTCTTCCCTCAAGGTTTGAGGAAGCACGGCGGCGCCCTGGTCTCCTTGTCCAGAAAAGGATGAGGGATCTCTTTAGACCGCTCCCAAGGGGACCCGTTGCGGTCACCACCGTGCTGCCTCAGACCTGAGGGAAGAGTGACGACGGATTGCTGCAAAAGGAGACCTGAAATTCGGCCGGCTCTAATAGTAGAAATGCTTTTTATTTTATTATATTATTATTTTATTTTAACTTAATTTATTGGCGTTCTACCACTTCGGACGCCAATTGAGACTGATCCTCGAATAAGAAAAAAAAATGGCGAGAGGGCCGACTTTAGCGAGACAAGGACAGATGTGTCCTTCATCTTGTCTCTGGCTTCTGGTCATTTTGCGATAACCAGAATCACCCAGATCTGTGAGGATGTTGGGCTCGGTCTCGCGATATCTGAAAAGAAAAGAAAAAAAGGGGCGGGGGGGGGGGTATCCAAGGATAGTGAGGACAGTGTTAGTCCAGGTGTTCTGTAACTACTTGTATGGAGGGATGGTGGGAAAGAAATCATACAAGACCGGTAGCTCTTGAGTGCGGTAGTAAACGCAGATCACGTCTTTGGCGTCTGATGATCTGCGCTTTGGTCGGTGTGTGTATGTTTGTGCCGTCTTGTACTTTGCGTCCGTGTGTGTGTGGTTTGTTAACAGTAGACCCTATGGGATTGATCCAGGAATCCTCTATTATAGAGGGGAATGTTGTTGCGAAGGGTGTTTTCTTCAGTTTTGTACTGAAGAAGAAATTGTGGTGGTCTGATCCGAAGAGATCGAGAGAGAGAGAGAGAAGGATCAAGAACGCAAGAGTCCCGTACCAGTAGGTTCTCGCTGTTCTGAATGCTTTCGAGGTACTTGTATGTTAATTCAAGCAAGTACTCGTCGATAGAGGTAATGGAGGCGCCTTCGTATAGGTGAGAGTTGGGGTAGTCTTTCCATTTGAGCCGAAGATATGCAGGACCATATGGGAAAGGCGTACGATATTCAAGATCGGATTAGCAGAGAAGCTTAACTTTGGTGTCAACTTTGTTGCTCCACTTCAAGATGTTGTGCAGTTGCTTAGACCCACCGAGGCCCCTTTAGAGAATATGGGTCACATATTTGATGAACTTAATTTTTGGGGTATAAATGACCCCAAGATATTTCATCCTGTCCTGTGGTCTAATCGTAGTATCTCCCATTTTGATTCGAATATTCTGTGAATATCGAGACGTAGGTTGGAAGTGTTTACCACTCAGAATTATAGCTACTGCTTTAGATGGATTGAATCGAATTTTCCATCGACTGTAATATCTTATAATCTTATCGGGATTTTGTATCCCGGATGCATCGAAATGCAAACAGAATTTCGAAATGTACTTCGACTGGAGTCGAGTACTGGAGAAAAGAAATGGGATATCTATTTTTAGAATATACACATCTGGCTGCAATCCAGATGGAGATAAGGATTTTAGAATTGTGTGTATGGGAACGAAATGGATATCTTTTAATGTGTGTTGGTTTGCATATGAAGATATGCATTGTGGTGTTTAGTTTTTAGTAAGGACTTGATATTTGAACATGTGATTGTTAGGTTGGGGATATGGATGCATGAAATAGTAGGTGGGTAGAAATGTATATGGGAGGAAAATGGTACGTCTCCTTGGAGCACTACATTATCCAGAATCTGTATATATCAGCACAACAGCAGGCATCTACAGTCTCCAGTATTCATTTTTGCCACAATTCGCGCTTAGCGGAATCCAGTTTTCCCAAACTCCGCCGCTTGAAATATCGGTTTTTTTTAGAAAAATAGTCTATTACGAGATTTTTCTAAGAAGAGCTCTTTAGTGCAAAAAAAGTTTCTCTTAGTTCAATTCTGTTCAAATGTCGATTTTTCTTCTCTTTCTACAAGCAACTTTAACACACTTTTTTATACATTACCTTTTTACATTCACCTATGTTTGGTAAAGCTCACCTTTCTATGCACAATACACTTCTGTTACCATATGCGACCGTTAAAATTCGCTCTGGCAACGTGCGACCTTTGCCAAACTGCTAACTCTGCTTTTAATTCAGTCATAGGAATTTGTGGTCTTTTCAATTGACATACAAGCCATAGTGAAGAACAGCTCCAACAGGAAATAAAAAAAACAAATCGTCGCTGCGATATACCGTAGTAAGCGGCACATCATACCACACCAGTAAAGATAGCTGAGAGGAATAATTATTTTCTAAAATTCAGGAGTGTTGAGGCTTTGGTTCTGTTTTTTTGCTTTGATCTTACCATCATATTCTTCTATTCTATTCTATTTACTGGCCTATAGAAACACAAAAGTTCATGACCTCACTAACTCGTCTGCGTCATCGTTCCCTGCCCTGTGCACTCTCCTTCCACGCTTGACCATCCGATCCGATCTCCTCGAGGACAAACCTCACATTGTCCTCCCATCTCTGATGCGGCCATCGTACCCGTCTCTTTGCCGTTGGTCTTCCGTCAAGAATTCTACGCACGGTCCTATCGTTGCCAATTCGCGCTACATGTCCGGCCCATCTTAATCTTCGCGGCCTGATTACTCTCACTATTGTAGGTTTACAGTACAGTTCTTCCAATTCGTGGTTGTGGAGTTTCCTCCATTATCCTGTCACTTCGTCATATTTACCGTCAAAGATACTTCTTATAACTTTATTCTCGAATACGAGGAATTTATTTTCTTCCCGTTTTTTGAGAGCCCATGTTTCGCATCCGTATAGAACAATCGGCATGATTATGGTTCTACAGACACGGAGCCTTATGTTAGGTGATAGCAGTTTGGATTTCAGCAGTTTACTGACTGCGTGCCAACTAGCAGTCTTTTGTTAATTTCCTTCGACATTTCGTTAGCGGCCGTCAGTATTGTTCCCAGATATTTAAATTCTTTAACTTTTTCAAATTCTTTATCTTACCCCTGACGTTTATGTGTGTGCCCCGGGCGTCCACCTGCCCGCGCCGTATTCAAAAATTTCGTTTTGTCTTCATTTATTTCTAGGTCCACCTCCTCTGCTGTTTGTATTTTGATTTCACAGTTTTTACTTACAGTTTATAGATTATCGCCCAAAACGGTGATGTCATCCGCATATGCGAGCTCTTGTGTGACCCCGTTCAGGGATGATCCGGCGATGTTGTCGTCTTGTACCTTTCTAATGACATACTTAAGCACAAGGTTAAAAAGACAGAGCGGCAATCCCCTGTTTTAGTCTGTGACGGATTTCTATTCTAACTTGTCCTTTATTTTCGTTCATGAAGATTTGAATGAGGGTGGCATACTTTTTCGGGATTCCCAGCTCAACTACAATATGGTAAAGTCTTTGCCTTGCGACTGAGTCGTACGCTTTTTTGAAGTCAATGAACCGCTGGTGAACCGTCTCTCTGTATTCCCACTTTCTAGCAATTGCCTTATTGTGAACACATGGTCGTTCGTTGACCGTTTTTTATGGAATCCATACTGGTAGTCTCCCAGTATTTCCTCTGCGCACGGTGTGATTCTCGTCAGTATGACATTTGTTAGTATTTTGTATGTGGTTGGGAGCAATGATATTCCTCTGTAGTTTTCGCAGTCAGATCTGTCACCTATTCTGAAGATGCGGACGACTATTGGGGTTTCCATTCTTACGGAGTGATTTGCTTATCCCATATTGTTTTAATGACTTGCTGGATCTTTCTAGCAGTTGCCTCTCCATCGGGCTCTGGGATCCGAGGCTCGGCTGTATGTACGTCTGGTGTGTTTATTTGTGGTTGATGGGTGCGGTAGCCATTTCTAATTAAGTTTATCCCAGCATACATACCTCAGTTGTTCTTTACTCTGGAATTTTCAAGGATTTTTACGACCCGAGTCTTCTCCCATTCGCATTTGTTCCATTAGAAAAATTTCGTAGTCGCTTTCAGAATCGTTGCGTATCTTGCTGCGTTGACTTCATCACATCTTTCTAAGTGGATCACTATGGGGCGTTTACGTTGTTCGAATTTTGTCCTGCACTCATCGTCAAACCAAGGTTTGGACTTAATGGTTTTCTTAAATCCTGATACCTTTTGGGCTGTTTGTTTGATTACGTCTCTGATCAAAGCCCATTGGGTTCCTCTTCTTCACTACTCCCATTCTCTAGGATGCTAAATATATTCGTTAGTTCGTCTTAATATTCAGCCATTTTCCGCAGGTCTTTTAGTTTATGTCAATTTTTTTGTTCGTCTCCCGGGACTGCCCATGTGGGTTTGCTGCGAGCCGACTCTTAAGTTTGCCCATCACTAGAAGATGATCGGAGACGCAATCTACTCCTCTATATGATCTTACGTCAAGAATGTTCTAGTGGTGTCCTTTGTCTATGAGGAAGTGGTCTATTTGGTTACGCGTTTCGTAGTCGGTTGATATCCATGTGGCTTTATGGGTTTGCTTGTGCTTGAACTTCGTGGTTTTCACTACCAGATCTTTTGACACTGCGAGTGTAATAATTCGAATTCCGTTATGATTTGAGACCTCGTGTATGCCCTCTTTGTCTATATTTGGTTGGAAGGAGAGCGCACAGGACAGAGAACAATGGCGGAGTCGAGTCGGTGAGGTCATGAACTTCCGGGTTCCTACAAGCCAATAAATAGATAGATATTTGGTTGGAAGATATCTTCTTTTCTAATTTTTGCGTTGGGGTCTGCGAGAAGGATTTTAACATCGAATGATGAGATCGCTTCAAAAACTTCCTCTAGGATCTCGTGGAACGTGTCCTTCGTTTCTTCGTCGGTAGTTTCTTTTGGGTTGTGTACGGTTATAAGTGGATAACTGTAGCATGAGTCCTGTATTTTTAGCACAGACATTCGGCCATTAATAAATCTCACATCTTTTACATGGGGCGTAATTTTCTTGCTTATGATGAACTCGGTTCCGAGGTTATGTGTGTCGGTACGCCAGTGTGAACCCATTTGTTTCGATAACTTGATGTGGGGGTCGGACATCCTGAAGCGCGACGATCTACATTTTATATTATTTCGCGTTTTTAAGCTCCCACACCATGTAAAGGTTTCTATCAAGCGGGAGCATAACGTTGGTTCCGATTACATTATTTTCAGTATCAACGCAAAACAGTGTAAGACTTTAATGTTTATCCAATTTTATTTGACTCCACTTTCACCGAAATCTTCTGTCATTTTTGTCCTCGTAACCAGATACCAATTTTGATAAAATTATCCGTTGCTCGTTCTTAAACATGAAATAATTATTTATAATTCACTTTTGAAAAAATATATTTCTAATATATTCCTACTTCACAAGAGGGTGATTTTGTCAAATAATCTCTTCGACAGATAACCTTTACTGTGAGAGTCACCCTTAGCTGAGAGAGGACTCACTCAACCACCAGCGAGTGCACATAACTGAGTCGTTTATCATCCCCTGTAGGGTGTGCACGGGAGTGCGCACCCCTACAGGACGTGTCCCTTACCCCATCGAGTTTCGTTTGGTCAGTGCAATCCGAAAACATAAGATGCGGTGATCAATGTTGTGAAATATCCATATTAAATCACGTTTATATTAGCTGGCAGTGAATTTGATTTTAATTAACAAAAAAAAATGTATTCGGTGTCAGTGGACAGTTACATATGATAATACATAATTGCCCTTTAAAATGGCTTGACATATTACAATAAAATGTTAACAAAGGTTACTGGGATCTATTCAACTTCGTAAATATAAAAAACATTATTTTAAAATAAATTCGTAAAGTTTTTAAGTTTTTACTTATTACAAATGTTACGTCTCTCGCTGAATTATGAACAGTTAAAACCAAATTGTAAAACAATAGCAAGGACCAAAAATAAAAAACAACATTTATTACAATAGCCACACAGTGTGTTTCATTTCTTGTGGTGCCGATCGTCTAGTGTTGAACAATAAATCTGGTAATCGTTTTGCTGCGGTATCCTGGGTGTTTTATTTTCCTTTTCGTTATAAACTGCTTGTGGCGTTACAAGGAGCTCTGGACAGTGAAGACGTCGGGGGGATACAGTGAACCCGTACCCCTGCTGGTACACCCTATTGTGAATCCCCCACACACTCGACGGAGGGAGAGTAAGTCCTGTGGCCAGAATGCCGGGCGTAGAAGATAAATGGACACGCCTTAAGAATACTGTCATTAGTACTACCAACTCGATCTTAGGCAGTAGTCGTAGAGATGTGTGCGACTGGTTTGACGATGAGTGCAAACTAGCGACTGAACGTAAGAATGCTGCATACCGGGCAATGCAGCAGTCTCATAGAACGCGGGTACGCGAGGAGAAATACAAAGAGCTCAGAAGATTTGAAAAAATACTTCACAGACAAAAGAAAAGTGCCTGAGAAAAAAACCTTGTCTGTGAAATAGAGAAAAGTAGAGAGCGAGGTCCGCACCAGGCGCGGAAGTTCTGCCAAATTGTATGACGCGGTACACACCACGCTGCACTTACTGCAAGGATAAAGAGGGTATTCTGATCACCGATCCCCTAGGCATTCTGGAGCGATGGGAAGTGCACTTCAATGAATTGCTAAATGGTCAGCCCACAGAAGAATTGGAGGTTCCACCAATGCAAGATCAAGACCAAATGTTGCCGCCACCACGCATTGATGAAACATTAAAAGCCATTAGACAGCTCAAATCAAATAAAGCCCCTGTAGCTGATAGCATTACATCACGCAATTCATGAGATCGTGGTGCACGTATGGGAGCAAGAGGAGATGGCGGAAGATTGGCTTCGTCGTATAATTTGGCCCATACATAAGAAGGGAAATATCACCCTGTCCAGCAGCTATAGGGGATTAACATTGCTGACTATCGCCTGGAAGATACTCTCCACTACCCTGCAAGATCGGATAGCCCCATACGCTAAAGCCATCATTGGTCAATATCAGTGTGGCTTCATCCCAGGCAAATCAGCAATTGATCAGATATTCACCCTTAGGCAGGTGATGAAAAAATGTCAGGAATTTAAGATTCCATTATATCATCTATTTATAGACTTTAAGATCGCCTACGACAGCATAGCCAGGGTAGAACTATATAATGCCATGAGAGAGTTCGGCATTCCAAACAAATTGATACGACTTTCTAGATTGGCCATGACCAACGTAACTAGTCAAGTAAAAGTAGTGGGGTTGGTGTCCAAACCAATAAACATATTTAATGGACTCCGACAAGGGGACGGGAAATTGAATTCTTATCTAAAGTAAACACTGAGCATCTCGCTCAGCATAACCAAATCGGGATTTTTGTACGAAATTGTACACTTTTGAGATACAAATCTCAATCTTTTTTCCTTTATAAAGGAATAGTGAAGTGATCTCCGGGCCGCAATATAATACCATACATTGTCCCTGGAGGAAGTACCCCAGGAGTGGCCGGAGTTAAACCGTAATAATTGTCCTGAAAAATCCAGGAGAAAGGGCCGTATATGAGGAGTAATACCAGTAGGAAGAAACCCAAAAGTAAAAACTTGAATAAAAACGCTTATGGTTAAGGAAACGAAACAAAACCTTGTTTTCATTTTGTTACCTCACACCGGGTAAGTACCGCCGTGGGATCTTCAAGAAAAGATACAATTTACAGGATTGAAGTATCACCTGGCCCCCCACGGAAAACCAGCAGACACAAGGTCTGAGGGCCAACTAAGGACGTTGCTCTTCCCTCTGGATCAGAGGAAGCACGGCAACGACCCCTTTTGTAGGACAAGTTTTCAGGAGCGGTCAAATTTTAAGAGATCGCCTTGTCCTTTTAAGGACCAGGAGACACGCCTCCTGAAACCAAACCCCTACAAGAATACAACATCCTTTATTCAAAAAGTCACTGCCTTATCCAACTGCCCTCGTATAACGAATTTTGTCGGAATCAGTACTATGTAATATATTTATTTACTTTGAAAATAATAAGTTCTTGTCAAAGATTTTGTATGTTCTAGTTATCCTTGTTAGAACCCGATATGATCAAAATCTGCTGTGGCCAAAATTTATTTTTTTGTTTGAATATTTTTTATTCGGAATGATGCTCCTCGAAAGTATCGGTATCAAAATGTCCGTGAAATATGCGGTGAAATATGCCGTGATATACTCGGCCAGGATGTACTTTCCCAGAACATACTTTGTCAAAACAGACGACTACTTAGGCTGCATATACAATACATTGTCGGGATACACCCTAACAGTACAGGATTTGGGAGAACTTTCTTTTTTTAGAATTGTAACTTATAATGCACTCTATTTTTCATAGAATATTTATGGACTATTATCACAGTCATTCGCCTTTTCCCAACCAATTTTTAAGAGAATTTAGTTTAGGTAGCGTTTCACATAAGTCAAATAAATGTTCGTGCTACAATCTCGTCTAGACAGAATCGAGCTAAGATTTGGCTGTGCCTTACCAGTGTCAAATTCACCCAAACTCTACGAATACAATTTATTCAATGCTGTTGTGAAATTATGCCTATTTAGCAAAATTGACTTTTATCACAATGTATGCTTTTCGGGAACCACAGCAGTCAAATAAAATTTCTGCACCAATGTTTTGACCTTCAATTGGGAATAAAATCCAACTTTTTAATAGTAACCAATTAATTGATGAGTAATTACAATACTATTGGAACCAGAAAGTGGACAAATGCCGTTCCAAGTGCGTTCTTGCGTTAGGCTTTCCGTACCTTAGGTATTTTCTTTCCTTAGAAATACACTTACAATACGTGACCTACGGAAAAATAATGCAAGAGCCCTACTTCCCCATTTACTTAGCAGTTCTGAGTTTGTGGCTTGCTTGGATGAGAATCGTGTATAATGATAATTTGCAGGTTAACAGGAGTTAACATTTAGCACGCAAAACTATCCGCGATGCATTTTCATCCTCTTTATATCTTACTGCCCACCCTGTACTACCTGATTATGCAAGGAAATTGCTCTTTTATCGCGTACATTTTGCTAAAAACCAAACGTCCGATATCTCTCGGGTATCCTTCCTGCACACCCTACCACTATATCCAAGGTTAAAAAGATCCTCTTCACCTGCAATTAAAACCACAAGTTACCTAAAATGTAATTCATCCTTAAAATTCAGTCTAAGAAGTGCACATCCTGGAATTCAAGACCCGTACGGGAAACTTTGGATGTTGGCTACGCTGCCACACCCCCTCGCCGATGTTTGCCAACTTTTTCTTGTGTTTTCATTCGTAATTGTTTGTTTGAAGTTCAGTTGTTTTTCACTCCCATCGCCTGTGAAGAGGAAATAAAATAAACACACGTTTATACATCTCTGGGTTATCTCTGGAAATGATGAAGCATCTACCTCGTGGGTCTCTGTCCCTCAGCCAACCTCGTTAAATTGGGAATGTGCAAGACCCATCCAAACAATCCCGGGCTTACCTTGCTCAATGGCTGAAGCGGGACGATGCTTTATTTGTTCTGATTGTTTGAACTTTTTTCTTGCTAATTTTTATCTGCGTCTCAACGGAGGGATACCAACAAGAATCTAGGAGTAGTGTGCTAATTAAATGAGGAAATGTTACGTGCGGAAGTGAGAAAGGAGATATTCCCAGTCGGTCGGAATTCATGAGGGAAAAAAACGTGTGGATTTTTGATCTGATAGTGAGACGTCTACGGTGACGACCGGGCAGATGAAGTGCACGGTTTCCACTCATAACCGTTGCATTCGATTCTTCCCGGACTAATTGAACCGTCTTCCTGACGGGTTAAAAATACAGAATTGAGAATGCAGAGGTCACGTAGGTGGATCTTGGAGGATTACTGATATCTGAGGGATATGCCAATGCGATGAATTTTCAATGGCAAAATCCTTTAAAAACTTGGAAATAATGCTCAGCTGTATTATGAAACTATGTGCCCTGGAGACAGTTAATACCTATATACCAGTATTTAACGCAACCGACATTTAATGGTTTGGTTATTTGATTATTGTTATGGTTTCAAAAAAAAGTATATTAATGCTCTTCTTCTCCTCTGTTCTTTCCCTTTAAACGGACATCTAAGTGAATTATAAGTATGTCGAAAGTTATGCGCTTTCCCAAAAGTCGTTCCTACATACTTTCAAGTTGTGTGCCTTTAAATATTAGGGAAAAAATTCCCTTTGAAAGCGAGTTAAAATTCACATAATACTGGACTCAAGGACATTCCTTTGATAGGAAAGTTGGGTAAATGCTGGTGATAAAAATCACATACAAAACTTGCATAACAAATTGGAAGAATAATAGCATACATTGATACATCAGGACAAAAAAAGTAGTAATAATAATTAGATAAAATAAAAACGTAGTAACTCTCCAACTAAATGAAAAACAAAAAAAGAAATTGTTTACAGGAAATCAGAAAAAGTAAAATGGTAGTTTTGGTTGTTGCACTACCTGCCTCTTGGATATTCTCGCATCACACAGCAGGTTCTTATAGTTCTCGAGAAATGTCGACTATCTTTTAAGCTTGGCGGATGATCCGACTTTGGCGACAAATTACATGATATAGTTTTTGTATATATTTTTATTGTCCTGTCTCAACGAAGTTGTAGACGCAATAAATCGATTGAAAAACAACAAAGCTCCCGGAGTCGACTGCATACCGGCAGAGCTTGTGAAGCATGGAGGAGAGGCAACCGCTGGAAAGATCCACCAACTCATCCAAATAATATGGGATAAGGAAGTCACTCCGGAAGAATGGAAAACGTCAATAGCCGTTCCCATTTTTAAAAAAGGCGACAGATCTGACTGCGAATACTACAGAGGAATATCATTGCTCCCAACCGCATGCAAAATATTAACAAATCTCATTCTGGCGAGAATCTCACCGTACGCAGAACAGATACTGGGAGACTACCAATGTGGATTTGTGGCGGTTCCGCCAAACCCCACTGACTACTTATCTAAAGAACCCCCATCCCTACAACCCGGTCTGTATCTACTTTCTGCTAATGCAATCGCATTAAGCACCTGTAAATGCTTCACGCAACAAAATTCACCAAATGTATCTACCTAAAAGCTCCTGGAAGAGAATTCTTACCTGCATTCATTTATTTAAATTCAAAATTCTACTTAAGAATTCTGTTCCAAACAGCATATCCCTGAAAAGAAAACAATTCGGTTTACAGATCATGTAACCATCCCAAGCAGGGATAATGATCATTGCGTTGCCTATTCCCAGCTTCATCGCGTGTACAACAAATCCCTTTTCATACACATTGGCTAGCGACCTTTTCTCCCAACAATAAACAACCCAACCAGCTGCATATAATTAGCGCAATAGACGCTGAACCTAATTTTCTTAGCACGCAATGTGCAAACAAAAGAATGCTGTCCTCAAAAGGTTTTCTGGCGATACCATAAACAATCCACATCGTTTGTGGTATCCCAAATGCAATTCCCATTTAATGAGTTCCTGCTAATTTATTTAGCTGACCCTCATTTTCATTTTCATTTTTACATTTTTTATTTTTTTTTTATATTCTTAATTTCTAAATTAAAGGCTAGACAAAAAATGCTTAAATTCTAGCTTAATTATCTTATATAATAACTTACTGGTCCTTCGCAGACGCTCTAAGCTAAACATTACTTAACATTTGTATAATTTGCCTTTCGGCGACAGAATTTTGTGGCAGTACTGATAATTAGTTGAAATACAAAGAAAAATTTGAAAAACTTTGTCAATTTTTTTTTTGTTTTTTTTCTTAAAATTTAACTTACTTAACTTACCTAATATATATATATATATTTTTTTTTTTTTTTTTTTTATGTAAAAGCACTTAACCTAACTTAACTTAAATCTTATAGTACCCTAATTCTAGAAAAGCTAAGTCTATGTAAGCTAGCTGATGATAGTATGATTCTATACCGACTTTGGTACCCAGGTCTTTATATGCCATTCAACCACCAGAACTGTTGACGCTGTCTAATACTATCGTCCCGGTCTCTGTGGGAGATAGCCCTACTGAAGCGCAGGATCTCTTCTTCGGTGCGCGCTACTTCCCGGTCGTTGCACAATCGCCCGTCTACAGATGATCTACTTACATGATAGATCAGCGGAATTCCGGATCTATCCTGTATAAGCCCTTTCATATCCAAGTTAAGGAACGCCTCTGGTGGAACAAAGCCGTTGGGTCGCACGCTCTCATAGTACAAGGTGTTTGGATAATAGGCCCCGAAAATTAGGTCATTGTATTTAGCTGACCCTAATCATAGACAGATGCATTAGGTCGCTTCTCCTTAGTTCTTTTTCCCTGGCTGTAGGTTTTGTTTATCCTTGCTGGAATGCATCGATAAATACGGTGACGTGTACGTTCACACATACACACCACTGCATCAAAAGATCGCGTTTCCTTGGTGATCACACCCTTACGAGAAAAATGTTCGCTCTCTCTTCCGTTCCTTAACCCTAACCAACGGTGGAATTCAAGTCAGAGTTCTATCCTCGAAGAGTCTTATTCCAACCACTAACCGAAGCGGTCGTCGTCCACCCCCTTTGGTGTGTGCATCGGAGTCGTGTTCATACATTTTACACTGTCGAGTCATGAGTCGCGTGCCACAAAAATGTATTCGGTTAGTGTAGTGTCCCATACAGAACAATTAAATAATAGTTGCCTACTCCGGTTGCTTCTTACACATTTGTTACATTAAAATAAAGAAACATCAAGGACCAACAATCGAGTGTTTTACTTGTGCGACGTGCAGTGTTTTTGTTGAACAATTTTCGGGAGAAGACTGTGGAACATTTAGTGGAAGTTGTGGGGACGGAGTAGAACTCTGCGCCCAGGTCGGTGCCACGAGCCCGCCCCCCACAGATTCTGTAGGAACCGGTCAACAAGCAACCAAAAGTTCACAATAAGACAACTGCTGGAAAATAAGTGGGAATACGGAGAGACGGTTCACCAACTGCTCGTTGATTTCAAAAAAGCCTACGACTCAGTCGGAAGGCAAAGACGTACCATATTGTAGTTGAGCTGGGAGTCCCGAAATAATATGCCGCCCTCATTCAAATTTGCATGAACGAAAACAAAGGGCGAGTTAGAATAGAAAACCACCTCTCAGAACCATTTGAAATCCGGGACGGACTAAAGCAGGGAGATGGTCTATCACCGTGTCTTTTTAACCTTGTGCTCGAGTATGTCATCAAAAAAGTCGAAGACGACAACACGACCGGATCATCCCTGGACGGGGTCAAACAAGTGCTCGCATATGCGGATGACATCGCCGTATTGGGCGATAATCTATAAACTGTTAGTAAAATCTGTGAAATCATCATGCAAGCGGCAGAAGAGGTGGGCCTAGAAATAAATGAAGACAAAACAAAATACATGATTACGGCGAGAGCAGGTGGACCTCAGGGAACGCATATAAATGTCCGGTGTAAGATATTTCAATAAGTTAAAGAATTTAAATATCTGGGAACGATACTGACGGCCAGTAACGAAATGTCGAAGGAAATTAACAAAAGACTGCATTCCGGCAACGCTAGTTGGCACGGTCAGTAAACTGCTCAAATCCAGACAGCTATCACGTGACATAGAGCTCCGTGTCTATAGAACCATAATCATGCCGATTGTTCTATATGGATGCGAAACATGGGCTCGCACAGAACGGGAAGAAAACAAATTCCGCGTATTCGAGAATAAAGTTTTGAGGGGTATTTTTAGAGGTAAATATGACGAGGAGGCAGGACAATGGAGGAAACTCCATAACCACGAAATGGAAGAGCTATATCGCAAATCTACAATAGTGAGAGTAATCGGGTCGCGAAGATTAAGATGGGCCGGGCACGTGACGCGAATGGCCAACGATGTGACCGTGTGTAGAATTCTTGACGGTAGACCAACGGGAAAGAGACCGCCGGACGCCCGCGGCGGAGATGGGGGGACAATATTAGGTTTGACCTTGAAGAGGTCGGATCGAGTGGTCGGGCGTGGAATGGGAGTGCACGGGACAGGGAACTATGGCTAAGTCGAGTCGATGAGGTTGTTGCGATGCAGCGCCGTGCTTCCTCGTTAGAGGGAAGAGCGTGGACCTTATATTTTTTCTTTATTTAATATTCTTTCAACAATTCGCGTTTCAATGATTGTTCGCTCCGATTGAAAATATGTTTGTGCAGAAATTTATTCCGATTGATAATCAATTATCAAAGAAAAAAACTATTCACTATGCTTTTCGTCTCTTCGATATTATTTAATTATTTATTTTTTTTTTGTTTCTATTTTCGTCTCCTCAGTTTATTCTCGTCTCTCTTTTTATTCTTACTCGTCTTTAATCTGTATCTCTTCTTACTCTAATACAGTATCTATTCTTACTCTAATCTCAACTCCTTCTTAACTTCTCTCTCAACTAACTTTACAATGAATTTTTCCCTCTTCTTATACAACTAAGTGTTCTAATCTACTGTAAATTATTACTTGAACTAAATCAATTTTATCAAAGTATTACTTAATCTACTGTGACATTTAATTTTGAACAAACTTTGAACGAAAATCAAAGAGCTATGTTTCGAATGAAAAAAGGGGCTTGTATGAAATGTACTGAAACTGATTTGATATAGAATATAGTGGATGTTTATTTATTATATATATTAAATGAGAATGTAAGATATGTTAAGAGAATGTTTTAAGGATGTGTTAGATAAATAATGAGATTCAATGATTATAAGGACAGTAGTATTCTGGAATACTACAAGGTCATGAACTTCCGGGTTCCTACAGGCCAATAAATAAAAAAAAATATATATATATAAGAAAATTCGTAGGTAAAATATTTCCCTAATTGGACCTCTGAATGAGACTATCTTATAATAATTATGTATATATATATATATTTTTATTTTTTTTTATTTTTATATGTAACACCAAACAAATTTTCCTCGCGGAAGAGGAACTACTCTCAACGCTGAACGACATTTTATAAAATAGTATCGTGATATTCATAAAACACTGCCCTCATCACATTCTAATACCCATATTCCGTAAATGCATACTTCCCAATATAATTAGCTGGCCCCTAAATTATGCGTCATAATATGAATCTTATGTTCTCACAACGCACTAAGGATGAATTCCTCAAACAATAATCCAATAAAACTCAATTCATAGAAGCATCACACACTAAACATTTAAAAATTTCCTTGGATCCGGATGGTATAAAAGGACATCGCATTTTCGTTTTCAACACGTATACAAACATACCAAGGGGTTTGTCAAGGCAAAAATTAATGGCATACATTTTTACAGCTGTTATGCCAGGCCGAGATGGTGCCTTCGCCAATACCAGGCCATGTTGGACAATTTTTGGCAGCTGCCCAAGGAAGGCCTAAAGTGATTATAGCCGGCGACTGCAACGCATGGGCAGTGGAATGGGGCAGCCGATCAACAAACACTAGAGGCCGTATTCTGTTGCAAACCTTTGCATCTCTGGACATCGGCATTGCAAACAACGGTCGGGTAAATACATACCGTACCGGAAGAAGAGGGTCGGTCATCGACATCACTTTTCCCTCCTACGTAAGTTAAAATGGCGGGTCAGCGAGGAATACACGCACAGCGACCATAAGGCCATTATAGTCAATATACAACAAAACAAACGTAGAAGGAGTCTCCAAGTAGGTGGCCCGAAATGGAAAGACACATTTTTTGACAAGGACTCCTTTGAATTAATATTGAGTACCAACGATATAGTGACGCAAGGCTAATAACTTTGCCTGGAAAAACAAAATATTATGGAAAATTTAACAAGCCTCGGTTATGGACCGGATACACGACGAGGACCACAAGATTTGTTAAATAAGGCCACGGTTTAGTGCCGATTATGATGATGATGATGATGACCAACGATGTAACCAATGCTGAAACAGCCGAAGCCCAGTCACACCAACTCATCCGTGCTGTCACGACAGCGTGCGATGCAGCTATGCCCAGGCGATCTAACGGAGAATTTATTACACCTTGTTATTGGTAGAATGAGGAAATAAAGGCACTCAGGACTCGCTGTCTGCAAGCCCGACGCAAAGTGCAGCGGTCTAGGAGGACAGCAAACTTCCAAGAGCACTTGGACGAGTTCCGGTCAGCACGGCGCAATATACAAAAGGCGACCAAGGACAGCAAAACGACGTCCTTCAAATGCCTATGCGAAGGAGCTGATATAAATCCATGGGGTATGGCGTATAAGATGGGGATGAGTAAGCTGAAGGGTTCCAGGTCCCCGCAGATATCATGTCCAAAAATGCTGAGGTCAATAGTAAACCAACTGTTCCCACAAGGTACATCCCCACACTACGACTTAATAAGCGAGACAGTGGTGGAGGACATCCCGAGAGTCACGGCAGACGAGCTACAGTTAGCATGCAGGATGATACAGGACGGCCAAGCGCCGCATCCTGACGGAATTCCAAACAAGGCGGTGAAAGCGGCAGCTGAAAGTCGACCGGACATGTGTATAACCACCATGCAAACGTGTCTACAGGAAGGTGTCTTTCCAGAAACTTAAAAACTGCAACACTTGGTGTTCCTACCAAAAAGTAAAAAACCACCTGGAGAGCCCTCACCATATCGCCCAATATGCCTTCTAGACACCATGGGAAAGATATTGGAAAGAGTGGTATACGAAAGACTGCTAACCGTAGCAGAAGAAAAAGCAGCCCTATCGAACCAACAATCATCATCATCAACGGCACTACAACCGGGAACCGGTCTTGGCCTTATTTAGCAAGTCCCAAGGCTTGTTAAATTTTCCATAATGATTAGTTTTTTCCGGGCATTAGTCTTGCGCGAGAGGCTCCCCTTCGGGGAATCGAACCCCGGTCTCCTCCGTGACAGGCGGGTATACTAACCACTACAGCGAACCAACAATACGGGTTTAGAAAATCGCGCTCCACCGTCGACGCCATAAAGAGAGTAGTTGACATTGCAACGGAAGCAATAAGTGGAGAGAGATGGCGCTGGGGCACAAAGGAATACTGTGCAGTTGTAACACTGGACATAAAGAATGCCTTTAACTCGGCGAAATGGCCAGTCATAAATAGAGCGCTTCACAGAATGGGCACCCCACACTACCTCCAGAGAATAATTTCCAGCTACCTCACTAACAGGAAGCTGAGGTATGCAACAGACGATGGTGTAAAATACCACAACGTCTCAGCAGGAGTTCCACAAGGATCAGTTCTGGGACCCCTCTTATGGAACATCATGTACGATGGCGTTTTGCGATTGGTGTTGCCACAACAGGTCCAGTTGATAGGTTTTGCGGACCACATTCCCCTTGTGACAGTGGCAAAACATATTCATGAGATAGAGGCAGCTACTAAAGAGGCAGTGGTGAAAGTCAAAGAATGGCTGGTATCCGCTGGTCTCGACCTAGCAGGCCACAAAACAGAGGCGGTTTTAATAACTAGCCGAAAAAAGGTGGAATATATGAATATAAGGGTCGGAGATCAAATTATTAGATCGAAAGACACAATAAAATATCTAGGAGTTATGATCGACAACAGGCTACAATTCAAAGAGCATTTCAAGTATTCTAGCACAAAAGCGTCAATGCTGCAAGCTGCATTTGCTCGAATATTACCAAACACATAGGACCTGGATATCCACGAAGAATCTTGATGTCTAGAGGAGTGACCTCGGTCCTCTTATACGCCGCCCCTGTTTGGGCCAGTATACTGACGACGAAGGAAGCGAGGAGAAAGCTGACGTCAGTCTATAGACTCTGTGCCTTAAGAACCATAAGCAGTTTCCGAACCATTTCGGACGAAGCTGCTTTTATCGTAACCGAAATGGTTCCAATTGATATCCTTGCGGACGAGATGTTAAAAATCTACAACAGGAGAACATCAAGGCAACTGGAACCAACAGCAGTCAAGGAGATCAAGGAGGAAGAGAAAGCCACCTCATTAATCATATGGCAAACTCGGTGGGACAACACTACGAAAGGCAAATGGACGTACAAATTAATCCCATCTATCGCCACCTGGATGAAGAGAGACCACGGTGCCTGCAACTACCATCTTAACCAGTTCCTGACCGGCCATGGTGGATATCGCAAATATCTGCACCGTTTTGGACACAGCATCTCACCGTTATGTCCAGTGTGCCCAAACCAAGAGGAACATACGGAGCATGTGGCGTTCCACTGTAGACGCTTCAACAAAGGACAATCTTCCAGGCCCGCAAGACCTCATAGAGCAGATGCTATGCTCCGAGGATAACTGGATGGAGATAAGCGCATATGTGACCAAAGTGCAACTCGAACTTAGAAGAATCAAGAAAGTAAGGCAAGCACAAATAGCCGACATGGAGAGAGCAGCTTAAAAAAGCATAAAGCTAACCAGCCCCGCGAAGTAATACTATAGCTTTTGAAATAATAGTGAAGAAGAACGTGTGATTCGAACTGACGCTATGACAGTTCGAATCACCAAAAATTGAACCTAAGCGTTACCCATCAGGCTACTGCCCGGTCTTAGAATTTGATTTATAAACTCGACTATACTCCACTGATGTGAATTGTTATGTTATCGCTATGGTATACGGTTTTGATGTATTTTCTTATTCGATTTTCGTTTGGTGTCCTTCACTATTTTGCTTGTGAATTGTGTGTGTATCTGTGAGAGACACCACAATACCTAACGGCAGTCCCGCGGGGAGAGTGGTTGACGGGAGCGAGGGTGTGGTTTAGTACGCAGGCGTGCGACTTTGAACCGTCGTTCCAGGTACGCGAATCGTGCATGCTAGTAGCACAGGCTGCTAGTATCTGTGAAGATTCCACATCCGTTGGCGCAATTCTCATAATTGAGGAAGAGGAGTAACCTGATTTTCGAATTAATTTAAAACACTTTACCATTTCTTATAAAATATGTTTACGTTTTAATCTAACATTTTCTTGCCGCGCACGTCACCACGTCTGAGTCTTCAGTCGCCCAACACCAAATCTAGACTGCCGCCGGAGATCGCGAAGCATCTTCCTTTAAAATGAAAACAAATCGAGAGTTTCAGATGGAAAATATCGATGCCCAGTGTGGTGTTCTATGTGCTCATTAGGATAATCGTCTTTGAATTGGTGCATATTAGGATATGCATTGGAATTTTGGTTTTTTGCTTTTTGTTATCCATCTGGCTTATGCCGACAAGAGTTTGCATGTCCTTCGGATGGGTAACACAAGATCCGTGGGGATTTAGGTAATGGCTTTTGAATTGGTGTATTTACAAGTCATAAAACATCTAGCATGTGAAGATATGCATTAGGATGCTTATGATTGCTTGAATTGTGTGTCGGCGGAAAACAGATATACCTTTGTTTAGACACATGCACATTTTGGGGTTTGGATCTTGTAGGAATTTGAATTGAATTGAATTAAATGTTTGAGTTTGAACTTTTAGTTCGATTTGGTTGGGATTGAATTCAGTGTTGATTTGGGTGTAGGGATTTGTATGTGGGGAAAGGAGATTGTTTCTATGGGGTAAGGAAATTGTAGGGCTTTCCGGAGCACAACAACTATTCTTAGATACCTCTCCCCTTTTCTTTTTCAGATATCCCGAGATGTGGGCGATTCTTATTGTCGCAAAATGGCCAGAAGCCAGAGGCAAGATGAAGGACATTTTTCCTTGTCTCGTTTAAATCGGCCTCCGACTTTTTTTTTTGAGCACAGAGTCACACTGGATAATCACGGTCACCGTGAGGATTCGTGTAGTTTCGCCCACGTTGCTTTTGATGGCACGCTGCTTTCTTTGGTTACTTGTTAAAATTCATTCTTTTTTGTGATTGTGGTTAATATTCCGGTAGCGAAATTAGTCCCCGCAGCAGGAACACACACAATCGCATAATACGAAATCAAACGGAGGCCGCATATTTTTCCGAACATTCCCCAGTGCCGATTGTTTGGGAGTAACAGCTGCACTTCAGATTGTTGTAATACCAGGTAGCCAGGACTGTCTTTCCTCCATCAATAGATGAGATAATACCTGCAATTAGTTTTCGGAGAACCAGGCAGACAGGACTGGCTTCCCTGCATCGATAGATAAGAAAATACCTACATTTAAAAAATAACCATAACAATATCACTTGATTCAGTTTCAATAAAGTGAATGGCGTTCCCCAACATTTACATACAGTTGAACCAATATTCTGACCTGATTAAGACTGACATTAGTTCGTCAATCAAAGCGACTAATCTCCATTGCTTTAAATCAAATATTTACAATATATTCTGGTTTAAACGTATAGTATACGTTTTTATCGAGATTCATCTGACCTACCAAAAAGAAGTAGCATTCATACCCTACCACTCGAACGTTATTTGGTGCAAAACTGTTTTACGCGGCTTTGGTCAAATATAATTATTGATCGACCAGCGATATTACTCGAATATCTCTCATATACCATCAACAGGATACAAATCACCCGTTCGCCATGTAAGATTTGTGGTTTTTGTTGATGCGGCTCCAACCGATCACAGCGTCTTAACATAAAATGGATGATGCACATAATATATCATTCGCGAGGTAACCCGTTGATTACACTAATGTTTTTATGTCATACTTGTACTTGCACATCAATCAGGTCATTGATACAATATATGTGAGTAGTCATTCATTAGCCAAACCACACGAATGACAAGAATCTGCCAGATCGCACATTGATACTTCCTTTCGCGATATTCCCCATCTTCTTGTGCTCGCACTGTGCTTTGACATTTATGAAAGCCTCGAAAATTCTTTTGTCGCGCATTCCGTCTAACAAAAATTCAATATGGTTTGAACCTTTTATATTCCTGTATTCTTGTACAACACAGTCTATAATAAGACAGTATCATGACGATAATTTTGTTGCCTGGTGTTTAGAGAAAAGTTGATAATCCACACTACGGATCTATATGTCAAGTATTTTGTAAGGTAAATTTTTACTGCCCAGGATAATTTTCTTCAAAGCAATTGCTCTAAGAATCAAATACAAATCCAGAGTTAATCGCAAATTTTACGTAGTTAGCGTTCGCATTCGTAAAATTTAGTCCACATCTGTGCCCTTTCACGAAAGGTCATCCTTGGTCCTTTTAGTCAAATACACCCTTACCCACTGGCCAGAAATGGATCGCAAAGGAAAAATATCGTCGATTCGGCGCGCACGGATATCTTTTCCCATCCCTCATTGCTTACACCCCTCGGGGATACAGTTGTTCCTTCAGTTAATTGATAAGGCCCTATCGCAACACGGGAACACTTTTAAAAACCGCTGATTCGGTTTGTGAGCCGCTTGGATTGTGGCGCACATAAAAATCCATTCTTTATGAAGGCGACGACAAAGATGTGCCGTCGTCCAGGTCTCTAAAGCAGCACACATATGCTTCCCTCGCTTTTCATATCACCTTCATGAAGCAACACTCACACGCGTTGGAAACGGGGATGGAGTGACCGAGGAGCATTGCAACTTTACATAGCAATCCGAATTGCGCTCTCATTTAAAGAGACTCCTAGGCGAAAAAGTTTTGTATCTGGACGTCATGGACGTCAGCCGGTGAGGATATGCGATCGTGCAGACCCGGCTGGTTATCTTTAGGTTGTGTCTGGCCTCGAGAGGTGGCTTGCTGATATCCACCAACTGAAGAGTGTTGTGGTGGTCTAGACTAATTTACTCGCCATCACTGTGGTATTCATTTCGTGTCTAGAACCCGAGACTACTTATCCTGTCACGTGTAAACCAAAGGAATGCCTTCTATGAAAAGATATCGGTGGCCAACAATAAAGCACCGGCGTATTGTTCTAATCACCTCAGCAATTCCCAACCCGACGAACAACCATCGTCTGCGCATTAAGGCTGGGGTCAAGATACATGTATCCAACTGATAGCTTTCCCATATACAGGAACCAAATTATACCGGGCACTGGTAGTCTAGGCATTGAGCAAGAGCTTATCTCCCACACTATGACGGCAGCTATGTCATGTTGCCAGGGCAATTTATAACTGGACGGTGTGTAGCTGTAAGCAAATCGAACTCAATTGTCGCATCAATCTCCGCTTAAGCACACACACGCACACCATCATAGGTATCATCACCTATAGCAACAAAACAAACATTGACAACAAATGATATTTCCGAAGTCGCATCCTGAATCCTCGATCTTCTTCATCTGCTGATGCCTGACCGTTGGGCAGTCATTCACACCGTTTTATCTGTACGATGGTTACCACATCGGGTACCGACTACTGCTACTGTTCTTGTTCCGAAGTGTAATTCAACTGACAGCCCGACAAGCCTACAGTCACTATGTCTTACTAGTCCTTTTTCGCCCCATTCACATTATTTTATTATTGATTTATACCTTTCAGCAATTTACTGCATTTATCATAGTAATTCAGTACATTTATCATTAGTTGGTCGCGAGCAAGAAACAGCGACGACGGTGGTAGAAAGGGATGCGGAAACGGTGGCAGAGGTAGAGGTGGTGTCAGCAACAGCGGCAAACCAATCGATACTATGTGTTGCATAGTGTTGTTCGTCCAACCTCTAGTTGATACCTGGCAAAGGTTGTTTAACTAGTGTTCGGCTTGTTGTTTAATGGTCTATGGTGATTGTCACCAGGTACGTGTCTGAAGGTACAATGGAAATGGTAATTTGGCGGCCTCAGTACGTAGTACGATATTAAGGAGACACTTTCAGTCTCATTACGAATATAACCTAGTTTCGAAATTTGCTCTTCGCACTCTGGCATTGCGTTTTTTTTTTTTTTTCAAAGAGGGCTAAGAGTTGCAATTTAATAACCGCCATATCCGTATGCAAGAGAACGCGTTCGGCGCAAATTTTTGATATTATTCAACTCCTTACTTTTCAAGCCCATTCTGGTTTCTGAAAAATCCAGTGTTCATGTAGTACGCAGAAGTTGAATGTTTGCCTCATATCTCATCAAATCGTATACCATCCGGGAGAAACATTCATCAAATTAGATGTCACATTTCATTTATGCGAAAAAATAAGGTGAAATACAAGGTGTCCCAAAAGTTTATTTCAAGACATACGTTCTTCAGCAAAATAGGGGATACGTCTATTGAATCAAGATTTACATTATATTAAAACACGATCCTTGAGCATTTATCTCATAAATTATGTTGTCTAAATGTGTTCAATCAATTTCCCGGTACTTTTCTAAACATAACGCAGAATTTCTGAGAATTGAGCTGTGTGCATTGTCCCTTATTTCTGCTCGGATATTTGCTTTTAAGCCATACAAAGAGCGAGGTCTATTTCCATATAATTTGCATTTTGCATAGGCCGATGGGAAAACCTCCATTGGTGTTGAGTGGCAGTTACATACAGGCCGCTTTATGTCACTTCGTCAGGATATCAATCTTCCAGGAAAAACTTCACAGACAACTGGTAAAGACATAGCACATGCATGAAATACTTCTACATCGTTCTGGAACCCCCAACAGAATCATTTAGGAATGAAAAAATCGCCATATATCGCTTCGAATACGAGCCAATTATTATTCGCAACCGACATCGCAATCTAAACGGTAATTTTTAACAGGAAGTTCACACACATGGCGGAAGTTCGTTTATTTACATTGGCATTAATATGAGTGTTTCTCATCTGAGAAACAAATATTGTCGAAGGACCAAAATCAATCAATCACCTGCTTACCGGATTCGAGCCTCTCGGTAGCATCAGTTCAGGCAAATGTATCTTATACGGACGAAGGGCCGAATCTCTATACAGTTTGCGTTACCGGGAACTTTAAAGAACGTTTAGAAGACGTACTTTTTTGCGAACGGAGAGCTTGGGAGTCTCGCTTTTATCAATTTTCTGACAACCTTGATCACTCCGTCCGTGGTTTGTTTATTGTCGAACAAGGCTTCCCAAATTTCTGTACCCAATTTCTGTACCCAATTTCTGTACCCATATAATTTGAGTACTTGGTGCTTTTCTAAAGTGACGCTCTTGGTACAGGTTGCTAAATTTTCGCCGCTCAATAATAACAGAAATATTGTTTTTGTAAAACTCGCTCATACGCATTGGATGTTCTACTCTTGTAAAATGCTTTCTTTTTTTTTTACACAAACGCGCGCAAAAAAGGGGATTTTGGAGTACCCTTAAATGTGAGAGCACAGTGCGAGCGGAAGGAGT
This sequence comes from Microdon myrmicae, assembly GCA_963931805.1. NCBI lineage: Eukaryota > Metazoa > Arthropoda > Insecta > Diptera > Syrphidae > Microdon > Microdon myrmicae. Next base: position 132,756,325 of record OZ007498.1, on the reverse strand, counting down.
GAAAGTGGATAAGGAAAGGAGGTATCGATGTATATTGGCCTTGAAGGCCTAGACATCACAACGACGAGGAAACACAGGTAGAGCAGGTAGAGGATTCCACATTCGTATGGTTCGGTTTTTACGCCTGAAGTCCACTTTCAACGTGAACGGATGCGCATTCACAGATTGACGTGTATCGTGGGAAAATGCCTGAGGAGGCGGAAGATATTCATCAAGTTCAGTTGAGCAAAGACCGTGATAATAGCTATAGAAAACAGATAGGCATGGTACGTTGCGCCTATGTTCTAACGAGGGAATTGATCGACTTACAGCTGGGTCCCCAATAGGTTTCACTGCTCGTTTTTGCATCCTGTAGAGCACGTGTAGTACAGTTTTGGATGCGCCTGACCACATATGTGAGTTGAACTCCATTTTTGTACGAATATACACCTTGTAAATACTAGCCAGGTTCGATAGAGTGAAGTATCTTTTGCATCTCTTAAGGAGCCCCATGCATTTGGCTGCACTTTTCGCAGCTTCAAAAATGTGGTCGCTCCAATTAATAGTCGAATTAATTCGAGTGCCGAGTAGTGATAGTTCCTTGGCTTCGCCGATGCAAGTGCCATTCATCGACAGTATATTTACTTTGGGGTTCGCCTTTGACGACAGGAGACAGCACTGGGTTTTTAAGGCACTGAACTCTACTCGATTAGATAATCATCATTGATATATCTTGTTGGAGTCGGAATTCAGTGTATTAAGCATAACCTGCTGATTGGTATTGATGTTCGAAGAGTTTGGCCGGAAATGTTCGTAAGAGTATGAGAAACTCAATGTGCATCGGAAAACGACTGGATTGGGGTAAATGACAAGAGATCATTTATAAAGATGAAGAAGAGAGTGGGTGAGAGTACCGAACCCCGGGGAACCCCTGCATTAATTTGATGGGAGACAGACACCATCAGGATAGATAGGCTCTTATCCATTGGATCAGAGAATTGTTCACTACATATTAATGTAATTTTGATAAAAGGGCTGGATGCCAAACTCGGTGGGGGTTCTTTAAAGCATTCCCAAAGAACCACTCATTTTCTTAAATCAACCTGCCTATCCCTCACTCCACAAACCACGTTACTTACCTGCAATCGAGCAGCATAAGCTACCTTCCATTAGCTTTCACCTGAAAGTAAAACCCCAGCAAGCATGCACATCATCAAATCATTTCGTTCATATTACATGAACCATATCAACCCAATCGGCTCAGCTCGTCAGCAATCTTGATGAGTAAACACACGCCAATCTTTCAGCTCGTTCTTGTTCCAACAAACCGTTGGTCCAAGAAGACACGTCGGGCTATGTACTTGTTGACACAGCTGCAGCCGATTTTTCCAACCATTGATCGCCCAAGCGACAACCCATAATCGAATAGGACAGGAGCGGATTCGTTGTTCCAATAATCATCCTAATGATCATGTCCTATGATACAGTGTTCCGAAAACGAACATCCATTGAATCGGACACGATCATGATTGCTATTTAAACAATCATGCCAATGATCGTGTCCCACGTACAGTTTTCTAAACCAAACAATATCCATACTAGCCTCTGCCATAGGCGAACAAATCTTCGATTGGATTATCGTCACAGAAAAATCGATTGCCTGCAACGGCATGATTCTGGGCGATTATGTAAACAGCCGACATTCCCATGTAGCATTGGTTGAACCAAACAAATGCGCATCTCAGCGTATGACCCTCCGAAATAGCGTTTCTGTTTACAGAACACACAGAAACCTATTCCTTCCTTCGGCGAATCTCGCTATCGCTTAACTCAACGATGCCTGCAGCCCCTAATACCAGTTCCTTTGTTTGTACAGTTGCAGGATCGATATTTGCCTTGGCTTCCAGCGAATGGGTTTTCTTCCTGACCGTACGGTCACCACAGGGAAATTCTTCCACAAAAAACCCCAATCGATCGTTCATTGGTCATCACCAAAGAAACTATCCGATTCGGCTCCTCCCATATCGATGGAAATTCACCACTGCTGCTAGGGGGTGTCGAGTGCAACAGTCACTCAGGGAATCGAGTTTTACTATTCAAGGCGGTCGGGTGTCAACCACGAATCAGAGGTTAATCGCGCTATCAACCGGATGTAGCGAAGTCGTTGTGTGTCGGAGCCGTCACCGTACAACTTTTTTTTAGTGTCCAAATTCTGGAGCAAGTACGTCTCTTGCGAGGAGCTCGATTTGCGAGTCCGTGTGCCGTTAAATACAATATCTTACGTTAGCTATTTTTTGCGCTGAGTTTCTCGCTCGATAGACGTGCTTAAAATACGAACACCACTAACAAACATTGTCGATTGCTCTTTCACAAAAATATTGTTATTCGCAGAGGAGGAGTATGAACTAATGTCCAAATGTGTCAATTATTCAGTGATTGTTGTGCCAATAATTAATAAATAAGTGCCTTTAAGACTCCCACATGTAAATCGATAAATAAGATAGATATATACCAACAGAACAATAAAAAAAGTAAAAAGAACATTTACACCTGTGCGTTTTCATTCATTGTTTTCTCTGGTGACCTATTGTGAATCCTCTGGCGAACATTTCTTCTAGGCGGACAATAGTGGGAAGGAAGTGAACCGAGCGCTCCTGTCCTGGTGCAATACTTCCTTTACCCCACAAGGCCTTCGAGATATCCAGTGCAACAAACTTGCTTTCTCTGAAGTAGTGGATGGAATGGCTCCACTTTTCGGTAAGGTACGCCAGCAAATCTCCTGTGGACCTGTTGCTACGAAAGCCATATTGGCGGTCATTAAGGACGTCATTTGAGTCCAGATATTTCGAAAATGGACGGCTTATCAGTGATTCGAGTACCTTCGAGAGAGTAGAAGTTAGTGCTATTGTAGTGCTCTCAGAAGCCCTACCATCTCCTTCCCCCACCCATACAAATCCCTGCACCTAAACTTATATTCATACAAAACGATCATCTAAATTGGAAATTCGCGATAAACGAATCAAATGCTCGTTTATCGCCCCTGCACCCAACTCCCCATAGTCATCCAACTAACCCAGAAATACATTATCCCAATCCAGCAAAATTCCTTTTAAACGAATCAAATATTCGTTTATCATCCATACACATCAATTTCCTATGATCCTCAAACAAAGCAAACATATGGTAAATCGAACCAAATGCTCAATTTTCATATTCACGCTCATGTGCCAGAGAATTCGCCTAACCGAATCCTTATCTCAAAAAACAAACACTTGCCTCCAGCCAAAGTATCTAAATCGAGATTTTGCTTTGAGTTCAATCTCTTCGGGATACAAAATCTCGATTTGGTTTCATTTATAAGGGTGATGAATTTCAAATTCGAGGATCAATCTCAATTGACGTCCGAGGGGTAAGGCCCGAGGAAGCACGGTGGCGACCGCAACGAGCCTTCTCAGGAGCGATCTTAAGAGATCCCTCGTCCTTTTAAGGACAAGGAGACACGCTCCCTGAATGAGAGGCTACAACACTATGGGTCGATAAGAAGATCTCTTTGGGAATTGGCTGAATGATCGCTGACTTCCATCTATTTGGGAAACGGCCAGTAGAATAAGACAAATGGAAGAGTGTTCGCAGTGATTTAGAGAGTGAGGAGGAACATCTCTTCGAGAGGATTGGGGGAATGCCATCAGGATTGGCGAATTTGTTTGCGCTTAGCTTTTTGGGTGCGCGGGCAACAGTAAGCGTTCGGAAGCGAATCCGGCTCATGGTGTGCTGGTTATGCTCAATTTGAGGCGGCACGGATGTGGTATCAGGCAGCGTTGAGTTGACTACAAAATGTGCAGCAAGTAAATTCGCCTCCTCTATTGCACTGGTGACTGGTCTCTCATCGACTATAAGCGAAGGAATGGATGAGGAGACTGGGTTTTGAATGTTTTTCACAAATGCCAAGGAGTTTGTACTACTTGTGGGAGAGTGTAGTAATTTTTGTCTCACTCTCTGTTTATGCAAGAACTTTGTGCGTTGAATATACGCATTGTAGTAATTTCTAGCTCTTGTATTAACATATCGCTTACGCCTCTCCCGGTAGAGGTATTCGCCCAGGAAGCAAAACTAATTGAAAACGCATGCTTTTGGGCATAACATCGCATCCCAAGATACTTTGGAACATTGAATGTTTACCAAACATAAAAACAAACGCAAATGACAGAGTTCACGATATACCCAAATTAAACTTAGACAGTTTTTTTTTTTTAATTAACATAAATACATTTTATCTTTAAAGAATTATATTAAAAACGAACCATAACAGAGGTCCCAAATTGACCCTTCCGGACTCGTTACCGCCTCGTTTTTACATAGCTGAGTTACAATTCAACTCAAATGTCAAAGGGTTATCAGAGTTCACAGCTGCACAAAATGTGTAGAAGTGTAGAAAAGGGTCGTTCGAATTCAATTCAGGCAAATGTGAAGTAATGTGCCCTAAAAACTTTACAGTATATCTTTTTTATTCGGAAAATTAATCCTTCATCGCCTCCAAATACTTCCCTTATTAAAACTGTGGGGGGCGAAGTTGAGGCGCCAGCATGGGCGCACAAATTAGAAGTTCTCTCATTGGTGCACTCACGGATTGTTCCGCCGCAGCAAACTGTTCCCGAAAAACAAAACAAAACAAAACCCCGCAACACATCGTCCACGAGAAGCAAGTAAAAGGAAACACCCAGGAACTGCAGCACGGAAAATTAAACACCAAGAGAAAGTTCCAAAGTAAAGAAATTTATTATTTTTAAACTGTTCTTGTATTTGTTGGTTCTATTTCTTAATGTTCAGATTTTTACTTAAGGTGGGGGTGAAACAAATTCAGCGCTGAATGTTATTTGTATTAAACCATTCTTTTATTTAACACTTGGTTTTTACTTTATGCTGGTGGTAGGACAAATTAAACTGCAAATGAACACTCAAGTTTCACGATTGTTGATATGGGGCATACGTATGTATGTTTCTAAAATGTTGTGCTTCTAGATTTTAGGCACTTGAAAATCACACAAAATGTATCACCTCAACACAACATCATTATTCCTTTATTTTTTTGGGCGCAACGTTGGCTTCGTATTAGAACTTAATATATTTTCGCTCACATGGATCAAATGAAAGAAATTCGACTCGCGGTGGAATTATGCGTCCCGCAGCTCTATGGGAGCGGAGGGGGAGATCAGACCGGCTCGGCCGGGTGATGGAAAACGACGCCCCGAAGTGCATTCGCTGGTGGCATGATTTGGGGTGATGTGGTGAATATCCTCTCGGCTAATGGTGTGTTTTACCCACCACAAGACAAACGTAGAATCTCTCTTTGTGGAATAGAGAACCGGATCTCATAGTGAAGATCATGGTGGTATGTGTGTATATGCGATCGTGCAGATCTTTGTTTAACTCTTGCGCGAACGCCATGGGATAACAAAGCTGAAAAATTGAAAGGACGTGTAGATCATTGTTTACTCATGCGAGAAGGTCAATGGGAAACGAATTCAGAAACCTTGAAAGGGATAACGGCATTTATGAGTTATGAGTTCGGCTAAGTAAAGAAGCTGCAACTCATTAGGTGTGGTGATGCATTCGGGATACTTAATACAATATGGATTTTATATCATATCGCTAGAATGCCTGAAGAAAAACCGAATTCTTTTGTTTGCGCACGTGATGCCTGTTGAAAATTCGGTTTTAGCGGCAATTGAGCTGATTGTTTGTATTAGGAAATGCTGGAGAATTCGGTTTCGAAGATAATGCTTGGGATGCAGTGATTGTTTGTCGATTGGACAAACCAATCGCTGGTCGATTTATTGCAGCTGCATAAACAAGCTGTCCGACATTGCATTTTAATGATGACAAAGGTTGCCGAGTGGTTTGGGATTTATGATGCATATGTACATTATAGAATTCTTTCAGGGAATTTGAATAGCGCATTAAATGCGTGAATGTTGGGAGAATTCTTTTTAGGAATTTTAGATGATGCGTTGTATGCATTAAATGTCCTTGGAAAAGGAAATGCTTTCAGGTGCTAATACAATCGCATTAGCGAAAAACAATGGGAGTTGGGTTGCAATTATGGGAGGTTCTTCGGGTAAGCTTAAACGAACCCCCACAGAACCGCCATCGTCACTATTGGGAATCAGTTCACGTCAATTCCCCCTTGCTACCTAGTTTGTGTTTTTGCAACACACCAAATTATTTATGGTTAGTTGTAAAAAAACATAAGCTTGACATCTAATCATCATCATCATAATCGAGACTACAACCGGGATCCGGTTTTGGTCTTATTTAGCAAGTCTCGAGGCTTATTAAATTTTCCATAATAATTTATTTTTACGGGCAAGGTTATTAGTCTTGCATCTAATCATACATATGTATCTGAAAAATATTGTAATGGAAACGATACCAATAAGATACACAAAAATATCTATGGTATCGTGAATTACGAAAGGACACGTGTGTAAATATAAACGACTTAGGATTATAATACACCCACAATCCAAGTAATAAAGAAGTGTCGACTATCAATCACAATATAAACCGCGAATTAAGCCCTTTCTAATAATTGCGATATTTTTATGCTTATATAAAAATCCTTTGGTCCTCACAACAAAGATTGATTGGTAATTATTCTAGAAATTACCTCCAGGATGTACTCACGATGGTTGTTCTATGTTTCATTTATCATTTTTTTCAAACATTTGTTTACAAGCTTTGGAAGACGTCATAAAAATAAAAGTAAGGCTCTACGGAATGTCCTCGAAAATGGCGCCACCCTCAATGATATTTTTTTATTCGACAAGTTATCTTCACAACGTTTAGGCGCACAGTCTATGTACATATACTGTCCTTTCATTGACTCACTCTATTGTCACGCATCGTGAACGCATATAACTTTTATTCTACACAGAACCCTGACTGATCACTCCACGAGATACAATAACATATTTTTGCTCCAACCAACTGCAGGGATTCATACTTCATAGGTCTTTTATCGTTCCCATCTACAACACCATAGCTGCCGGAGATCTCACCGATACAAGCTCCCAAAATCCCCGTCCTCGACGCCTCCTCATCTCCCTTCAGCGGTCTGCCGTGTTCGCATCTTGTCTGATCCAACCGCAGATTATTTATGACTTGCCAACATTGTGGTTAGGAAAATACAAAAATGAAATATCCCTTCGCAGGAGTCGGTATTGGGGTCTCATTCATCACAAGATGATTATCAGGGACTCGACAATTTTTGGCAAACGTGCAGCTTTAGATTCTGTCAAATTCCTTTGGTGCCGATATCCCAGAGTCAACGGTGGTGGCTGGAGTAATCGGAGTTCTCCTGCCGCCCCAGTAGGGATGACTCAATGGCACGGAGCACAATGACTTGCATAACTTCGCACCTTGCGCCATAATACTTAATTAAGCAATTCTTACCTCCTTGTATGAGGTGCGCTTAGATCCGGTCTCGCAGAACGGTACGGGGACGAGAAAGTGAATGTCATTCCTTCGTGATTACCTTTCTGCTGGCAGAGTGACAAATGATAGAAGAATGATTCACGAACCCCCGCAGACATTGGTCTTTTATTGGTGTTTTAATAACCTTGCTTCTGGGTATAAGGGTCGAAAGGGCACGCCATAGACGCCTTTAGGTCGCCGCACTCACGCTTAACCACACAGAACACGAAATTAAGGAGCAATTGTTATTGTCATTGGCCATGTCACAGGTAAGAGCACGTATTCCCATATTACGGTTGCTAGCCGCTAGTCTCATTAAAATGGAGACGACCGCTGGTCTGGGCACTTGAACAGGTAAACTAGGCATATTGTGGGTGATATTGAAATGCAGGACACGTGGCTGTGGCTCAGTGCGGACAGCAGCTTCCAGCGAAAGTCAATTCCGTAAGATGTGATGTGTCGGGGGAAATTGAAACCTTGTGTCCCATGAAAGAACGTGTGGGCAGTGTAATGTCGGTTTGATTAACTATTGTCGCCCAGTAGACATGTTGGGTAACTAATTGCCTTTGACGTATACTCCTCGAGGGGTTGATAGGCGCTTCTTGATTACAAGACGATGTTTCGCGACGTATTGTGATTGGATGTGATCTGGTTGTAGTGTGTACACGCCTCGGGTAACTAATTGGTTTGTAGAACATGACTAGCTTCCTCGCTGCCTCTGGACTATGCGAATGAGAGCGGGTATTAAATCATTCCATTATTCGGAGAACCGTCCGTTAGATACTAGTAGTTTCCCATTGTGGGAATGGCGGTATATTCGATTGACATCTGAGCTGACAGTCAACGGATGCTGTGGTGACGTGGGCAAATAACTTCGAAACATTGCAATAAATACTAGGAACGTTTGACTGGGAGGCGGAAAGTCAGTTGTTATTAAACAGGAGGACGAACATTTGGGGCTCGACGCCATTGTGTGTGAATATTGATGATTTTTGCTATTGTTAGTAACGAGTTACATGTTATTGAGAGCTAAATTGCTGGTGTATGGAAGGTGAATGAAGAGCTCTACGGGGAACTTTATTGATATTATTGTGCTGTCACGTCTATACTAAGGAGTTTTATCACATCCTGATTTTATGATTCTCGCTGGAAAATATGGACATGAGTGTAAATCAAATTTGATGTAGAGCGAACAAGTTCGAACAGAAAAATATTACGATACAGTTATTCCTTATGACGTGTACAAGATTCACTCACCTTTGTTAACTTTTAAACATATTTTTATAAAGAATAATAGATATAAGGACAAAATTATCTAGAGCTTTTTGTTCACGACATGGTTTATGGCCCGAGTTTAGCCGATCCAAAAGAGGAGGAAAAAGTATCTCCCACAAAATTACCGGCCGATAGCAGTACTATCTATGTTATCTAAGGTGATGGAAGAGGTCATCAGCGTCGAGTTAATTAAATATTTGGAGTGGATCGGACTTCTGAATGATCGTGAATACGGTTTCCGTGACAGGCGGTCCGGTGTAGACCTTCTGACCCTTATAACCGATATATGGACATCTGCGATTGAGGGTGTTGGTGAGTCACAGGCGGATATCTCCAAAGCTTTTGGCCACGTCTGGCACGATGCATTGCTGAGCAATCTTCATTCACACGGACTTTCCCAACAGCTTTGCGAATGGACGACGAGCTTCCTCGCAAATCGATCGATCCGGGTTGTTGTGGGCGGCGACTCTTCGGATCTGTATCCTGTTAATTCTGGGGGGTCCGAATGTTCTATTTTGCCTCCAATCTTGTTTTTGCTTTACATAAATGATTTGATGGAGACAACGCATAACGAAGGGTTCGGTTTTGAGAATGATAGTAGGCTTGTTTCCTCTTTTTCAAGTGATCGGGCGATTAGTGCATCATCGTAGCACCAACTAAGATGTATCCAGATCAGCACTCCGAATCGGGATCTGGATAAGGTCCTGCAGTGGGGAAAGGTCAACCTCGTCGACTTCAATGCAACGAAGACACAATATACAACATTCACAAAGGAAAGTGCATCATCCGTTCCACAGCGATTAATATATGTCCAGGCCTTTGAACCCGGGGAAAGCTTGAAATTGCTCGACACCACGGTCTGTGGGAATGTATCATCATCATCGGCACTACAACCCGGATCCGGTCTTGGCCTTATTTAACAAATCTCTCCACCGGTCCCGATTTCGAGCCGATGTCATTCAGTTTGGCACTCCCAGGCTCTGGGCGTGCTCGTCTACGCCATCCCTCCATCGCAGACAAGGTCTGCCGCGCTGTCTCCTTCCATACATCCTGCCACAAAGGACTTTCCGGGCAGGCTCCTCTTCGCTCATACGAGCTAGGTGTCCCGCCCACCGGAGTCTACCGAGCTTGATTTTTCTTACAATATTAGCTTCAAGGTAGATTGCGTACAACTTATGGTTGTAGCGTCTCCGGAATCGTCCTCCCTCACATACGGGGCCAACAATTCTCCTTATGACCTTTCTTTCGAACGCGGCCAAGAGTTCAGAGTGCCTTTTATTAAGCACCCAGGTCTCGGATCCATACATGAGTACTGGTAAGACCATGGTCTTCTACAGTAGTAGCTTGGGTGTTCTGGATAAATTTCGGGATTTAAAGAGCCTTGATAGACCATAGTAGGCTTTGTTGGATTTAATCAGCCGTTCGCCATATTGTTATCGGCTGATACTATTGACCCAAAGTAGTAGTAGGATTGCACTACTTCAAATTCGTGCTCCACTACCCTGATAGTTTAACCAATGTATCGTGGTATAAACACGTGTCTAGCATCGCAGAACCTGCAACTGTTTAAGAAGAACTGCAACAATTATTTGCTGGCATCTTAGGGCAATCGAGGGAAGTATATTAAAAAACAAAAAACAAAAAAACTGGGGGTGCTAAAATTCTATGGCTTGCTCTCACCCGCCTTCCCCCGCGCCACGTGCCAATACGTTTTTTAAGTTCCTAATTTAGCCTGAATTCAGTTATATTATAATTCGTAAGTTAGTTTGTAAAAATCTTTTTATAATCTTGCTCTAAGCCAAATAATTGTGTTGTAGCCTCTCTAAACTAAATAAAACTAGACTCGAAGATGGTCGACTAAGCACTGAATATAAACAACTACTGAGGCGACCGCAAACATCAACCCATGCAGAACGTTTGAGGGAAATCGAAGGCCGTTGATTCGCAATAAAATATGCTACTATAGCATTTGCATCTCAGTGGGATCAGTGATTTGACAAATACTGAACGTTTATTTGAAAGACGGGAATTTTTTCGAAAAAATCGATTATCGTCCTTCTACAACCACCGTCTAATTTAGCAAAGTCTGACTTTTAGTTGTTCTAAACTCAAAAGACCACTCCGGGGATATGGAGGAAAAGACAAAGGCTGAACAGGTGTTCATTTTGAGCGCTATTCCCGAAATCGAAGTTTTGAAAGTTGAAAGAAAAACGGTGGCAGAGGTGTTTGGTATATATTAACTTAAGCTTGGATTAAGCCTAATAAATGAATGAAGAATTGTAAATTGTAAAAAAAAAAAATAATATCTTAAATATTATAACTTTCCTCTGCACGGAGATTAAAAAAATCTCTTCCGGTAGACAAAATAGTTTTTACACTCCGCCCGGGGACCCAAAAAAGTCTCCGGGCGGCAAAATACTCCTGGCATTCGCCCTGGAGATCATTGCGACATTGGTTATATCATCCCGTGAGCTCTGACAAACGCGAACCTGATAAAAAATTCACACCAGTACATAACACACCAACTGTGAAATGTAATCGAGGATCCAAATTTAAGCCCGTGACAGCTAACTACCAAGTGTATGAATAAAATTTTCGTTCAGTTTACTAATATTTGATGTTTGCCTGTAATATATGTTTAATGCGAATAAAAATATATAATAGATGCGGTGAGGCTTATAACTAATAAAATGTGTACATTTTTCTACATTTCATGCGGAAGATAGAATTTAAAGGTCTCGGATTAAACGAGAACATATTGCGGAATAAGGCGCCGAATTTCCGTTCTACCTCAAAGCTTCTAGTTTTTCTCTTTTTTTCGACGTACTTGTTTCACCTTTAGACAGACTAACTATTTATTAAAATGTATTTGTAAAACCCTGCAGACAAAAAATTAATCAAACTATTATCAAAAGAGTATAAGTAAAATAAAAACTTGAATTGGTGCAATGAATCATATATAAAGCTAGTGGGTCATCAGGTTCTTCGTAAAAAGGCAGAATAATAGTCCATCTGCAGCAGTAGCGTACGTTGGAAGTTTTTATTTACGATCATTTCATGATCATGCCTTCCGAGAATTTGCCCGACCAAATTCCCAAACAAACCCAACATAATGAAATGGTTATTTCCAAATGTATTTCATGATTTTGACTTCCGGGAATTGATTCAAATAAACTCCAATATCCGTCCTGGAACCCCATTCCAATTGAAGTACATATAAAATCTTGTTCATGCTTCTTGGAGTTTTTATACACTTGTTAACAAATCTCTTTAGATGGGGGGTATAAAAGGGCAGGGTTTTTTGGATTCATGTTCAGTCTACGCACACACAGTACAAGACAGCACAAACATACACACACCAAGGCGAAAATCATCAGACACCAAAGACGTGATCTTCGTTTACTACCGCACTCAAGACCTACCGGTATTGTACGATTTCTTTCCTATCATCCCTCCATCCAAGTAGTTAGAGAACACCTGAACTAACCGAGTCCACACTATGTTTAGATACCTCACACCCTTTTTCTTTTTCAGATATCTCGAGACCGAGCCCAAAATCCTCACGGCTATCGGTGATTCTGGTTATCGCAAGATGACCAGAAGTCAGAGACAAGATGAAGGACACCTCTTTACTTGTCTCGCCAAAGTCGGCACCTCGCCAGCCATTTTTTTTTGTTTTTGTTTTTTGATTCATGTTCAGTCTCGGTTGGCGTCCGTCGGATAAGAGGACCAATGAATGAGTAAATTTAAATTAACGAATTCAATTAAAACATAAAAATACACTTCCAATTTCAAATTTGAAGCCGTGACCAGTAACGATTAACAAATATAAGGTGTAGATCACAAAGTAAATCAATAAAGTTGAAGTAAAGTAAAAAGTGTCGTTTTAAATCAGTGGACCATAGGAAGCTGCAAGGGCTCACGCTAATAGAGCGACCTATCCGGAAGGCCTTACGTTAGGCGCCAATTAACACCAAGGAGCTCACGCCAACACAGCGACTCATCCGGAAGACCCCCACCAGAGAGAGGTGCGTTGGCATAGTCTTGCCACCAAGGAGCTCAAGCCAACAAAGTAACCCGTCCCCCCATCCCAGGAAGAGGCAAAGGCACACTTTGTACGCCGTCCTCACCCATACCAGCAGTCGGGACAGATACTCCCACACTAGTAACCGGGAAGGATATAACCCTGGAGTCCGATAGCCTTACTCTCAGGAAGCGTGTCCCCTTGTCCTTAAAAGGACAACGGATCTCTCAAGGCCGCTCCCGAGAAGGCTCGTTGCGGTCGCCACCGTGCTTCCTCAGACCTGTGGGAAGAGTGACGACCGATTGCTGTTAAGAGGAGTCTGACTGGGCCCAATACCGGAATATCAGCAAGTTCTGCTGCTGCCTGGTCTGCGCCTGTGTAGGAACAACCAAATTCACAACAAAAAAAAAAACGAACAATAAACAAAAATAGCATAACAGTGTCACATGAGTTAGTTATCACACATCAACCACAAATAAATGCACCAAACGTACATACAGCCGAGCTTCAGATCCCAGAGCTCTCTTTCAAGGAAGTTGTAGTCGCAATAAACCGATTGAAAAACAACAACGCTCCCAGACTCGACTGGATACCGGCAGAGCTTGTGAAGCACGCGGGAGAGGCAACCGCTCGAAAGATCCCCCAACTCATCAAAACAATATTGGATTAGGAAGTCACTCCGGGGAGAGTAAAACCTCAATAGCCGTCCCCATTTTCAAAAAAAAGTGACAGATCTGACTGCAAAAACTACAGAGGAATGTCATTGCTCCCAGCCATATACAAAATACTACCAAATGTCATACTGGCGAGAATCTCACCGGACGCAGAAGAAATACTGTGGGACTACCAATGCCATTTCCGTAGCAACTGATCAACAAGGGATCAAATGTTCACAACAAGGCAACTACTGGAAAAGAAGTAGGAATACGGAGCGACGGTTCACCAACTGTTCGTTGACTTCAAAAAAGCCTAAAAAAAGCCGACGACTCAGTCGCAAGGCAAAGACGCTACCATATTGTAGTTGAGCTGGGAATCCGGAAAAAATATGCCGCCCTCATTCAAATTTGCATGAACAAAAACAAAGGGCGAGTTAGAATGGAAAACCTCTGAGCACCATTTGAAATCCGGGACGGTCTGAAACAAGAGGATTGCCTCTCATCAGGTTTTTTTAACCTTGTGTTCGAGTATGTCATCAGAAAGGTACAAGACGACAACATGGCCGGATCATCCCTGAACAGGGTCACACTGGTGCCCGCATATGCGGATGACATCACCGTTTTCGGGCGATAATCTAGAAACTGTAAGTAAAAACAGTGAAATCATCATGCAAGCGGCAGAAAAGGTGGGCCTAGAGACAAATGAAGACATAACAAAATACATGATTACGGCGAGAGCAGGTGGACTGCAGGGAACACATGTAAACGTCAGAGGCAAGATATTTGAAAAAGTTGAGGAATTTAAATATCTGGGAACAATACTGACGGGCAGTAACGAAATGTTGAAGGGAATTAACCAAAGACTACACTCCGGCAACGTTAGTTGGCATGCTGTCAGTAAATTACTGAAATCCAAACTGCAATCACGTAACATAAAGCTCCGTGTCTATAGAACCATCATCATGCCGATTGTTCTATACGGATGCGAAACATGGGCTCTTTGGCGGTAAATATAACGAGGAAACTCCACAACCACGAATTGGAAGAACTATACTGTAAACCTACAATAGTGAGAGCGATCAAGTCACGAAGATTATGATGGGCCGGAAATGTGGCGCGAATGGGCAACGATAGGACCGTGCGTAGAATCCTTGACTGTAGACCAACGGGAAAGGGACCGGCAGGACGGCCACTACGTAGATGAGAGGAAGATGTTAGATTTGACCTAGAGGAGATCAAGCGTGGAAGGAAAGTGCACAGGACCGCGAAGCCGAATACATGAGGTCATGAACTTCCGGGTTCCTACAGGCTAAAAAATAATATTGTAGGGTTAGACGTCCAATCCCGGGATCGCAACGAAACCGTTTACGTATAATTTTGCTTAACTCACGCGGCCCAGGAGCCATCACTTGACGGATTACACACTTGATCAAGTTATATGTAAGCGGTAAGCGGTAACGAGGCAAAGAAAACAAGATAATGGGTAGTGACAATTGTGAATATAACGGTTGATGTAATTAACCAAATAGCACAGGCAAAATTGAGAGCCAAGTTGTCGGCTTGAAAGTCAGTCAGGTGCTAGCAAATATAGTTATTTAAGAATAAACTAAAAGTTGTGTTTTTGTGGACTAATTTATAAATACTCACATTTATCTCACGCTCTTAACTATCATCGTAAATGCTACACATCAAATACTGTAGTCACTTAAAATGCAAAGGGTTGTTATAGTCGAGAATGTTATCAAATCTTCCATAATATTAATATCGTGCTTTATCGGAATACCCGAGAGAAGAGCGCGGAGTGTTGTGGTTGAAAAATAAAAGAGCAAAAGGATTTAGTTAATATAAAAATAGTTAATTTTAATGGTATTTAAATCAGAGGTTCTGGCACGAGGGTATGTTTGACTGGATACACGGC